>CM052708.1:84790464-84825233 GCA_028551405.1 Uromys caudimaculatus | reverse complement strand
ACATGTAATAAAGACACATGCTCCACTATGTTCATAGCAGCCATATTTATAATAGTCAGAAGCTGGAAACAACCCAGATGTCCCTCAGCAGAGGCATGGATACAGAAAATGTGGTACATTTACACAATGGAGTACTACTCAGCTATTAAAAACAATGACTTAATGAAATTTGCAGGCAAATGGATGGAACTGGAAAATATCATCCTAAGCAAGGTAACTCAGTCACAAAAGAACGAACATGGTATGTACTCACTGATAAGCACATATTAGCCCAAAAGTGCAGAATGTCCAAGTTTCACTTAACAGTAACCGCTGGACTGAGAGTGAGGTCCCAGATGGGGGAGTTGGAGAAAGGTCTGAAGGAGCTGTGGGAATTTGCAGCCCCATGGAGGGAGCAAGAGCGTCAATGGGCCTGACCCCTCCCCCCAGTCGTCCTGGAGTTCGGACCACCAACCAAAGAATACACATCTATGGACCCATGGTTGTGGCAGAGGATGGCCTCGATGGCCATCAGGGGGAGAGGAGAGGCCCTTGGGCCTGAGGCTGTTAGAGGCCCCAGTAAAGGGGAATGTCAAAGTGGGCGGGTGGGTGGGAGGTGGAATTCCCTCATAGAGGCAGGGGGGGAGAGGATAGGGTGTTTCCAAAGAGGAGACCCAGAAAAGGGGAAACATTGGAAATGTAAATAAAGCATCAAAAAAATAATAATAATAAAAAAGAAAATAAAATACAAAAAAGAAAAATTAAAAAGCGGTCTCCTAGTCTCTATTCACCCATAGGGAAGCAGCCTTGAGGGGCATCCACACAGATGCTGGTCCCTAGGTCAGAAGAAAGGGGTTGCTGCTATGCTGTCTCCCTCTGCCCAGCTCTCCTGGCCTCCATCAGCCCCTGTCTGCCATGGAAACATGGTGCAGGGAGAGCAAGACAGGGAGAAACCAGAATTCCAACTTGCAGCCCAGTGATGGATGATTCATCCCTCACTCTCCATGTCAGCTCCCATTTGTGCAGTTCTCATCTGTATTTCATGAATATTTCATCCTCAGAGCAACGATTCCACATCTCCCATAAATCTAGCGGGTGGCTCTTAACTGAATCCCGGAGAGCTTGGTGCACTCACCTGCATTGGGTAACTACATAATTGTCTGATTCCTCCGAAAAAATATGAGCTCAAATGCACATGAATATTAAGAGGTTGATTGCACATTACTGCTTTTTCCCAAAAAGGTGTCTAAACTCTGAAGACATCACAGCACAACCCATTAAACACAGCTTGGGCTCCACCCAAAGACAGGTTTTTCAGCTCTTAAGAAATATAGCTAGCATCCCAAAACGAAACATTCCAAGAGTTTCCAGATAGCCTCATCTAATTGTAATGCTGCTCCGTAAAACATGGGCCAGCAGCAATGTGAAGAGGGTCTAAATTAAACTCCTTCATTATTTCACCACAGCTTTACAGACATAATTCTAAAATACTGCCATTTCAGGCCCATCCTCTGCTCCTAGATGACAGGTTCAAATCCCTTACCCTGGCACTGAGACATTGGAAGGAGACCCCATCCTCCTTCCTCAGACTCTTCTACTGGCTTCTCCTTCATGCCCTTACTTTCTGTTAACCCTTTCTTTACCTTGTCCACAATACAATTTTCCCATCTCATCTGCAGCTCAGTGGTTTCTACCAATTTCTCATCTCTCCACACTAACATCATCAAGTCCCAATAATCTTCACTAACCACTACTCACCCCAATGCTGTGGCCCTACTGTGTGCTGGCTAGGATGGGGCTCCTCTGTACTCTAGCGGTTCTCACTGCTTATGTCAGGACAGCCCAATCTAGAGGATGGAGGCTGGTGAGCTACGCTGCAGCCGCCCAAGAGGTGAGAAGTACCCCGGGAGGGAGAAGGGTTGTGAAGACAAAATTGTTAAAGGAATCGAGGAGGAACATGGGATAAACTTCATCTGGAAGTTGGAGACCTATAAAAACGGGGAAAGGTTCTCATGTAGCCCATTTGAATAGGAGGGAAAGGTGGAGAGCAGCTACTGGGTGGCCCCTATGTCTTCTGCCATTCTTGCTTCTGTCTGCCTGGACTGACAGCCAGGCAAGGAGGGCACACTGTGGAAGAACGAGCAGAAAGTGTATCTATACCCCTATATCGAGGATATGGATTGATGCAGAAGTGAGAAAGCAGGAAAACGTGCTGGCAAGAAAGAAGCAAACAATGTATGCTTCCCAAGCTGGTCATCTTGTGGTCTTCTGTGTTCTCCTTCTGCTTGTACCTTCCTATTGATGTATCTGCCTCTCTGTCTTCCTCTATCTCTCTGTCTCGCTGTCTCTGTCTCCTTCTCTCCTTCCTCCTCCCTCTTTCTCTAATTCTGGGTGACCACAACTGGAATGATCACTGGTCTAGGGTCTCTAACGGTATAAAACTGAAAGTAGACAAGGCCTCCCAGTTCAAACCACAATGAATTTGAGCCCATGTCCCTGTTCACATCAGTCATGAGAGACAGTTCCATGCCACTGCAATGTATACCCACAACAAACAAACAAACAAACAAACTAACAAATAACGCCCCTTTGCTAACCTAACCTATAGGACATTGTACAGGGTGAAATCAAGAGGCTGACTGAGGAGAAAGCCAGGACCTCAAACAAAACCACCCAGTTGGGAATAAAGGTAAATCAATGACTCCTTTGCCTGTCCTGTCTTCCCTGTTCCTATGGAGAGGAGCTCTGGGACCACCCACCCTGCCTTTCTGAAGATGCTCTTGTGTGTAAAGACCTGGGGTAGTGACAGTAGAAAAGGTATCCTGGGTTTGATGTCCAGGGAACTGACAAGATTCCACAGTTGCAGAGAACACTGGGGGCTTTGCTTTGTCTGTTCAATAGGAAGTCATGGTCCCATCAGGACATTTTAAAAAATTTAACCATTTCCACACTTAACAAAATACAACTTTGAATAGAGCCATTAACTCCTTTTTGCAGTGAGTTTTTCTTAAATATCCCATCTTTCTCTCCTGTGGTTTTGGATTGACAGGAGAGCCATCAGGTTAATAGTAAAGCCAGACTTCCTTCCTTCCTTCCTTCCTTCCTTCCTTCCTTCCTTCCTTCCTTCCTTCCTTCCTTCCTTCCTCCCTCCCTCCCTCCCTTCCTCCCTCCTTTCCTTCCATAACTATTTAGGAAGGCCTGAGGGGAAGACAGATGCCATGAGGGCACTTTGGTGCTGACTCAGCAGTGCCAGCCAGCCACAGAAAAAGCACCAAGCTTACGGCCTGAAATGAGTGGTGAGCCTGAGGGGCAGGGGACAGCCATTGCTTTCCTTGTCTGGGACTCCCTTGCAGACTGATGGATGAGGAAGCCATCAGCCAATCATAGCAGATCTCAGAAACAGATGCCAGGGTGAGCCAGTGTTGCTGTTCAGTAGTAGTAGTTCCCAGCCCCAACCAGGCTACGTGAAATCAGCCAGCTCTGCCCTCTCCTGTCTGCTTGTATTTCCTGCCCCAGTTTATTTTGTTTTTTGCCCTGACTTCCCACCTCTGAAGCCAATTAATGAACTTGTGTATCATGTTGGCCTCCAGTAAAAATGAAACCAGGAATATCAGGAAAAATTCTGAATCAGGGCTGCCTTTAGACAGAATGCCAGCTGCTTTCCGGCTTCCTACTTAAGATTTATCCCCAGAAGCCTCTGCAGAATCTGTAAGCTGAAGTCCGATTCTTGATGAAGCCAGGGTGTGTGTAGCAGGTGGTGACCAAAAATGGATGAAGTGCCTAGGTTTGTCCCATGGATGCCTATGTGTATGTTTCTGTTGGCAGAGGATCATCACAAAGTGACACTTTTTGACACCTCTTCTAGGGGAACTACCTTAAAGGAGTTCATTTCATAAACTAAATCAGAAAGTGGCCTTGAAGAACAAATACCCAATAAGATGCATGTGTCAAGGGACAGAATTAGCACTGGTTGGTATACAAAGTGAGAGAAGTACCCAGAACCTAGAGTCTGGACAGAGCTCCAGTGTCTCCCAAGGTGGCAAGGCTATGCCTTGTGAAAATGAGGGAGAGAGGAAAGGCAGGACGACAGGGGATAGGGAAGCCTTGCTTACTGGGATCACTGGGCCTATGGCTCTGTGTGAGATGCCAAAGAGAACCAAGAAGGAATGCGGGCTCCTCTCTTACCCTACAGGTGGTCTCTCCAGGTCAGGGTGGAAGCACATGAGCGGGGCAGGGTGGGGAAGGGCTCTCTGGCGCTGCCCACGCTGTACCTGCTCTATAGATAAATACAGGACTTTAGTGGCCTTGGCCGGTCCTTTGGCACTTTGTTCAAACATGAAAACATCCCCTACATTTTCTCTATTTATTTAAAAACAAAATGAAACATGACAGATTCCCCCAATATACAATTCTGCTGTGTCCAAACAAGGTGACTCAGATAAATACTATCTGAAAGAAAACCACCCACCAAATAAAAGGCCCAGGGAGACACCCTGCCACTGGACTATGACAAGACAATGAAGACACCAACCTCTTTGGGGGTCTCCTGGTGGCACCGATTGCTGTTCCACCATAACTCTAGAGCAGCCACGAGGCAGGCGAGAAGGAGGCCAATGGCTAAAATGCAGAAGACCCCAGCAAAGCTGTGCAGCTTAAGGGATTTGCCATCAGTCTGGGCACTGGAATGGCTGGTGAGGTCACAGCGGCCTGTGTGTGGCCACCACTTCTGCTTGAGCACATCCAGGTCCCCTGTGTCTTGCAACTCCAGGATCCTGCAAGACACAACACAGGTGAGCCATAGCCATTGACCTCATTGGCTTAGCCTTCCGGTCCTATCGTTGGCCCGCCATTCTTACTCTTGAGCCATCTAGCGATTCCCAGAGTCAGGCTATTCCACGGTGTAGTCTGGACACTGCCTGCATACAGAGTCCTTTTTTCGGAACATTTAATGACATGTTTTTCCTCTCCCTCTTGAACCAGTGGTTCGGTGACGAAGCATGTCAGGCTCCTCACATGGATCACAGAGAAAGTGCTCAGGATAAACTTGGGACACACAGAAATGAACAAGGCAAACCCCCAGAATGCAGACTTAGTATTCTCAGAGTCATAAAGATGTTGTCAATCAAAGTTTAACATCTGTAAGTCATACATCTTTAATTCCAGGGTCTGGAATCCAAAATACTTCAAAATTTAAAACTTTTTGAGTATCTACATGATACCACAAATGGAAAATTCCACATTCATTCTCTTACATGTCAATAAAACAAACTTTGTTTATACACAAACTTATTTAAAACATTATATAAGATTATGTAAGGCTATCTGTATATGATACATATGAAACATAAATGAATTTCATGCTTATACTTAAGCCCCACCCCCTGAGATATTCCAGTACATAAATGTAAATATTTCAAATTGGAAGAAAAAACTCCAAAATCTTAAAACACTTTTTGTCCCATCCAACTTGGAAAATGGAAATTCCACTTTTCTATCTTGTCTGTCCTAGTAGGATTCATATTATCCTTCATTATTCCATTTGACTTAAGAAGATTCTTCACCGTGCCAAGAACTGTGCAATGCTGCTAAGCTTATCGTCTAAAGATCCGAACACCAGCCCTAAAACAGTGAGGCCTACAGTGTAAGGGCAGAAGTTGTGGCGAACACAAGGAAATGAAGCAGATGTGTCAGGAAGCCACACAGGTCAGGGGTTTTAAGCTGGAGGATTAAAGAGGAGTTTGTGAGGAGACAAAGGCAAAGTGAATCTAAAGGATGATGAACCATGAAGCAGCTCGTGGTGGTCTAGTCGTTTCTGTGTGCAGTGTGTATCTACACTCTTACAAGGTCTTTCTGAATCCTTGATGCCAACCCTCTGGAATTGATTTCTATTATCTTTTTTTTCTATTGTCTTATTTTAAAGAGGAAGAAATCAAGGCATAGAGAGGTGAAATACCTTCCCATAGTCACTTTGAAGTTGATATCAACTGATACTGGAATATGTGTGACTATTCTGTCTGGTGTAAAGGGATCATGGTAATGAAGCAGCTACAACACAGCAGTGGAGCTATAGAGAGGAGAGTGAGGAAGAGGGAGGCATGGGATGAAGACAGTGAAACAGGCAGCCTGCGTGTGAGCTCTAACATGGTGTGTGAGAGAGTCTGAATGCATAATGGTGAGACAGTTCCTCATGGTGGCAGCTTATACCACTGTGGTGTTTTGTGGATTCCTAGGGCTCTACACAATGAACAAGCAAGATATAACTGGTAGCTTCCAGATTCAAAATAGGAAAGCCTTTCCATTTGAAGACTGATCTTTGAGTCTGGGCCATGGAGATGTATTTAGCTCACAATACCTACAGCGACCTCCTTGGGCTCTGGGTATGTGCAGTTAATACACCACAGAAGCTCAATTGGATAGTTGTGTAGTCTCTGCCCTGAACCTATATCTACAGGTCGGAGTCTGTACTAGCATACATGGGTCTGCATTTAAAGAACAGAAAGGGCAAGTATCCCTGGATGTGTCGGTATCATGGATCCATCGGGGAGTAGCCTCTTATTGTCTGGGAAGGACCCAGCTCAGTACAGAGTAGAGTTTGATCTCATCTGTGTTAATGGATGAGAGCCAAATCCTACTAAGCCTCACTGATGCATGATTCCCATTCTAATGAGTAGGGTACCAACTTTCCATGTTTTTCATGTGCAAGCTTAGTAGATATCAAAACAAAAGCTACTTGTTAGCAGATTATTTGTTCTGTCAATGATGTGTGAATGTATTGTTGAATAATGAAAACAAACGGAAGATGAAAGGGCCATGGTGAGATTATAAAAATATCCGGCAAGTGATTTAGAACAATGATAATCCCAAAAGGCTTGGAATGTGGCCATGCCTGGAATGCTATAGTACCTGAGGTCACTGATTTTACATGCACTTTTGTGTGTTTTGTGGATGTTCTCAGAATGTCTCTGAAAACCACAGTTCTCTATAATTGTGTGTTACATGATGAACTGAACAGTTACAGAGTCCTTCTAACTATCATGTGTGGCTTTGCTCAGGCTAGGAAAGCTGCATGTATGGCTATCCACTGGCCTTTGTGAAGTCTCTGGTGATTAAGAAGAGTAGGGTAAGCTTAGTGTAAGTTACAGAACTGATATGCAGACAAAAAGGCTGCCAGGGCCCAGGAGGAGGCTAGTGATTGAACTACTTGCTCAGCATGAAGAAATCGGAGCTTTGTGTTTATAAATACAATTCTTCACTGATGGAGATGAGTTCTAATCCAGATCCTGAATTTCTCAGCCCTAACCCCCTCATCATTAATATATGAGAGTAAATAAAGGTACCCATCTCAGTGGCCATTCAGTTATAATCCAGTAAGCACTAACAGCTTCCATAAGAACTAGTTAGTAGTTGTGCAGTCGGTTGGCCTTATTGACCAACTTCTTCCCAAGTCACTCTTTGCAGGAGCTACCTCTTACTGAGAGAACACTGTAGGGGCAAATCATTTATAGTGCTTGAATCTGCCTAACTGCATGCAGAGCAACACTTAATATATCTGTTTTATTTCCTGAAGGCCTCAGCACAGAATCTACCTGACTTGCTCAAAGCTATAATTAGAAAGGATCAATGATCTTCTTCAGCTTTGGGCCATTAGTGATCTGGGAGGCCATGCACTTTCTGTGACAACAGGCTGTTATCCAGAGGTCAAGTTTGACCTGGGAGATGGTTAGGCCCTGGATGGACTGTAGGGTCTGATCTCCTCATAGTTTCTGTGTAGGGAGTGGTTCTAATGCCTTGATCTGCATATGAACACTGAAGGTCCTATTCCCCAGTTGGTTCTTGATAGATCAATAAAGATGCTAGTGGCCAATGAGCTTGGTGGAATAGCTTTCCTGCAGGCAGGCTAGCAGATGCAGGAGAGGAGAAAGGGGTTTGCCATACTTCAGAGGGAGAAAAGCCACCAGTCATGTGAGATCTAGGGCGGAGTGACCATTGGCTACTTCCTTGAGTGGGCCTGAGTTAGAAGCTGGGATGTTAGAAACATAACAAAGCTGAGGGTAGATTTAGGGTGCTGAGCTAGGATTAAAAGTAAATGAGCAACTAAAGGTGTGGGCAGATTTAGGGTTCTGAGCTGGGAGTGAAAAGAAGGATGTGATTGCTGAGGAAGGCCTAGAAGAACCTGGCCATTGAGCTAAAGCGATATAAAAGTAAGCTTGTGTGTGTGTGTGTGTGTGTGTGTGTGTGTGTGTGTGTGTGTTTCATCCATGTATCTGAGAGAACCTGGGTGGAGCTTAAAGCAGGATAGCAAAAACTACATGCAGCATTTCTGGGCAACATCAGATAGGCTTCTTACATTTTCTGACCTTTTCTCCTCATAGTTGTATGTGTCTTTTATGGCATGGCTTATTTCAGGAAGAATATATGGCAATTTACAGGAAAGCAGAATAAAAAATAAAAAACAAAGAACAAAACAAGAAAGTATAAATATAGAAGCAACAAGACAAATAAGTCATGGGCACAACATGTCTTTAAGAACGAGGCTAACCTAATGTGCACTGTAACAATTTATACTCCTACTTATGAGGAACCAGAGCGATAAGAGCCATTTCCTGAAGCCAGTTTTTCTACTTTCCAGACAGATATAATTGCAGGTGCTTTCCTTTATTCAATAGTTGTGGAGGCTGCTACACAGTAGGTGCTCAATAAATGGCTATTAATTTGCTAAATGTTTAGTGAATGCCCACTCTGCATGCTGTGGTCTGCAAAACTGTTACAGCACATAACATAACCCCTCACCATATACACTTACATCTATATCCTAGCCTCTGTCAAAGCAAACAAATAGCTTGACTCCTAAGGTGAAGGGAAAGGCAACCACAAAAATTCTAGAGAAGCCTAGAATCTACTACTTATACAATACAGGCCCATATTCAAATGACATAGTGTGTTGCCCCCTGAAGCAGCCTGCTCCATTTTTCTGAGGCACATTCAAGCTAAAAGCAGCTCACAATTGGCCTGCAGTATGCAACAGAACCTCTTCTAGAACTAATAATGGCACAAAGTTAGATGTAAAGACTGGAGCATTCCCTAAAAGGCGGATGCCTGTCTGTTGGAAGGAGGGGTGCTACCAGCTCTTGGGGAGGCTATGCCATGGAGATACATGACAATATTTCAGAAGGTTAGCACGTCCTCTGAACACATAGTTGTCTGATAAATCTAAGAAGGGGGAATTATTTCTTGCAAGAAAGACATGGACTCTGGGAAGTTCACAATTTTTTTTTATGGTGATGACTGGCATGGGAGGGAAATCTCATGCTGGCTGTGGTCTACTAACCAATACAGCCATATAAAGAAAATCTAACTCCTTCAGCATACAATACAGCTATTGGTAATAAAAGGGAGCAATACCATTTCTCCTGACTTATCTCCATCTTCTCTATTCACTTTTCTCTTGACCCAGTCTGGGTATTCCTAGCTGCATTGTTGCCCCAAGTCTATCTGACAAGCCTGTAGAGATCCAAGCTTCCTATTAAACATCTGCTTTTTTCTTTTCCAGTATATTGACACTTATTTCTGCAGACTTACAGAAGACACTTAGCAGTGCTAGCTCAGGGGCCTCTAACTTCCAACTAATGGGTCCCATACATCCATGAGCAGTATCTTGAGACTCGTTGGCTGTTTGGGTGTTACTGTTCCACTTGTCTTATGGACTCCCTTACCAGCTGTTCTACAAAGATGTTCGCAGGTTGATGGTCTGCGTAATCACACTGAAACTCCTATCTGGGAAACATCAACATGCACGAACTTCAGAAGTGCCATTGTATTCTGAATTCCAAAGAGAAGCCATAATTTTTCACACTTTTAATTTGAGGAACTGAAAGATACCTCTTTCTCTCTTATCACTGCTCTCCATTCCAGAGGGCAAAGCAAGGTATGGAATGAGTACTTGGAGTTCTGGAGAAAACCTAAAGCCTCACTTACCTTAACTGCTCCTACATCTTCACCAAGTTTTGCAAGCACAGTACTGACTACATTGGTTGCAAACCCTACTTCTCAGCCTTCTCTGGTGAATGTGAGGCTTAGGTGATCCTGAGCAAGAGGATCCAATCTAGAAATCCAGGAAAGGACAGGTGGTAGGGTTTGCAGATCCAATAGTAATATGGTCCAGTGCTGGACTGGAACTAAGGAGAGCTGGATGCTGAAAGAGCATAAGGCACAGAGCTCTCTCCCTTTTCCCCTGAATTACAGGGCAGAAGCAGGTGGTCTTCAACAATTCTCCTGTATCCACCTGGATATTCTTCATGTGGATAACACACCAATTCAGCAATTCATGTATTAATCAGGCAACTGGTGGTTATCTCTAAGCTTGGCACCGAATGGACTTGTTTACAACAATGTTCTTGCCACCTCTTGTTAGGTTTTGATGAGCCAAGGCAGACCCTTCCCTTAGAACTTCCTCAATTACCTCAATTCTAATTCCTTCCCTCAGCAGGATGCCACAGCACAGATATATCCAATCTGAGGGTCTGGGGCTAGACCTCTTGAGAGACAAGAGCCTTGGCTGGTAAACTGGCTATAAGAAAACGGGCATTGAGTTTACCACTATCCTTCAGTTCTACCCTCTCTGCTTAAATCCATGTCATTCAGACCATATAAACTGCTCTGACAGAGAACCAGCATGGAATAAGGAGAGATTGTTATTCTGAGGAGGAACAGCAGTTTGGAACTTGATCATGCCCAATAGTCTAGACCTAAGCAGACTCAAGGGACAAACTCATACCAACAATCACATAGGAAATGAAACACAAGTACAAAGTAGACATGCTGCATTGGTTTCTGATGGAGACATCCATTCAGTTCAACACGTTTGAAAACTTCCTGTCTACTTAGCCATCCCTCTACAATGCTCCTGAGTTTCCCTAATATTACTGAGAAGAAATCAGAATTAACTAACTCTCAGAAGATGGCACAGAAACCCAGAAGCCTACTTTTGATGTGGGGAGAATGGGGAAGAAAGGAAATGAGAGGTTGGCCTCTTGTAACAACAAAGAGCCAGGTCCATCTCTTGCCCCAGAGGACAGCAGCATCTATCTCATCCAGCCAGGAAACTTGATCCAAAGTCCACAGGTCCCATCAGGTCACCCTGACGCAGATGGAGACAGTCTGCTTCTCTGACTCTATTACTTTACATCTACACATGGACGACTCACACCTTGAAGATATACTTTAAAAAAAGAGATTTTTCCGGCTTCCCCAGATCCTACTTATTATTCATTTATCTGACTGACTTTTGTGTGCCTCAGATATCACTACCTGTGAGAAGTCCTTCTGGGTCCTATCAGATGCCCTCTGCTTATGTCATGTACACTGCTTGACCTTGCACCATATACATCACAGTTCTACTCACAATACTGTCTTCCTACAAAGAGGCCATGGACTCCCTCTTTTCACCCTAGTACCTATTCAGGGCCCAGGAAGAGGTATAGAGAAAGACATTATTGGTCCATAGCTAGTACTTAGGAGATGAGGGGAATAAATGCATTGGTGATGGTGCTTATGTCATAGCAGGAGGTTTTCCTTCTATTCCAGCTGCCAAAGTCTCAAGGCTGCTGGAACTGTCTTGTTGTTGTGCCTACCTCTGGGAGAAGAGGTCCCGGTAGGGGCTGCCATGTTGCAGGGCAATCCCATAGCCCTTGCTGCTGATGCTGTTACCAATGACGGTCACTGAGCAGTCGTCATCTGTCAGGGCTGCGTACTCCACCACGGCCACATCCCACAGAAAGGCGTAGTTCCCCTTCTTTGCCTGAAAGACCCAAATCAAGATAAAGCTCAGCATGGCTATCTAGCTAGTTTCAAGCAGTGTGACCTCTCAATAGTTGGGTTCCAGGAACTCGCCTCCATGGTCCCACTCACAATGTACAGTGAATTCTCTTAGCCTGTTTTTGACTTGTAGATATACCACCAATTGAAGCTATTCATCTTAGTAGATCCAAGTACAGTTCATAGAACAAGTGGAGAGGATGGGTTGGAGGTGGGTCACAGTGACCTTGACCCATTTCTCAATTTAGTACACTCACCCCTGGGGAGTACAGAGAGTAACATTTGGGGATTAAGAGTACAGAGCAGAGTTTTAGGGGGCGCACAATATCATGTGGGTGAGGAAGAATCTCTCTGCTGGAGAATATAAATGCTGAGGGGATTGTGATAATATTTTTATTAATACCCTCCCAAGTGCTAAGTCTTGCTTACCATGAGCATGTGCATGGGTTCAGTGTCTCTGGATGAGCAAGACTGAATACCAAGCAAAAGCACATGTCTGGAGTTTGCTATGCATGGGAAGATCACATTACAGAGTGGGACGTGACAGTTACAGTAACACGCATGGCTTCTGCCACTTGCCTTTCACTGCATTTATATAAGGTTAAGTCTATGCAGCCATACACAATGTACACACACACACACATGTGCCTTTTAATTCCTTTGTTGCGGGCAGAGGGGATTGAAACAGAACCTTGCTGTGCTATCTAGGCTGGCTTTAAATTAGACCCCCTTGCTCTAGCAAGAGCAGCTTTCTGGCCCCAGTACTTCCATACAGCAGGGCGCTTGTAGATTCTTCCACTGGGACTCTAGCTGCATCCCTAGCTGATGCCCCTCAAACCCTTCCACAGCAGACGCTCAGTTCTATCTTGAGCAGTGACTCTAAATTGGACTAAAATTTGGGCACTGGGAAGGAATGTGAAGGATTTTCTTCTTCCGACGAGGCATTGTCACTTGGTTCTTTTAAAATACCGCATAACCTTCTTAATGCATCAAAGTGCCTAGTTTCCTTTCTCTGTTGAACACACAGATGCTTCTTACCTTGTTGTCCCTCCCACTATGGCTCACACTGGAGGCTGTAAAGCATAGCTGCAGACTTGGTAATAGACCTGAAGTATCAGAGACAAAATTAAACCAAGTTGGCAAGCTGTAGGCTTCTTGGTACTGTCCAGGGCATTGTTCCAGTTCCTACCTTTGTTGGCTTTTCATTTCCCCTAAGATTCTCCAAGAAGTAAATGGATGCTGAAAATCAGGCTATTATTTCTTTGGATTTTTCTTTTTTCCTTTGGGTGGGGGAGATTAGGTTTTGCGAAAGGATCTTAGCATATAGCCCAGGCTGGTCTTAAGGCCTGATCATCCTACCTAAACCTCCCAAGTAGTGGGATTATAAGCATACAACACCACACCTAGCAGGATGTTTCTTTTCTCAAGACCCTAAGTGCCCAAGACCCAAGCTGTCTTATTTCCTTGGCAGATTCTTTCCATTAGACATAGTTGTGGGCAGAATATGACCTCTGGCACTGGGCACTGGCTTCTCACAGCCTTTCATACAGCCTTGTAAGAAATGACACACACCTGTGCCACCTACTGCCTGTCACCTGCTGCACCGTTCAAATATTATATCAAGGTCTCATTCCTTGCCCAATCCGATCTCAGATGTCTTAAAGGACTTTGACCCAGGTTGCAAAATTACACACATCTTTCTCCCTCCACAAAGGAAGATAACAGTCTTTGTAATTTTCTCCCGCTGGCAAACAAGTTTTCCCATGAAAAGATATAGATTTTCAACCTCTAGTTCCAAGTTTCTCTGCAAAATGTTGACTTATGACCTAATATTTGGCTTCAGCCGGATTAGGGAGCATTTCACATCCACGCCTGCAATTCAACATGACAATGGGACATGGTTATTTGCACGATTTTAAAAGGGCATGTCATGTTGAAGAAAGAATTAAGATCAGCTTCCTTTCTACTTCTCAAGTGATGTTTCACAAAGGAAAAAAAAAAAAAAGAAATAAACTGGCTCAGGCCAACTGGAAACTGCCTCTAGAATAGTTCCCATGGTCTTTCAGAGGGGGTGGCCGGAGTCTCTCAAGCCACAAGCCCATGAGCATGCAGTGTGTAGACTCACAGATAGGCAAGCATAGCCACAGGGGGAAAGCCTACATCTACAGCCCGACTGGACTAAGCTGCACAGAACACAACATCTGAAAACCATGCAGGCAATGCCCCTGCTTCCACTCTAAGCTATACACTAAGGATTTTCTCTAGAAGTAAGAAGTTGCCTTCTTGAGCAGATGGGTGATCCCAAATACCCACTGTCTTCATTTGTAAACAATGCCCACAATAACCACTGTCTTTCTTGTTTGCTTGAAGAAGCATGGCTAGACCTCTGGTCTACATGATCACACCACAGTGTGAGGACTAGCAAATGCTAATAGGACACTTGCTGTGACAGGACCCAACTGTGAAGGGGCAGGCCAGCAACTGTATCGTTCTCTACAATATACTCTTAGTGCAAAACAAGCAAACAAAAAACCCAAAACCAAACCGAAACAAAAAAATCTTTTTGCCATCATCAGTACCCCAGAATTCTCTGGCCCATGTCTCTTAGCTCCACCCTGAGTAAAATGTAGTACCAAAATTCCCCCTTAAGGAAGATATTTTGGACCTTGAAGGTATCTCCACAATTTTTCTGGTGTATCACGAAGGCTATATGAGA
Organism: Uromys caudimaculatus; assembly: GCA_028551405.1. NCBI lineage: Eukaryota > Metazoa > Chordata > Mammalia > Rodentia > Muridae > Uromys > Uromys caudimaculatus. The sequence continues at coordinate 84,810,724 of CM052708.1, read as the reverse complement.
CACAGCTATCTTCAATGTGACTGTGCAACATGAACGTTTCAGAAGTAACTAAAGAGAAGGCCAAATGTTTAGAGAGATGGATCAGTTTGTTGTTGGTTAGTTGTTATGCAAGCATGAGGACCTGAGTTCAGATCCTGAGCACTTGGGTAAAAATTCAGGCTACAACAGCAAGCACCTATAATCCCAGTGCTAGGGAAATAAAGACAGGAGGTTCTTAGTGCCTCGCTGGCCAGCCCTTCTAACCCAATTGCTGAGTTCCAGGTCTCAGTGAAAGACTTTTTCTTAAAAACATAATAAGGTTAAGAGCAATTGAGAATGAGACTTAGTGAGTTCTAGCCACCATACGTACATATACATGTATCCATGTCAAGGGGTTCACGGTAGTCATAGCTCTGTCACCTTCATGCCACCCCCTACTTGATCCTGGGTATAATGATCTCCACCCTTCATTTTTAAAAGCTGGGGTGCACTTTCTTGCAACGGCAGAAGTATTTGTGTTTGTTTGTCATTTGAGAGGGTTTCTCTGTGTAGTCCTGGCTGCCTTGGAACTTCACTTTGTAGACCAGGCTGGCTTCTAACCCAGAGATCCACCTGCCTCTGCCTCCTGACTGCTGGGCTTAAAGATACGTGCCACCACTGCCTGGGAGTACCAATTTTCTACATGCATTCTGATAATTATAAATCTATCTTCTTATTTGATGCTATCTATATACAAGCTGTGTTTGACCATATCAGGGACACTAAGTATTTCAAGTTCCTGAACCCCAAAAGAACCAACACTCTTCTCTAGTTCCTGTCCTTCTTGTCACAACCACTCTTCCTTTTTAAAGTATTTTCTTTGAATGTAAAATGTTCCCACTAGGTGCATGCTTTAAACATTTATTTCCTACCTGGTGGTACCATTTGGGGATACTTTGGGTCCTTTTAAGGGTGGGGCCTTTATGGGGCCATAGGTTACTGCAGAAAGCCTTTGAAGGTTATACACAGGCCATGGCTCTTGGCTTGCTCTTCACCTTCTGGCCTACTGTGATATGAATGGCAACCAGTACATGACTCCATCAATGAGTTTAAACATTGTCACTCCACCCCTGTTACATAGAACGGAACCCCCTGAAACTGAGGCCTAGAATAAGGTCTCCCTCAAGTTGCTTGTGTCAGATGCTATGATTACAGCAGAGCAAAAAGTGATGAACACACCAAGTAGGGTTTCTTTTCACTCTGCTCCCTGCTTCAGCTTTCCAGTCCAGACTCAGGGTCCTGTCAACTCTCTGGGTTCTTTGGAACAGTGTATCTATCTGTCTCCCTCCATCCTCCATGCCTGAAGCTCCATTTCAGAACTCTCTCATGCTAGGATACCACACCAATTCCTTATCAGCAGTAATTTCTTTCAATAAGGGACATTTTTAGACTCGGGGAAGAATGCATGGATGTAGGAATTTAGCCTGTTCTCAACTGTACAACATTCACATAGAAGATGAACTCAGCCATCTCCCTGTCATGTTCCGGAGTCCCTACTCTAAATGTCCCCCATGGATCTTTGAATTCACTATTTTTACCACTTCCTGTTTGTACTTCCTTCTGTCTGTATATCTCAGTGTGGTCCTTTCCCTACCCTAGAAAGAGGCTGTGATGAGCTGCAGGAGGCAGTATCTGAGAACAGGCACGACAGGCTGTGAGCTGCTTAGAAGAAGAGTGTTGACATTATCTCACAATGCCTAAGAGATCAAAGTGATACTACGGCTTTTGTTGTGCTATTAAAACAAAACCAACCCAAAAAACTTATTCTACTCTTTTACTGGGTTGAATTACCTTTATCTGGCTGTCAATTTATAATATCAAATGTACTCTCAATTTCTAATCATTGATTTCCATGTATCATTCAGCTGCTGAAAAGCTGGGCTGCAGACAAGGCTCTCAATACATTCTAATGTTCTTCCAGCTGTGGCCTCTATGTGAAGCTTAGATGGGCATATGTAGCCAGTTCCCCAGTTTCTTGCAATCCTGGAAGGCCCCTTAGAATTAGGTCTGGGGTCCTGGGACACAAGTCCAAGCTTCCTCTAAATGCTGTAGAGCAGATTTGTAGATTGATTTTCAAAAGGAGAGATGGCAAAGTTAAGATTGCCTTGAAATATAATGTGACTGCCTTTTCAGTATGATTTTTAATTAATAATGATCAGTTTCAGTGAAACTATTATAAAATGGGATTGTCTTTCATAGTCACTAACACCAGAACATGACACTGTTCTTTGGAAAGTAACGTAATGGACATTAAAAGTTCTTATATCTCTTATCCTGACAAATTGGAATTTAACCTAAAAAGTAACTCTAGTATAGCTATAAAACATAAGAAATATTCAAAGTTGACACTAAAGTAATTGTGAATATTTTAACTATTCAATATCAGGGAAATAATTTAGTAAATGATGATTCATGAGTATGACATCAGTGCAGTACACATTAGGTTCAAAGACTGAAGAAAAACTATAGACACGACCCTGAAAGTCTTGGGAATATTTTCATCCCATCTTAGCCTGCTTCCAAGTATTTTGCCTGCTATGTTTTTCTTCTCCTTCCCTATATACAAAATTGGTTGATTAATTAATTCGGACAAAACAACAATCGTTGGCACACACATGAAGAACACATATATAAGGTTGTTACGGAAAGGAAGCAGAGGAGCTTTGGCAGTCAATAAGTTCAATAAAGTCAAGGGCCTGTGGAACTCAATTTATCAGAATGCTAAGCAATACAAGGTGGAAGATAGAATTCTGCTCCTTCTCAAACTGCCTGAAGGCCTGGAGGCTGTCACTGGGAACAGAGACAAAGAGTTGCCTGGCTAAGCCTTAACATGTCCTTCCTAACAGTTCTCATAACACAGTCAGCAACTACTGTTGAGGAAGGCCAGGCATACACACAACCACAGGTCATCTGCAGCATGGTGACTGGCTTGCTCGCCCCTGTACCACACTGGTAATACATTGAGATTGCGTTGCTGTCCATTGCTCCATTGCTTCCATCCTTACTAAAGCTCACCCAGGAAGCAAATTTTCAGAGCCATCAGCCTTGGAGATAAGAATCTCTTTATGTTCTTCCATTCCATCCTAACTGCTTAGAGAAGGGAGATAGCAGCCACAATGCTATTCCAAACAAGCAAGAACGATGGTGCTGCCAGCGTCAGTTAAAAATGCAACTGGAATGAAGTGTTGAGGGAAGCTGGGCATCCATAGTGCCAGGAGCAAGCTGCTAGATGCTAGTACTTACAAGTCCAATATTTTTCAGCCATAGAATTATCCTCAAGAGCACAGCCTCAGTCTCCTTTCATAGATGAAGCAATCAGGGCTCTAGAAAAGAGTCTTATCCCAAACAAATGCAACATGAAGCCAGGCCAACCTGGTTCCAACTTCCTACAAAGACACTTTTGCTTTCTCTGCCCTGCTTGAACCCAAGAAATGAGGACTGTGGAAGAGATTTCATAGGTCTATGCCCTTGAACCGTTTCCTGAGAGAGCATGCTGGTTACAGTCCACATGGGAATGACTATGCATGCTTTGCAGACAAAGATGCTTCATGGAACTTTTGCCATTCTAGGAGAAAGAAGGACACAGGTGGGTACCATCCACAAGGATTCTTTGGACACTTGATACATCTTCACTTGCATTAGCCATCTATGGAACATGCTCTCTGCCCTTTGCTGCATCCTTTCTCTGGCAGAGCCTGGCTTTTGCATATCTAAAGACTTAGATCTTATGGCCATAGGCAAACAATAGAGACGTATTGCCAGGCACAGCCTGAACCCTGGCTGCTGCTATACCTGCATTACACATCGTGCCAAGTCACAAGAGGCCCCAGGAAAACCCAGAGACCGTCTGCAGAGAAAAGGACAATTTTACAGCTTGCTGGTAGGAGTGTGGGCTGGCATGATATTTCTGGAATGGCAATTCGGTGAAGAGAATTGCATGCTTTTCAAATCTGCATATGCAGCAGTTCACCCCTTGGAGATGTATTCTATACAATTACTTATTTGCTGAAAAGATGTTTGTACAAAAAAAAAATCAGAACAATACTGTTAAACCTTCAAGAAACTGGAAACTAAACACACATTACTTGAAAATCAGGTGGTATCATTAAATGATGAAATATCTTTCTGGTAATATAGTACTTTTAAAAGCACTGAATGTTGAGAGAATTGTCCAGGATAAAAAGAAAAAGAAAAAGGCAGCCCCAGAGCATGCATTAGGCTGAGCTTCAGAGTCTAAGTATACGGATCGGATCCCACATGCATTCCTTGCCAGCTGTGTGAGTGCTGATAAGTTGATTAACACCTCTGGGCCTCGGTTCTACTGGATATAAAATGGACAGAGCTCTGATGAAAATTAAATACTTCAATATATATGATATGTTTAGGGCTTTGCTAAGTGAGTTACAACTAATATTAGACTATTTAGTGAAAAACAGCTTGTTACAATGGATGGTATCTCTTTTCAGTGATTATGGCCAAAGACCACATTTACGAAGAGTCAAATCCAGTCCCAAATACTAACAATGGCCATCTCCAGGTAGAGCCATTATAGGAGAACACTTAAGACCTTTTCTTCTGTTGTCCTTGTTTGTACAGTGCAGCAAGCCTTTCTTTTGGGATTGCAGATGTCTAAGAGGGTAATTTTTAGAAATTCAGTCTTACATCTTGAGCTCTGTGCAGTGAAAAGCGCACAGTGCCAGATGAAGCCCCCCCCCATTGCATTCAGCTCTGAAGTGAACCCACATTCTCAAATTGCTTCCTAAGAGACCTGCCAATCCTCTACCAGCTTCACCAAATCAGCAACACACATTCTCCCTCCCTCTCTCTCCTCTCTCTCTCTCTCTCTCTGTAGAACTTATGTGCACATGTGTGATAATGTATGTATTCAGGTATGTGAGAACTATGTATGTACACATTTTAGTGTATGGGGAATTATGACAGTGTATAAAACTTTTATACATAGATATGGAAATGTATGTGTGTGTACATGTAAAATAAATGTCAGCATGTATGTCTGTGTGAGTGCACTGTGAGAATTGTTTAATGTGTAGATGTGTATGAACATGGAGAAATGGGTGACTATATATGCTGTTATGCTGTGGAAATGTATGTGTATATGAAAGTGTATGGGTATATGTGTGACTGTGTGTGACAGTGTGAGTCACGTGACTGAAGTTGTCTAAGGGTTTGTACCTATGTGTTCTGAGAAGTACCAATGACAGTAAGGAACACAAATGGCAGAGAGAGGAACAGATGACTGTGCATCTCAGTAAAGAACATAATGCCTTTTCTATTATGTGATCTCTTTTGGAGACTTTACTTTTCTTTCTAGGGTCTTCAACTTTCCCTTTAAAAAATGCAGCATAGGTGTTGGTAATGAGATTTGGATACCTCAGGCAACACTGTACTTTGATACTCCCAGCCAGCCTTCTGAGCTCTTTGAGTTAGTGGTCTCACATGGAGGGCAAGGATGGCACTGTCCCCTCACATAACTGTTGCAAGTAAAGTCAACATGGAAAGTGCCTAATGCATTAAAGGATCTGGGACAAATGTTAACACAGGACCCTGATAATCATAATCATTGCCCATATCATAGCATTAAGTTTGGGTCTTGATTAAAACACAATTGCCTTGGGATAAATAACACTTGAAATTGTCCTCCATCACCAGCCTGGTAAATTAGAAAGACTGTTAGACTGGGTTACAGTCTCAACCCAATTACTGACTCATTATCAATGTATGAAAAGAAAGAAGCCCAGATGGCCTTCAAAGTCTTCTTCAGCTTCAGCATCTTCCCAGTCCATGTTACAGGCCGTGGTTCTTTAAATGTCTTCAGGAGGCCAGCAGCATCAGCACTGATGGAGAAGTTATGAGATGTAACCATATCAATCAATAAATCCATTTTTTTATCTCTCTTAAAGAAGATTTAGAAAGAAGAACATTGCAGCCTTGTATTTGGGGCACTAAGTAGAGAAAGAAAGATCATAGATCAGAGGGACCCTGGTACTGAAAGAAACTGTAAAGGAAAGTCACATCAGGTATCTTATTCTAGGAAGACTCTCTGCCTAGTTATTTCCCATTCATTCTCTTATTACAAAGTTATTATAAAATCCTAGGATACAGACCAGCCATTTTCCATCAAGAAATTCAAGGCTTAGAAAAAACTGTTCCTGAAAGTCAGAGAACTGTTGTTAGAGAACAAATTTCTCCCCAGATTTGCACTGAGAATAGACTTCCTTCCTCTCAGCCTTCTCAAAAAATTAGCCCTAGAAGCCTCAGAGAGCCACTTGGAATTCCTTCAGTCAACAAGCACTGTTCTGATGTTCTCTTTGCTTCGACTGTCAGACTCTGAGGAAAGCGTTATTAGGGACACCTATTTCCTTAATTTGATCCTAGCCTGTATTCACTTTTGCTTCTCTTGAGAAGTAAGAAACCAAGAAAAGGCTCACCACATTTCCAAGAGAAGGTGCAGGTTTTGTACAAAGGTGAAAAGAAAAACCCTAACTCAGAAGAATCAATGGTTCCTGCCCCAACATCTAAAACTATCTGCTGTTGTTAAAACTGGGGGAAGGCCATAAACAAGTTTCTCAGCAAGGCAGGAGGGCACATTGTTTTCCAATGATTTGTCAACGTTTTAAATTGCCCAAATACCATGATAAATGACAATCTAATCTGAGCTATTCCATGGGAAAAATTGAGTGATCTAAAAATAAGATTAGATGGGTTTGCCTAGATGCAAACTAGATTATAAAAATAATATAAAATATAAATGAGCAGAACTACTCCAAATTAGTGAACACCACTGCTCCCAGTAAAAATGGGTAATTAAATGAAAATCTGTGCTAAGCATGGGTTCTCTTCTTTTCAGTTATTGGTTAGAGAGGCCCCAGAGGCATTAAAAATAGTACAAGCTACTGCCATTATTTTTTGTTGCCCATATTAACTAGATACTAAGACCCTATCTATGGCTGAAAGCAGCACACACTTTGGCTATAGGACACAGAGACATCCATCTTGAACTAACCCTACTGGTTAATTTTCAAAGTGTTAAAAGTGCTATGCAGGTTGCTGAGGCAGAAAAGATATCAATGATCTTATCAAGTGCTGAACCCTGCTTGCTACAATTTTGACCTGTCATGCAAGATATGTCCACCTAAACAGCAAGTCTCCGCTCCTCACAAAGGAATTCATAAATATGGTCAAAGGCCAAGGCTAGAAAAGTCAGGGGTGCTAGGAAATATCACTGATGCTGTTTTTCTACATGATCCTGTTGTAAAATTGCCTTCTAAATATGTGTTTTTATATTCATACATCTGTGCTGATTCTAACCTTGCTCCCTGAAGCTTTGTATTTCAGTAGGTAGGGGTTAATAAAGACTCATTACTGTTCAAGGTGCCGAGAAGACATGACTAAGAATGTTCAGCCTTAGATGGAACTTCTATATTCATCCTTCCACTAAATGCTCAGGAAAGACCTCTGAGAACGAGAGGGAAAGAATGTAACGAGCCAGAGAATGGAAAGAGTGCACTGAGATGCTCTCCTTTAAGCATGACATGGATCCTGCACAAACGAACCAACAGTATCTGTGAATACTTGTACAAGACCTACACACGTTCAGTCTAGTCAACATTTCCAGCAGGGACTGAGGAGGACGTCCCAAATCCCCATGCCTGGCTGAGAAATTCCTGGCAGTTGATGGCTGCTGGGAAACAAGGAGTCACTTTTCATTTGGAGTGTGGCCACTGGTAGATTCCCCATGCCAGTGTATATACAGGCAATACAACTGGTGGTTCAAATCAGTAAATAAATATAACACATGAAAAATCTGGGAGAAGGATATAATGGAACGAGGTCCTGAGAAGAGTTATAGAAGAGAGTCAGGAATGATTATGACCAAGATATATTGCATCAATATCTCCACCCAGCCATATCACCCACCTATTTCTCAGGGGTCTAGCCCATCAAGTCTCCCTGAGCGTCCTCATACATATACCCTTCCCAGTCTACACGAACTAAGCCAGGACCCATATACAGTGTCCTGGCTTTGTCTGGCTACCGTGCCTATGTCCCAATTAACCTCTAGGCATCCTCTAAGAGCCACATTACATGGTACCAACATGTAGGCCCTCCCTCCCCATACTATATCTAACCTCCCCACCCTTCAGCTCAGGGATATCCTTGTCCATGGTCTAGTCCAGTGAGTCTGCCTGAGCTACCTCTCCATGTACCATCTCTATCCCATCATATGTAGCCAAGGTCCCACATCCAACTGCCTGGTCTACTGAGGCTACAACTGCTTGCATTGCAACAAATCTCTCCACTTCCACCCACTCTGTCTATGCCCCAGCCCACAGGACATTCCTACACCACATGCAACCTTTCCACCCAGCTAGATCTACACTAAACCTCAGGATTGGGCCAGGAGGCATATCCTGTACATCACCTCAGTTCCCTATGTCTACCTGGAGTCATTCTCCCCAAGCTATCCCAATCTCTAAACCCAGATCTTCCCTACACGCTCTCTTCTGCCACAAACTGCTTTGTCCATATGAGACTTAGAACTAACTAAAGTCCACATGAGCATATCTCACCAGAAAAAAAAAAAAAAAGAACATGAAAAATATGAAATACCAAACCAGCACCTTCTCTTCAAAACCTACCAGCCCTGTAGACATGTTTGACAAGAAGAACTATTTCAACAAACTTCTAGATACAGAATTTTTAAAAAATCCATAAACTTCATCAAATGATCCAAGGAATTTAAAGAACACACAACAAACAAACAAACAAACAAACAAAAAACCCCACAAATGCCAATGATATTAAGGAAAAAGAACTTAAGGAGAAAAATCACTTGAGTGATACCCAAGTAAACACAACTTAACGTTGATGGAAATGAAGAGGGTAACCCAGGCCTTGAGAACAGAATTCAAAAAAGATATGGCTGGCTTCTACTCCTCTACTCACACTCTCTCTGCCTTTCTCTGTCTCTACTCCCATAACTCTCTTCCCCATGCCCCGAATAAACTCTATTCTATACTATACTTTCTTATGGCTGGTCCCTCTGAGGGAAGGATGCCTTAGCATGGGCCTGCAGAGGCACCCCTTTCCCCTACCCCCACCCCTGACTACACATCCACTACACATATTCCTTCTCCCTCCTTTATCTTTATAAAACACAACACTTACCATCTATCTTAAACATACATGGGTCAAACTCTAGTGTCCCCAATTCCATAAAAAATAAAATAAAAAAAAAGTAAAAAGCAAAAACAAAAACCTAATACAGTATTTAAAGCATAGATTACCATCAGCCCATTAGTAGTAGGTGATTTCAGTCTCCTATTCTTTCTATCTAGCCAGAAATAAGAGAGGATTAATTGATATCACATATCAAATAGACCTAACAGATAGCTATAGACTGTTCCCCCCCCCCATCAAAGAATATATACTCTACTCAAGAGCAAATGGGGCTTTTCTAGAATGGACCACACGCAAATCTACAAATTCAAAGAGACTGAAATAACTACTTGCATTCTATTCTATCTGACCACAAGGCAATAAAACCCACAACTGACAGCAAACAAGTCTCTACATAAACCCATGGAGATGTAACAACTCAATCCTGAATGATGACTGTGTCAAAAAATAAAACAAGAAAGAAATAAAATTTCTCCTAAGTCAAAATGAAAATGCAACACAATGAAACCTATGAGATACATTGATAGCTTAAAGTGCCTAGATTTAAAAATCAGAAAAATCACAAATAAATGACCAAATGATCTAATTAAAAAATTTAGAAAAACAAGAACAAACCCAATCCAAACACACTCAGTGGCAAGAAATAATAAAAATCAGAACAAAAATCAATGAAATAGCAACAAAGAAAATACAAAGAGTCAACAAATGTAAGACCTGGGTCTTTGAGAAGATAAACAGGACTGATAGATTTTTGGTGCAACTAAAAGAACTAGAAAGCCCATAACAAAGGGATCAGACATGAACCGGGAAACCCTTCATTCTAATGAAGGGAACAATTAACAAAAAGACAGTACTACCCTAAACATACATGTAACAACCTCTGGTGCATCCACTTTCATTAAAAAAAAGTACTACTGATTTTAAAAGCATAGATCAGCCCATTAATAGTTAATAGTAATAACACACCAAAAAATCATAACATAATAAAGGAATCTCTTAAAAACCTGTACTCCATTGAGAGAGAGGAAAAAAAAACAAAACTAAAAGAAATGGATGATTTTCTAGATTCAGCAGAACCATCAAAATTAAACCAAGAAGTCAACAGCCTAACAGCTTAAACAGACCCATAACAAATGAAATTGAAATAGTTATAAAAACCCTTCAACTTAAAGAGAGAGAAGGAGGGAGGGTGAGGGGGGGGAGAGGAGCCAGATGGATTTTTGACCAGAAAAGTTCAAGAAATGATAAAAAAAAAAAAATTCAGCCATGTGTCAGGATGCAGAGTAAACTTGCACAAACCAATTTTCTACACACTAACAACATGTAGAGAAGGAGATTACTGGCAAACTACCATTCATAGCAGCCTCAAAGAAAGTAAAATCTCTAGGGATAAATGCAACAACTCAAGTGAAGGAAATCTACAATAAAAAATTCAAACTTCTGAAGAAAGTGATAAAGGTACAAGGAAACAGAAAGGCAGTCCATGCTCATGGATTCACAGAGTTAATGTTGTGAAAATGATTTTACCAACAGCTACTAATAGATCCAACCCAACCCCAATGAAGATTCGTATCCTAATCTTCACAGAAACAGAAAATACAGTCCTAAAATTCAGATGCAACTACAATACACCCTGGAGAGGCAAAACAGTCTTGAGCAAGGGGAACATATCTGGAAGGATTACCAGTCTACATCTTAAGATAGACTAGAGAGTCATAGTAATGAAAACAACATAGTACTGGCACAAAAACAGACATGTAGACCAATGGAATAAAACTGAAGACCTACACGAGTACACATAATATCAGCATTTTATGTTTGACGACGATGCCGAAAACATAAACTAGAGAAAATGAAGCATCTCCAACAAATGGTGCTGGGAAATCTATATGTCCACGTGCACAAGAATGAAATTAAACATATATTTAACACTTCTCACATAAAACAATTCAAAATGGATCAAAGACCTAAACCTGAAACCGGAAACACTATAACTGCTAGAAGAAAACATAAGCAGTGCATATGTGATATAGGTGTAGACTAGCATTTTCTGAATGGTACTCCATTTGCCCAAGGATTACAGCCAACAGTTGACAAGTGAGTCTTCATAAAACAAAAATCCTTCTGCAAAGCTAAAGAAACCATCAGCAAGGCAAAGAGGAAGGATGGGAGAGAATCTTTACCCGCTATACATCTGACAGAGGATTACTATCCAGAATATACAAATAAATCAAAAACCAAAAATGACTCATTCAAAAAATGGAATGAGACCTGAAAAGAAAATTATTAAAAGAAGAAAAAAAAATGGTGAAGGAATATCTCAAACAATGTTCATCATCTCCAGCAATTATGGAAATTTTCATCAAAAACAAGTTTAAGATTTTATCTTACTCCAGCAAGAATGGCAAATATCAACAAAACAACCAATAACCAATTCTGCAGAAGAGTGGAGAAAAGGGGTCTTTGATTCACTGTTGGTGAGACTGCAAAGCGTTGCAACCAGTATGCAAATCAACATGAAGAAGTCTCAAAATGCTCGAAATAAACCTACCATATGACCCAGCTAGACCACTTCTTGGCATCTGCCCAAAGATTCCACATCCTACTCCACAAATACTTGCTTAGCCGTGTTCATTGCTGCCCCGGGAAACAAGCTAAATATCCCTCACCTGATGAGTAAATAAGGAAAATGCAGATAGATAGACAGATAAATAGATAGGTTAGATAGATAGATAGATAGATAGATAGATAGATAGATAGATAGATAGATCAATCTAGATAATAGAATACTATTTAGCTATAAAGAAAAATGAATCATGAACTTTTTCAGGTAAATGGAAGCAACTAGAAAAGTTCATGTTGAGTAAAGTCACCCAGACCCCAAAAGTTCAATAGTACACATTTTCTTTTATTGAAGGCTCCTAACTCCGAATCTTTAGATGTGAGTATGTATCCTGGAGTCCCTGCAGAAACTAGGGAAGTAAAGAGTGACCGTGGCTGTGGGAGGGGTGTGGGGAGCAGGATGTGAGTGACCTGATCAGGGAAATGGGAAATCGAGGAGGGAAACTAATTAGAAAGGGGAGAGGACAATAAATACAGAGGCACGAAGGATGGTAAAACCACAGATAAGGAATCATACTATTAACCATTTACCTAAAATAAACACGCAGTTCACATAGCTGTGTGTACACGTATACATATATAGGTTAAATGACATTTGCTCATCTGGGTTTTCAAGAACAAAAGACCATCTAACAAAATCCCCAACACTAGGCAAAGAAAATCTTTTTCTGAGTTTTTGGTCAGCATTGGCTAAGAAACTCCACAAACATTAAAAACCACTGCAGTCGCTTCTGGTTGCCCTCCGAAAGTGGAAGGAAAGTCCCTGTTGTTCATACACAGGACCCAGAGGCCACTGAGCTTGAACTGACCTAAAAGTGTCCCCCCTGAGGACTTACTGTAGAGGACCAGAAGGTACCATGCAAGCTTCCAAAGGAGGAAAGCAACCAGCAGTTCTGCAATAGTGGCGCTCATAACTTGGTGGTAAACAACAGATCTCTAACTGGACTTAAAATACACTCAGCAAGAAGACATCATGACTGGTCCAGGAAAACCTGGCCAACTGCCCACAGCTAAGGAAGTCATGGATTCTGGGAGTGAATCTACAACCACCACTTTAATAAACCAGCACAATCTCTAACTATATTCTAAATATGTGTTCTTGTACCCACAGCAAGTCTAGTGCATACACCTCGTCAAGGAAACTCCTCTTTTCATTAGAGAAAATCATAGCCAATGAAAATGCAGGTATAGAGCCCAGTCCCAATGGTTATATCTACAAAACAACTCTTACGGCTAAGGGAAGAATGTGGAAAAGGGGCAGAAAGATTGTAGTTCCAGAAGATCAAGGAGTTTGCTGTGATATTGTGTCTCCAAGAAATGTCAGAAGCTATAAGCATAAATTCTCACAAACATGAGCTGAACAAGGACAACGACAGTAGACACGCCAATCATACGTGAAGAGCTATCAGCAGCAAAGGAATGCTAAAAGTGGGTGAAATCGTCTTCCCCAGGGAAGTGATTCCCCAGCATAGTGATTGGTTACCCAATACCAATGGTCAGACCTGAAAACAAGCATAGGAGTAACATACAAACTGAATAGGTTATTTTTAGGAATATATATATATACACAAATATAAATGTAACAACAATTAATGAAAAACAAGGCCATGAATTTGAATGAGAAAAAGGAGTGGGCCTATGAGATGGCTTGGAGTGAGGAAAGGGAGAGAAAAATAATATAATTATATTATATTCTCAAAAGTAAAAGAAACAATTTTAAAAATTAATCATAGACATGTACGCAATTTTCTGAGAATAAATAGGAGTGCAAAATAAACAGTATTCTGCAAAAATGAAACACTCTAAAGAATACATAAATGCAGAAAACATAAGATGGTACACCCACAAGCAAATATGTTATAATATATTGTGATGTAACTATAAAGATAACTTCATGTTTCATGCATGATATATAACACACACAAATATACACATACACGCACACACACATACACACACACACACAGACAGAGACAGGGAAAATATAATTAAGTTCCTGGACCATGCATATCATAATTTCCATGTGAGTAGCATAGTGTCTAGCACGCAGTTGGTATCAGATAAACTTGAGAAGCTCTGGGTCGTGATAGAGTGGTCTACATCCCCTCCAGAAGCATCCTTCACCCTGCTCTATACTTAAATCTCTCCCAGAGTTCCAACATTCAACCTACACAGACAGCATCAATAGGCATGCTGAACTTCTAAAAATTAGTCTCAAAAAACTCATAAATCAAGTACTAATTCAGCAATCATAACCTACTACCATTTCAAAGAGATATACTCAGATCCATGAGGACACGAGAGTCTCCTGGAGAGTATGGAAAAGCAGATTGCCCTCCACCCTACTTCCGCCCAATCTCTGATGCATCAGACCTGGATCAGAGCCCAAGAATTGACATTTTCAACAAGTTCCCACATGCCCTCTGCACTACCTATAATCTCCATAATCATTCTAGGAAGACAAGTTATTCATTATGTCGTTCAAGAGTTCATTAACCTGCCCAAGATCTTATAACCGGCAAAAGATAGATGTGAATACCAAACCTAGTTGTTATTGATTCAGTTATCACTTTGTCTCCGTTGCATCCTGCTATTGTAACTGAGCATTTGACTTCATTGAGGTCCACTTCTGATAAGATCTGAGAACTGCACCCTGAGGCCTGAGTAGTTCGGCCATCAGAAGAAACCTCCCCTTATGATTTTTCAGAAACTGTGGACTCTGACGATGTCGTAAGGAGAGAGAGGCAATAAAACCCCATGTGCTTGCAATTGATATTACAAAGTGTCCTTAATGGACAGGGTAACCATGCCTGGGGTTTACGTTCAAGAGCCTTATCCTCCAGCCCACTTTCGGCTAAGAATTTCTTTATGACCTTTGCTAAAATGTCAGCCTTGATTGACATAGCTTGCACTATACCCTTTAAACACACTGAGGAGCTGCAAAATAGGTCAAACCTAACTTAAAAAGATCCAAACAGACTCATTCTGAACAGCTGAACAAGGTCCGGGCTCTACCTGGAAGGGCCAGAGCTTTGCCAAGGAGGGGAGAGCTGAAGTTCACCACATAGATGACTATCTGGCTAAGCGACATGGGGAAAGCCTGAACCATCCTGATGGAGGCTCTGCATACAACCCAGGGATGTAGTATCTGTACACTGTTTAGAGTGTTCTCTTCATCACTTTCCTATAGGACTGACATCTGGCACATGGATATCAGGTAGTAGGTCCAAGTCCTTTGCCTTGTGCGGACTCTTCATCCGTGAGAGGGGTACCTAGTTACACTGGTAAAAGTTTCTGTTAAACAGACAACCACCCAACTCTGCTTCTTTCTCTGATATTCAATAGGGAAGTTTCTCAGAGCTCCTACTGCTCCCATTGCTCCTGCTTATTTGAGTATTTGAGGTACCCACCCTCTCATTCTTGTGTGTTTCTGTTTCTCTGTGTATCTCTCTCTCTCTCTCTCTCTCTCTCTCTCACACACACACACACACACACAAACACACACACATACACACATACACACACACACACACACACACACACACACACACACACACACACACACTACAATTTTAAAATATAGGGCCCACAGCAAATCATAATACCTCTATGATGTTTAAGAGTAAAGAATAATCATCAACTCTTTATCAAAGTAAATTCACTATTTCTCCTGAGATACATTAGTGTTTATGGTGATATTAATAAAATACAAGATGACGGAAGGAGTTTGATAATTCTATTGGTAAATGAAATTCTACTGAGGTTGGCATTCTGTATTTACAAAATGTGACCATAGCAAATGCACCCCCATCCTTCTGTGAGGATTAGGTATATCAGCCCAGTGCCACTCACACCCATTTCTTTGGAAGTATTATTGTCCTCCCTTTCTCTCATTTTGCTCCTGGACAAACAGCATTAAGGCGAGAAAATGGAAATAAAAATAAGCTTAGCAAAAATGGCCAACAAGCTAGCTGATGCAATAAATCAAAATTGTTTTCATCAGCAATTGCTTCTTGATTTTTATGTAATCAAATAACACAATGATTCCCTTCAAAATGCAAAAAACTTAAGTCATAAAACTCAAAGCAATAATATTCAGTGGAACAAATAGAATGGACTCTGCCCACATTTACAGCCAGCACTAAGGTGAAGCAGACCAGGCTTGGGTACAAAGCAAATTACAGAGCAGAGGAAATCTGTAAAAGAAAACCAGATATAAGGGGAGTCAACATCCTCCTACTTTCTCTAATGAGGAGTTTGAAAATAATCAAAGTTAGCATGATGGCATGGATATTGGTTTGAGCTTACCCTACCAAATTATAAAAATTGCAAAAGAAAGTAATTGAAGAATTCATAACAAGATTTTCCTGGCAATGCTCAAAACCCAAAGCAAAGTAATTTAATAAGGGAGGCTCAGAGAGGGCTCTCCTTGATCTTAGGACTGTATTATCCCAAACCAATCACCATCAAACAGAATTAAGCAGTAAGGGGTCATACAGGGGCCAAATGAGCCAGTTGTGTGTAAAAGCATCCAGAGAGACAGAGCATGCTCCAATAGGTCCAGGGCAGAGGACTCTGGCCATTCTTGACCATCTCAGCCTTCCGGGCTATGCTTATATACGAACCCCCAGCAATCCTGCTCATTCATGCTGAAGTCAGAAATGCTCATGACTGTGCCTATGCATTTCCACTTCGTAGTCACTGAACATTTATTCTGTTAGCTTTTTAAAAGCGTAAGTAATTTCAAAAGTTCCTCTGCTATTTCCTTAGGTCATTCCTGGGGACAGACAACAGTATAAAAAGGAGCCTCACTGTAGAGAAGCTAAATCCTGAGGCCTAGGCCAGACAGGGAAGGCACTGACTAGTGGATAATATTTTGTGAGGCTATGCTCTGGGTGCACAGCACAGTAAGCAGGAGGGGCAGGAGGTGGGGGGGGGGGGGCTGCCACTAATGCTTGAGAGACAGCCAGCAGCCAGCCTGGCAGAAAAAAAAAAAAAAAAAAAAAAAAAAAAAAAGCCAAAAACCAAAACAAAATGCAACTGTGTACCACAGCATACAAGATTATCAAGATTATGATTTGAAAGGAGGGAACCGAACCACCTGGACTCTTGTAACAAAAGTTCATGTGAATGGCAGGCAAAAGCCAAGGCATTGTTCTGATTACAGTGTCATCACCCTTAGTGAAGACTCTCAGGATGAGGATTTGGGTCTGGAAGAAGAACTAAGTTTACGTCCTGGTGAGTACTGCCTCAGTTGTTCAGGAAGTCCTATGATACTCATACCACTTCCTGTCATCGACTCTATACCTTCAGAGTCAGAGTATTAGCCCAAACATGGTCTAGGGACCCAAGGAAAGGACCATGCCTCTGGCTAAAATAGAAAGGAAACAATAATATACAGTCCCAAATCAAACCTACAACTTCTCTGATCTTATATTAATTCTCAGTGTTAGACTGAATGCAACACGTCCACATTTACATATTAATTAATCCCAGCACTAGTAAATGAATCAACTAGTGAATAGATGGACAAAATACCAAATCCTTCAAACAGTGCTACAGTAATCCGTATCTGGGAAAGGGGCTTTGTGCTAGCAACTTTTTAATACTAAGAGTTATCTGGGAAGTAGGAATCTTAATCTCTTAATTGAAAAAAACAATGCCTCCATCAGATTGGCCTGTAGGCAAAGCTGTGGAGCATTTTCTTGATGGATGATTGTAAGGGAGGGCCTAGTCCATTGTAGGCAGGGCCACTCCTTGGCTGAGAAAGCCATGAGGAGAAAGCAGTAAGCAGCTCTCTTCCTTGGTCTCTGCACCAGTTCCTGCCTCCAAGTTCCTGCTCTGCTAGAATTCCTGCTCTGACTTCCCTCCATGATGGACCTCCACCTGGAAGAGTAAGATGGGGAAATAAACCCTTTTGTCCCCAGGTTGCTTTTGGCTGTGATGTTTTGTCACAGCAATAGAAGGCCTACCTAAGACAGGCCTGTATGTGTAACCCATGTATCATTTCTCATTACTGAACAACTGTAGACCTCTAACCATGATCCCACTAAATTACTTCTACACTACATCACAGTTTATGATGGCAGTGCCTAATGTAGTCCAGGAGATAAAAGTGTGTAAGAGAAAATGGTCCTAGCAACGATGTCCTTTCAAAAACAATGAATAAAATAAGGAAAAATACAGGAATACATGCATACATATGAATATACACACAGACAAAAATTCCAGTTTCTTAAAATGACTACTAGCCAGTGAGATGACTCGGGGGATAAAGGCACTTGCTGTCAACGGTGATGGTCTGAGTTTTGTTCCCTAGGACAAACATGGTTGAAGGACACAATAGACTCCTACAAGTTGTCCTCTGACCTTTACATGAGCTCTGAAGCATGTACACACACACACACACACACACACACACACACACACACACACACACACGCACACACACACAGAAAAATAAATAAAATATAATAAAAGTAAAATATTATTTGCCTTAAAAATCATGAGGATTTAATGGGAGGACATAAGGAAATCTGAATTTCTTAGGGGGATGCTCTTGTTTTTTGGGTTTTTTTGTTTTTGTTTTTTTGTTTTTTTGTTTTTTGAGATAGGGTCTCAGTATACAGCCCAGAGTGGCCTGGAACTCACAAATTCTGTTGCTTAAACCTTCAGCCTGCTGACATGACAAATGTGAGGGCCTTACCCAGTTTTGAATTTTTAAACATCCCCTTAAATTAGATTGTATCTATCTATTCCACAAAATAGAAACAGAAGGAACACTACCCAACTCATTCTATGAGGCCACAGTGACACTGATACCAAAACCTCACAAAGACCCAACAATAAAAGAAATCTTCAGATCAATTTCCCTTATGAATATTGATGCAAAAATACTCAGTAAAATTCTCACAAACCGAATCCAAGAACACATCAAAACGATCATTCATCATGATCAAGTAGGCTTCATCCCAGGAATGCAGGGATGGTTCAATACCCAGTAATCCATCAATGTAATCCACTACATAAACAAACTCAAAGAAAAAAATCCACATGGTCATTTCATTAGAGGCTGAAAAAGCATTCGACAAAATTCAACATCCCTTCATGATAAAAGTCTTGGAAGATCAGGAATTCAGGCCCATACCTAAACATAGTAAAAGCAATATACAGCAAACCAGTAGAGAACTAAATGGAGAGAAACTCGAAGCAATTCCACTAAAATCAATGACTAAACAAGGCTGCCCTCTCTCTCCCTATCTATTCAATACAGTACTTGAAGTTCTACCTAGAACAATTAGACAACAAAAGGAGGTCAAAGGGATACAAATTGGAAAGGAAGAAATCAAAATATCACTCTTTGCAGATGATATGACTGTGTACTAAAGTGACCCGAAAACCTCCACCAGAGAACTGCAGCAGCTGCTAAACAACTTCAGCAAAGTGGCCGGATATAAAATTAACTCAAACAAATCAGTACCCTTCCTATACTCGAAGGATAAACAGGCTGAGAAAGAAATTAGGAAAATCATACCCTTCACAATTGTCACAAACAATATAAAGTATCTTTGTGTGACTCTAACCAAAAAAATGAAAGATCTGTATGACAAAAACTTCAAGTCTCTGAAGAAAGAAATCAAAGAAGACCTCAGAAGGTGGAAAGATCTGCCATGCTCATGGATTGGCAGGATTAATATAGTAAAAATGGCCATCCTGCCCAAAGCAATCTACAAATTCAATGCAATCCCCATCAAAATTCCAACTCAATTCTTCATAGACTTAGAAAGAGCAATTCTCAAATTCATTTGGAATAACAAAAAACCCAGGATAGCAAAAACTATTCTCAACAACAAAAGAACTTCCGGGGGAATCAGCAACCCCGACCCCAAGCTGTACTACAGAGCAGTAGTGATAAAACCTTCAAGGTATTGGTACAGTGACAGGCAGGTAGATCAATGGAATAGAATTGAAGACCCAGAAATGAACCCACACACCTACAGTCACTTGATTTTTCGACAAAGGAGCTAAAACCATCCAGGGGAAAAAAGACAGCATTTACAACAAATGGTGCTGGTTCAACTGGCGGTCTACATGTAGAAGAATGCAAATTGAACCATTCCTATCTCCCTGTACAAAGCTGAACTCCAAGTGGATCAAGGACCTCCACATAAAACCAGATACACTGAATCTAATAGAAGAGAAAGTGGGGGAAAGTCTTGAACACATGGGTACAGGGGGAAAGTTCTTGAACAGAAAGAACACCAATGACTTATGCTCTAAGATCAAGAATCAACAAATGGGATCTCATGAAATTGCAAAGCTTCTGTAAGGCAAAGGACACTGTCAATAGGACAAAACGGTAACCAACAGATTGGGAAAAGATCTTTACCAATCCTATGTCCGATAGAGGGCTAATATC
>CM052708.1:84722945-84790364 GCA_028551405.1 Uromys caudimaculatus | reverse complement strand
CTAAAGAAATGTTCAACATCCTTAATCATCAGGGAAATCAAATCAAAACAACTCTGAGATTCCACCTCACACCAGTCAGAATGGCTAAGATCAAAAACTCAGGTGACAGCAGATGCTCTTGAGGATGTGGAGAAAGAAGAACACTCCTCCATTGCTGGTGGGATTGCAAGCTGGTACAACCACTCTGGAAATCAGTGTGGCGGACCCTCAGAAAAATGGACATAATACTACCTGAGGACACAGCTATACAACTCCTGGGCATATACACAGAAGATGCTCCAACATGTAATAAAGACACATGCTCCACTATGTTCATAGCAGCCATATTTATAATAGCCAGAAGCTGGAAACAACCCAGATGTCCCTCAGCAGAGGAATGGATACAGAAAATGTGGTACATTTACATAATGGAATACTACCCAGCTATTAAAAACAATAACTTCATGAAATTCGCAGGCAAATGAATGGAACTTGAAAATATAACTTGAGCAAGGTAACTGAGTCACAAAAGAATGAACATGGTATGTACTCACTGATAAGTGGATATTAGCCCAAAAGTTAGGAATACCCAAGTTTTACTTCACAGTAACCCTTGGACTGAGTGTGAGGTCCCAGATGGAGGAGCTGGAGAAGGGACTGAAGGAGCTGAGGGAGTTTGCAATCCCATGGAGGGAGCAACAGTGTTAACTGGCCTGATCTCCTGATGCTCCCGGAGACTGGACCACCAACCAAAGAATACACATGGAGGGACCCATGGTTTGGGCCACATATGTGGCAGAGGAGGGCCTTGTTGGCCATCAGTGGGAGGAGAAGCCCTTGGGCCTGAGGGTGTTAGAGGCCCCAGTATAGGGGAATGCCAAGGTGGGAAGACAGGAGTGGGTGGGCGTGTAGGTGGGTGGGGGAATACCCTCACAGAAGCAGGGGGAGGGGCAAGGGATAGGGGTTTTCCAAAGTGGAGACCTGGAAAGTGGGAAACATTTGAAATGTAAATAAAGTATCAAAAAATAAAAATTTAAAAAAAATTAGATTGTATCTGATTTGTTCAAGCTCTGCTTTTGGTTACATTCAGCAGTGCTTTTCTAAGAATTTTTAAACATTCATATGCTTTTCTATACTTAGACTTTACCTTTGGAAGTTCAACCCACAGAAATAAATGTAGTAACTGGAAAAAATGTTAGGCATGACAATGCTCACTATGATAACATTTACATGTATAAACAAGTAGAATTTATCCAAATGACAACCAAGGGTAGGTTCAGGTAAATTGCCTTACATCTCATTAGCAAATTGTTATGTAGGCACTAAATGACAAAACTTTGCAACAGTAAAGATAAGATACATTTTAGAACATAATAAATATATAAGCATTTGATACAAATTTACAAAGATTAAACTTAAATAAAATAATTCCTAGATTCATATTTAGATTACTGTAAAAAACAAAAAGGATTTTTAAAAATTATTTATTTATTTTTTGATACTTTATTTACATTTCCAATGTTTCCCCCTTTGCAGGTTTCCTCTTTGGAATACCCCATCCCCTCTCCCTCCCTGCCTCTATGCGGGTATTCCACCTCCCACCCACCCACCCACTCACTCCCGTATTCCCACCTTGACATTCCCCTTTACTGGGGCCTCTAACACCCTCAGGCCCAAGGGCCTCTCCTCCCCTTGATGGCCAACAGACCCTCCTCTGCCACATATGTGATCTGAGCCATGGGTCACTCGATGTGTATTCTTTGGTTGGCGGTCCAGCCTCCAGGAGGACTTGGGGGGGGGTGGCGGTGTCAGGTCAGTTGACACTGTTGCTCCCTCCATGGGGCTGCAAACTCCCTCAGCTCCTTCAGTCCCTTCTCCAACTCCTCCATCTGGGACCTCACTCTCAGTTCAGCTCCAGCGGTTACTGTAAAGTGAAACTTGGATATTCCTAACTTTTGGGCTAATATCCACTTATCAGTGAGTACCTACCATGTTCGTTCTTTTGTGACTGAGTTACCTTGCTCAGGATGATATTTTCAAGTGCCATCCATTTGCCTGCAAATTTCATTAAATCATTGTTTTTAATAGCTGAGTAGTACTCCATTGTGTAAATGGATACATTTTCTGTATCCATTCCTCTGATGAGGGACATCTGGGTTGTTTCCAGCTTCTGGCTATTATAAAGATGGCTGCTATGAACATAGTGGAGCATGTGTCTTTATTACATGTTGGAGCATCACAAAAAGAATTTAATTAGGCTTATTCTGCTTACTTTATTTTCTGGCTTAAGCTAACTTTTCTAAAATGTATTTTATTATTGTATGTGCTATATATGTGTGAATGTAGGCATGCATATATCAGGTATACATGTGTAGAAGACAACTTTCAGAATTGTCTCTCAGTCTGCAAAGATCTACCTTGGCTCATTAGGCTTGCATGTCACGTGATTTTATCTACTGAGCCATCTCATTGCCCCTGCATTTTCTTAATTATTAAATATTATATGTACAATATAAACATACAGGCTGTATTCTTTCCCTATCAAAATCAGTTATTTTATCAGTGCCACACACTGGGGATGGCACTGAGCATGTGGGTGGGGTGTACCACCTCCAAGGTCAAAGGTGAGAAAAAGGGGCTCAGGAACCTTTAGTTGCCAAGGCCCCTAGAACTCAGCAGGGTGAAGCCAGGCCTCAAGAAGAGAGATTTAGATGACAACAGGGAAAATATCACCGCCATCCTACAGGGAAACTGTAGACTTAGTAGAAATACAAATGGGCATTTTCCACACCAAGTTCAGCTTCCTTTTCTGCCTCTCTGAGTTCCATTATCTTGCCTTATGTTTAATTTCCTGCTTGACAGTCTTCTTGCGCACTCTCATACTTTACAAAACAGAAAAGCACAGGGCCATGTGAACTGTAAAATGTATGTGCGTGAGAAAAGTATTATAGGAAGTCTCCAACCTCACTCTCTAAGCAACAAAATCCGTGCTTGGTGCCCCGTGGTATTTTCAAAACTAAACTACAACCAGTGGTTTTTGTCTACCAGAATTCAATAGGGACACTTGGACATAAAATGTAGTGAGAAATCACATTTTTCTTTTGAAAAATGATTAATGTTTTATTTTCATTTTTAAACTTCAACTGATACATAAAAACAGCATGCACATGAGATAGTGTATCATGCCTGCACATACTACTTAATGTTTAAATCAAGTTAACTATGCTTATCGCTTCAAATATTCATGACAGAATTTTCTAGATCTTTTCTTCCAGCTCCTTTTAAATGTCCAGTATGGTATTGTTACCTATTGATACTTCATATTTTGAACTGAATGAGAATTAAAAAGCAGTATATAAAATTTCTAAAGAGGTAGTTACAATGGTGCTTGGAGGGAAATGAGTAGATTTAGTGCTTTTATTGAGAAAGAAAGCAGGTATAAAATCAATGATCTATAGTGAAAATCAGAACTAAAGTAAACGAAAGAAAAGATTTTCAGAATAGATGAAATAGAAACAACAGAGAAAAATAATGAAGTAAAATTTGGTTGATTTTGTGTTTTGGAGCAGATCATATTCAAGAGTCAGTATTGTAAGGAGATAATTTCCACCCAGTTGCTTTATCCATGCTATGTCCATCAAAATCCCAGCAAATTTCTTGATGAAATTGACAAGGCAGTTTTAACATTTAAAGGAAAATGAAGACGTCAGAGACTCACAAACAATTTTATATGAGAAACTGAAGGATTGAAAAGGATGAGAGATGTATGCTCCTAACTTAGAGAATTCCTGTAAAACTAGAGTGATCATTTTTATACTGGGATTAGAACAGACTAGTCAACAAGGGGATATAGAGAATCAAGAAACAGACCAACGTGTGTATCACCTCTGATTATCAATCAAGGCTCTCATTTATGTATTGCGCTAGCAATATAATCTCAGCAAATAATGCCCACTTAAGTGAACATATTATAGACAGTAATTAAATGTGGATAACTACCTCATTTCAAATAAAAACATATACTTAGATGAAACATAATACTAAGTATTAAAGCTTCTAGGAGAAATTTTTGATGTTAGATTAGTCATCAGGTTTTAGGCAAGACACAAGTATTAGTCATAAGAAAGCAAAAAAATGATATATAGTGTTTTATCAAAATTAAAATTTCTACTTCTCAAAAGACACCATTAAGAAAACGAATGGGCCAGTCACCCTCTGAGAATTATATTTATAACACTTATTGTTAATTGAGGACGTATATCCAGAATACATTAAAACCTCATATAAATCAGCAATGAAAAGATGAAAAGCCCAATAAAATTTAACAAAAGATTTGAGCTCCCCCTTCTGAAGATGTATGACTAGCCAATGAGCACATGAAAAACTACTTAACATCAGTAGTTACCAACTTAAAACAATGAATGAGGTAGTTCTTCGCACCCACTGGATTGACTACAAGTTAGTGAAAGAGTTAAAATTGGCTATAATTTCAAAGCTGGCAACGCTAATGTTGGTTGGGATGTCTAGGAATCTGAAGGTAAGCAAGTTGTGTGGTGCTGGTGGATGTGTGGAACAGCACAAGACCATACAGGCCTTCCATATGACAGTAGATGCAGACCTACTTGATGGCCCTGCAAGCCCGCCATTTTGTATCTAGTCAAAAAAACAAAAAACAAAAAAACAAACAAAAAACAAAAAACAAAAAAAAAAGGAAAGCACAGCTCCACATGAGACTTGGGTAAGTATTCATATTGCTTTATTCATAACAGCCCTAAACTGTCCAGGGTAGCAACGTGCTAGATGTCGTCAGAGTACATAAACAAGCTGGGGGTTATTTGTAAAATGTAATACTCTTCAAAAGAGCCAAAAACAAAAGGAAGAAAGGCTTACTACTGATAGCCACATGTCATGGGTCAGTCTATAGCAACTTTGTTTAGTGACATGAGGTGAGCATGGATGTTTACATTCCCAATCCATATATATGTGAACCCCAAGAAAGGTGAATGGAATCCTTGTGTGTATTCCGAGTGTAAAACATAACTAGAGAAGGCTTGAAGGTAATAAAATCATGAGATGAACAAGATATGTGTGTATCTTATTCTATGTATGCCAGTTGTTTCTTAGGAAAGTCTGAGGGTGTCTGTCTTTAATTTTCTCTTCCTAGCATATGGCAGGTGCTAAGACAGGGTGCTGACATCTACGGAATACCTTAGGCTACAATCCTCGGGGTTTCTTTCAACTTTACACACTGGTAAATTGCAAATATACATTTCCATTACCTTCCAATGTTCTCCAGCCATGCTTTACACACAGAATACATAGCAGGATTACATTTACCTTTCTTGTGCTTCATATAAATGGATTCAGAATATAAATAGCCATGTTTGCCTTATATGACTCGACGAAGGTTCTATAGCACTGACCCATGACATTGTGGCTATCAGCACTGTAACTTTTACTTCATTTCGTTTTTGACTTTTTTTGCAAAGTATTCCATTTTAAGAATAATTTTCAGCGGGGCAGACATTCCTAAAGTCCCACCAATGATTCAACAAGGTGAATTCGATTGCTCAAAGCCACAGATTAAATTACATGCAATTTATACTCACATGTAGAACTCCTAGGCAAAATCAATTCAAACTGCACTTCTTTAATGAATGAATAAGGGAATAAATGAATAAATGAATGAGTAAAGAGACGACACTATTCAACCTGCAAAATGGAGAGAGTACTTTAAAGCCAATACAAAAGATACAGAAATGAAAAACTGATCACCCATTGTGAGTGGTTTAGGCAGGAGGGTGTTCAGAGACTCCCACTCCATACTAACTTGGAAGCAAATAGAAGACGTAATTTCGGTCCTAAACCGTGCAGCGCCTGTGTAATTGCTTTCCACTGCAGAGAGCTGCCTGCCTCTTGCCATCCATTTTCTGAGGGGGTCAAACTACCTTTCCTATTCTCTTTTTTGGTTTTTCGAGACAGGGTTTCTCTGTGTAGCCCTCGCTGTCCTGGAACTCACTCTGTAGACCAGGCTGGCCTTGAACTCAGAAATCCGCCTGCCTCTGCCTCCCAAGTGCTGGGATTAAAGGTGTGCACCACCACTGCCCAGCCTTTTCCTATTCTCTATGCCAAACTATCCTGGTCTTTGAATCAAACATCCCCAGCACACAAGGAAGGGGCCTCTCATGGCAACTTCTCTCTTTTCTCAGTAGGAACTCCCGTTATGATACAGGACCAAGATGCTGCCACATACGTGGCCACCTCCATCACCTAGATCCCACCAAATGTTGGTGCTATGGAGTTCTAAAGCTTCTAATCATTCAGTGGAAAACTGCAGTCCTCCCAGGGACTACCTCTCTTTTCCCCCAACAGAATTAACGCCTGACACTCACCTAGGTGTACTCACAGTAAGAGCAGCCCTTGCTATAGAGCAGGAAAGAAGAGGGAGGTTGTTGATAGGTGGTACCCAGACAAGCATTAGGTCAGTGGAAGAATAAATAAGATGCATTTGTTATATTCTCCTTGTATTCAGTTTCTTAGTCTGTGACCTCAGTGATACACACTAAGAGGGTATCCTCAAAAGCTACTTCCCTCTGAAAAATCACTGTCTCCAGCCACAAGGTCTGAGACAAGCTACACATCTATTTGTTCAAAAGGCTCAATGAGCTGTAAAGATTGACATTTAAACTATTAACACTATATTCTATATGACAATGTTATTAAATATTAGGTCTGATTTACGGAAAGCCTTAATCCAGATGAGTGTGGCCTGGACAGCCACTGGGCTAAGCTGGATGTTACTCAGTGGAGTTGACTGAACTCAAGAAAATATATTTCTACCAGCAACACTAGAGTCTGACTTCATGTGACATAGTTATTATCATATAAATTTGAACCACTTGCAAGCTCAATTCTGTTACCTCAGAATTTTCCAATTGATAATTTTAATAGTTTGGGAGTCAAAAATAAAATAACACATCTAAATAACCTTTGCTGTGGAAAGGATGGATAAAATCTCAAAATGGAAGCTGGACATACAGCTTGCTATGTTAGTACGCCAGTGGGAAGGAAAGAAAATCATTTGTATACGGAAAGGGCAAACCCATCGGGGGATGGGAATGGTAGGGCCAGCCTGTAGGAACTGGCAACAGGGGCTGACCGACTGCTCCACTATTGTCTGTGTAACACTGGGCAGTCACTTTCTTAGGAGACAATTAATCTATTTAGAATGTAAATTTGGGTTCTAGTTCAGGGTTGGAGATGTTCCTAGGCCACCTGAGATAGACAGGAAAGAACAAGAAAGACAGAGACCACAGGATACTAGTTGGGGCAAAGACAGACAAAGAGCTACTAGAAGTGCCTGAGAGACCATAGAGGGGGCAAGGATAGAGGAGGAGCTGTGGCTGTGGCTATACTGTTGTAGAGCGAAATCATGAACTATGCAAATGGCCTATGAGTTATTAGGTGGTGCAGGGACATGCTGGACAGTTTCATGTCAATCTGACACAAGCTAAAGCTATCTAAGAGAAAGGAATTTCAATTTAAAACATGCTTCTGTAATATGGGACTATAGCCAAGTCTATAGGGCATATTCTTAATTGGCTATTGATGGGAGAGGGCCTAGTCCATTGTGTATGGTACCATTCCTGGACTGGGGGTCCTGGGCTCTATAAGAAAGTAGGTTGAGAAAGCTATGGGATGCAAGTGGTATGTAGTGCCCTTCCATGGCCTCTGCATCAGCTCCTGCCTCCAGGTTCCTTCCCTGTTTGAGTTTCTATCCTGGCTTCCTTCAGAAGCATGGAAGTGTAAGCCAAATGAACCCTTTCCTCTCCAAGTTAATTTTGATCATGGTGTTTCATGGCAGCAACAGAAGCCCTAAGACAAGGTTTAAAACATGAGCTGCTGGGTAATGAGTAGAGAATGAATTCTTGAATGTACCTATGAGCTCCTAGGTGGTAGAACACTAGCTAATGGGCTAATTGAGAAACGCATGAGCTATAAAACGGTGTATAGATTGATTGATGCACTTAAGAGGTCCCTGTGGACTTCTAGATGATGCAGAAATCTAGGTGGTGACTAACTGGCAGGGCCTGTGAGCAGATGGATGATTCATGGCTCTGCCATAAGCCAATTGCCACGCATTTCTTTGGTAAATCGGTAGATAGCTATTATATTAGACTTTAAAAGCCATATGATCTCTATTAGCTCTGCTGGATTATTAGGAAAAAAGATAGAACAAACTGTATATGAATGGGTGATACTTTTTAGTAAAATTGTATTTACAAAAATATATTTGAATTATAACCATATGGTAGCGATCTGCCAATCTTCAATGAGTCTTTATGTTAATTTTCTTTAATTTTGAGATTTCAGATATGATCATAATATACTTTTTCCACATTCCAGCTCCCCCTTAGTCTCTACAATATGTTTCCTCCCACTTCACATATGTTTTTTTAAAAGTCCATCAGGTTCAATCAGAGCTGCCTGTAAGTGCACAGGGGTAGGGCATTCACTAGAGTATGCAAAACCTACTAGCGGCCACACCCTCAGTAAAGAGTGATCCCCTGCCCCTAGCAACCATCCACTGCCAGTGAGGGCTTTGGTCTGGAGACATTCTATCCACCTACACAGGAATTTTTGCCAGCTTGCTAGATCTTGTGCAGATAGCCATAGCTGTTGAGAGACCACGACGACAATAGTCTCATCCACCGTGTCTAGAAGAAGCTCTTCACCCCACATCTCCCTGCCCTCCAGTCCTTAAACTTTTCTCACCACCTCTTCTGTGCCTTCCCTGGTGCTGGTGCTGATGCTGGGATTATGAATGAATGGAGTGGGGTTGAATGCTGAATGCAGAAAGGCTTTGATGCGTGGAGGAGTAGGTAACTATGGGGGAAAGCAGGGAGTGAACATTAGGTATAACTCAAAGGAAGGATGTCCGAAAAGCCGGAAAGCCATAAAATGGGCTGCTATCATGCATCCCAAAAAGATGGTGATGGTGATGATGGTGGTGATGGTGATGATGGTGGTGATGGTGATGATGATGAGTCAAAGGATAGTAGACCACACATGAGGAGAAGAGGGAAGAGTAATAAAGGTCACAGGCCTGAGCACAGATGGCACAAGGGAGGCGGGGTATGGGCGATGGATCAACCAAAACGAAGGCTGCACGACAAAGCCTTAAGGAAACCAACTAGTTAGTAAGATAATTTCAAAATACAACCTAAAAAAGAATGCTAACAAATTCCCCCACATGTGTGGACAGTGTTGACTAGTCTTCCTTTGGTCTGATTAGTTTATGTGGTAGAGAAGAATGAAGGCGGTCCCTCCCATCTCTACCTGCCACACATCCTTCAGGACCAGAAAGATTCCCTCCTGAGAGAAGGCTATCAGGACATAGACATAAAAATAAACTTGGGCATGTTTTCCTGCTTTTTTCCTTCGGAGAACCTAAGGCTAGTAACCTACTAACAGAGAACAGGAACTGAGGGCTTAATTCATCTGTCTCTGCTCCTATAGACAGCAAACAATGACTCATTCAGGAAAAATGCAGTATTGATTGAGACATACCCAGATGCCTGGCAGATTTCTAAAAGAGCATGTATTGTACTGTCTTCATAAATAAAAATGTCCTCTCTTTCCAGACTGCTCCTGCTGTCTTCTCTCTGTCCCAGGAAAGTCTGTGCTCATTTTCGCCCACGTAGTACTGGGCATGAAGCTGTAGACTCAGCTTTGGGGCAATCATGACACAACATTTTCTAGTTCTGCTATTGTAAAAAGGGATTAATTCTTGCTAAGCAATAGCCCACCTAAGTTGGTTTCAGGTCATTAAAAGCTGCAGTACTTCCCAATAAAAAATAATAGCCTTTCTCCGACGTTGCCCAGACACTAAGCTCCTTGACTTTAGTGGCAATTAGACATTGCTCCACTATTGCATACTGTCTGGAAATGGAGCTGGAATCACCAAAGAGCAACTGGAAATTAGAAATGTGATTGCCCTTCTGTGGCTAAAGGAGGCTCCTGAAGAAGTCCCTTAGTAGGCATCTCTTAGGTTCTGCAGGGCTCAATAGCAAGCACCCTCTGAGTGGTGTCTGGAGAGTTGCTCCTATTCAGATGTTAGGCTGTAACCCACATCTTCCTTTTTGTCAATGTTCCCTTACGGTGTTTAGATTTAGAGCATGCTCTTCAGTTAGGGCACAACTACGTAAAGTCTACTCGGCTGTAGTCTAGTGACCCCCAAGGTTACCAAATGTGCAGTCTTCATGCAGGGGGGGGGGGAAGCACCACAGGGGCAGAGAAAGCTTTTCCATTCAGACCCTATATACAGACAAATGAAGAGGAAGGGTATGGTAGAGCATCTGAGATCATTTTCCAATGAAAAAGAAAAAAAAAACCAGCATTCTTCATTTTCCAGCATTACTATAAACTCACTTTTATGACCCTGGTGAGAAAAGCCTGAACATCTGAGTAGTGCTAGCAGACAACTGCCCCCTTGGAGATTCAAATAAAGAAGGTATGTTGTGACCCTGAAGTCAGCTTGGGGCTTATAACATGATGTCATACATGTAATATAGATCTAAGAGGATGAGGTTCTGTATCACAGAGCAATGGCCTCTGATAGGGATCCCTTTATTTTCATCTTTCAGGGTTTGCTTTTATTTTATACTGCTTTACTCATCTGCAAGACAGCAAACAATGGACTAGGGTTGACTAGTCCAGGTCAGGGAGAGGCATCTCCCTGATAACCCATCTCTACATTTGCCACCTCCTAAAGGCTTTTAGTAATGTGTGTTGGCTTTGGCTATACCAAAGCAGGCCTATGGATTGAGCAGGAAAGGGCTGGCATATATCCGGAGTAAGACTCTGCCTGATTTGTTGTAGATTCATTTATTTGGAAAATAGATGGATACAGAGAATTATATTAGTCATAGACCTTGATTTAGGATGTCTGTTCATGTTAATTTACTACTTATTATTGTATGATATGAAAATAAAAACAACAAACCACTGCTTATCCGAAGCTAACAGTGACTTACTCCATCAATAAGTAACAGTTTCTCTCCTTCCTAATGCTCATGCCTCCCATATGACAATTACCATGGTGACTCTTGTATTTTATCATTACATTGGATGTGTATCTGAGAGAGCTTTATACATTTTTAAGAGGAGTGATGGTACAAGTTATTTTCTATTAGCTGACCCATATGAAATCGTGTATAATGCATTTTTGTTCAATATTATTCTGCCAAGACCCATCTATCCCATTCAAAGCCTCTGTAGCTCATCCATTTTATTGAAGATGTTTTTCTCCATGGTAGAGGCTGTTTGGGTTGTGTCCAGGGGTTGGGCTCTATATGCAATGTTACCATGGCCTTCCCTGTCTCCAGGAGTTCATGTAGACATTTATTTTGGGTGGATACACAGGAGTGGAATTGCTGAGCCATAGAGTACATGCCTCATTCTCTAACAGAACGGCAACCCTTTTCCAAAGGGGTTGTATTGAGTACAATCCCGCCAGCAATTAAGCACCTGTCACTGTGCATCCTCTCTAGCACCTCTCGGCTTGTGCCAGGCTAATTGGTGTAAAATGATATATCTTTATGGTCTCAATCTGCATTTCATAAAACACTAATGACTTTAAGCATCTCTTCCTGTGATCATTGGCCATATGTGTTGCCTCTCTGTGAAAGGCCTGTGCGAGACTTTTGACCATTGCTCACCAAGCTGATTGAGCTTTCTCCTTTGTGATTTGCAGAAGCCTATCATATATTCTTGGGGAATCATAATATGTGACTACATGAGTTGTAACCATTCCCTCCTTAAATGTCTCCGGTAAGTAGCTATCTTCTACTTTCTAAGATGTGCTGTGTGTAGGGCTATTTGAATGAGTTTCTGGAGATACTCCATGAACTGACTCTCTCTCTCTCTCTCTCTCTTCAGTCCCCCTCTCCGAGAAGACATAAATAAATAAATAAATAAATAAATAAATAAATAAATAAATAAATAAATAAATAGGAACTCCAAGGCCCTCACCCAGACCTCACACTCACTTTTTGTTCATTTTCTCCAAATGAAGATGCTTGCCTCTACAAGACTAGCTGTCAGGGATGTAAGAGCATCCTCACCCTCACCCGTGATAAGAGTCTCAGAGCTGAGATTCATACCTGCATGTATCAGATAGATTCTGCTTTTCAGCCTTGCTAGAGGGCAAAGGAAAACCTAATATGGTCACTATTT
This sequence comes from Uromys caudimaculatus, assembly GCA_028551405.1. NCBI lineage: Eukaryota > Metazoa > Chordata > Mammalia > Rodentia > Muridae > Uromys > Uromys caudimaculatus. The sequence continues at coordinate 84,778,148 of CM052708.1, read as the reverse complement.
CCTTGCAAATGGCTGTATAAGAATGCATTCCCAGTTATGATCCATCACACACTGAGGCCATGGAATGAAGATTGTGCTCTGCCGGGACACACCAAGCTTCCAACATAGAGCTGAGGCCTCTTCTCTTGGGTGTCTCGGGCTTCTCTGAGGATGGAGTGAGAAGGTTTGGGGAGGGCTATCCTAATGAAGAGTCAGGAGTGTTCCTTGGCGGCTCCAGAAATTTCCCCAAGTCAAGCTCACATCTATGGCACTGTGCAGAAAAGCCTGACAGTTATTGAAAGACCAAGGAGAGGGTTAAGGGAGGGGATATTTCCTGTTTCTGTATGTGTTTAGTGGGGATGGGATTCTACATTGCTTCCCTGGGGCTACTCATAGCTTTTATAGCCCTCATAAGAGATTTTAGGGACAGTAGTTGCCACATGCTAGGACATCTGGACAGAAGGATGCTAGCAGCAATAGTAGCAGTCACAAGACACCTGCCTTTATCCCACTCCCTTTCTCCCCATTAAGCCTTAAGAGCCACATCACAGTGCATGGCAATGAATGCCAGCCCTTAGTGACAAGGAGTCAGAGTCTAACCATAAGCAAGACTCTGTGCCTCTAAAATTCATCTGTTTGATGATCTAGCAATGCTCCGTGTACATTGTCGGAAACCAGGCTAAAAAAAGGAGCAATGATTAACAAGCTACTCAGACCATCAGACCAGGAACTGCCCTGTTTAGATTTTACTGTTGTCTTGACACATTCTAGTGTTACCTGAGAAGAGAGAACCTCAATTGAGACATTGCCTCCAACAATTGGCCTGTGGCATGTCTGTAAGGACCATTTTCTTGATTGGTAATTTAAACAGAAGGTTCCAGACCACTGAGAATGGTGCTGCTCCTGGGAAGGTGGGCCTGCGTTATATTTTAGAAGCTGGCTGAGCACGATCCATGAGCAGTAAGACAGCGAGCAGCATTTCTCCATAATCACTCCTCTCCAAGTCACTTTTAGGCCTGGTGTTTATCACAACAGAAAGACATACAAGAAGAGGACGCTGGGTTTTCTTGAACCTTCCTCTGGCTCCGGCTTCTTCCCTCTCCAGTACAGGCTCTACCCCAGAACCACTATTTTTCCCACCATCTGCAAAACACTTCTCTTCTCCATAACGTAGCCAAAAGATGGTCTCAGATCCTCTTTGGCCCACATGTGGTCTTCCCTATGCTAGTATCTGGATCAACGAGACATCAGTACACCTGAGGCAAAGATGCTCTTCTTGTTCCCTTGGTGTTATGTTTTCACCAAGTCCTCTCACCTGTAAGGGCAGGGCCACTGTACCACAAGACCAACAGCATATATGGAGAAAGGCTCAAGGCTCTGTTTTAACCTCTCTGATCTCCCCTGATCAACTTTACCCAGGAAACTTAGAAGGTATTTACTGAATAGCCCCTCTGCTTCTACAGATAAAAGTGGGCATCAACTTGCAGAACATGAGAGTAGATTTCCTATAAGCATATGCTTCTGCAAAGATATCTGTGGTCTAAAGGATGATCCAAGCCATGGCCCCTATCCCAGCACCTGTCCCAACTCTTGCCTACCTTCCTGATACCTTCTGAAGGATTGGACACACAGTTGTCAGCCCCTCCATTCTTGCTTATGGTCCGCCAGAGCTCAGCAAAAGTGCTATCCTGTTCCAGGGGATTGGTCCCCTTGGCTCTGAAGTACTCATAGACAGCAGAGTCCCGGACAGTGCCATAAGACATCTCCAGCTGCTTGGACAGGTCCTGAAATGTCCTGAAAGGCAGTAAAATAAAACGTTAGCAATTGCTGCATACTACACACTATGAGGATAAAATAGGCCACAAGCTCCCCCTGAGTTCCAGGCTCTGCACTAACCCATTATCCACATTCCTCACAACCAATGTACAGATGCATCAATCCCTCAGCCTGGAGCCAGGCCTCCATATGTCACAGATAGGTTTCCTCAATATGAAACAAATAAAACCCGGTTCTGTGTTGAGCTCAAAGCATAAAACAATAAGGAAGAAATGATTTCTGCCATTAGGAGCTTGGAGTCCAGCTACAAAAATATGAATCAGGGCAGGAGATCACAGTATAGCAGAGTCGGGGCAACACAAAACAACAGTTACGGACAGCTTCCGCCCTGAGCATCCCCACGCTGAGCAGGCAAGATGGATGATGAAGATGATGACTAGCCCCGGCACTTGGGGTCAGTGTGGCACAGACATTCACTATGATGCTGACTCAATTGAGAGGCACCCCCTTCCAAAACGTGCAGATGCGCTGGCGTTCCAGCCAATTCATGACTCAGAGTAGCTATCAACCAAGTTAATTTTTGAAAAACTAATGAAAACTGTGTTTTTTACATGAATCTCCTGGGTTTTTAAGCATTGAAAGGTATTTAGAAGATACTGATGATTAAGAAGCAATACTTGTGATGGCCTGGATTCATTTTTTACAGACAGAAGAAGCTAATAGCTCCAGCAAGACAGATATTAGAAGGCCAGAGTATCTCAGGAAGCCCCTCAACAGCCTGATAACAGACACCTAAGCCGGGGTCAGAGAAGGATGCTTCTTTCTGTAAAGGGAAATGCGTATACTTCCTGACTTTCTGCTTTGCATGGCAGCAAACTCATCTTGAACTGAAAATGCCATTATGTTGAAAACGCCCTTTCTGCACCTTCCTAACTGTACTATGCCTAAATCACTCATGCTAACACTCATGGAATGCCATGCCTGTTTTATAACGGGTCACTTTTCACCTGGGTATCACATGGCCCACTTAGAAATCCAGTCACTGCTGCCACCCAGACTCACAAAAGAGAATTTTTCCACACCTCACTGTCTGAGGAGAGATTCAAACTCAACATTCAAAATACAGTTTCTAGTGCTTCTTATTATTTTTGCACCATTAGAACATCAAAGACTCTTTAGTTGAGCCACCATTAAGTCAGGAGCCCTCTGTCGTGAGGCAGGTAGAATGATTTAATACTGTGCTCTTATTTGCTACTTGAAAAGCAGTGCCGATTGTGACATATGCCATATATTGCCATATACCCGACCATTTTTCAAAATTAAAAAACCCTCAGTGGGAATCCAGGCTTTCTGTCCAGGCTCTGACCAGATCTCTCTTTCTTTATTTCTCTTCTTAAAGTCTCAGTATCTCCTCTATCAACCCACACCATTAACAGTACCTCCAGCTGAGCCTTCCCCTAGGAAAAACCAACCCAACTATCTTGTTTTGCTTTTCTATTGTAATAAACAACACGAGCAAAAGGAAGTTGGAAAGGAATGAGTTCATTTCTTCGCATAGCTTGAAGTCTCACATGGAGAGAAGTCAGGGCAGGAACCAGAGACAGAAACTTAACCAGAAACCATGGGAGAATACTGCTTACTAGCTTGCTCCTCATAGATTACCAAGCTTACATTTTTATACAACCCTGGACCACCTACCCTGGGTGGAATCAGTCCTAGTGGACTGAACCCTTCCATATCAATCATTAATCAAGAAAATTTCCCAGTGTCTTAGCTTCAAGAACTCTAATAGGGCCATTCTCTTAGTTGAATGCCTGTCTTCCCAAATCTTCCAAACTTGTGTCAAGTTGACAAAAAACTGGCCAGTACACCAACCAATCTTGCCAGGATTATCTTTACAACTTCTGTCCTCTGTCTATCCCCAGTGTTTTTCCCTAACCATGGCCAGCACCACTGCCAACCTGAAAGTACAAAGTACCACCCATTCTCATCTAGGCTACGCCTCTCCCTTTGCCCGGAATCCTTTCATCTCACTCATGTACCTGTGTGCTTCTGCAAATCTAGCTGCAAAGCCATCCTCAGCCCAAGTCTCCCTACGATGTCTCCATAGCTTGAAGGCTGTCATAGCTGCATCATCTCACTGGTATTTCAAAGAGCAGTATTCCTTAGTAAGGAAAAGTAGTGGCTCTGGAGTCCAGATGCTCTCTTGTTTTTAGACCCCCGTCTCTAATAGAATGAGCCTAGACAAGTTCACAAATGTCCTTATACCTCACTTTCCATATCTTAAGATGGGGGCTAGAAGCAGAGCCTGTAGCAGTGGGTTCCTACTGAAGATTAAGTTAGGATTCATGCTCAGGCCAAAGAACATTACTTGATGGCGTCAGTGCCCAAGAGCTGGAGGTCATGATTCTGTTATACACATGGGTCCCCACCAGATGTAAAAATTTGGAGGCCCAAAGAGAAAGCAGTTTTATCCCTACTCCATGGCCCTGGGCATAGGGCTGGAGCAGCCTGCACAGCAAGCACACAAGGCCCAGCAGTGTATAGTTGCTCTCTTCTGCTGTGGTGTTGCATTCAATAGCATTTCCTCGTTCCTTGCTGTTTGGCCAAGTAATAGAGCTCAGGACTCATTTCAATACATTGCAGATGAAAGGAAACATAAAATAACAAATTTGATGAAGAAATTTTTCTAATTATTGTTCATTATTTATACCTAATTGAAGCAAGATGTTCCTTTGCTTGAAGGGCCCCAAGGGTTGTAACTCTGCTATAAATCGCCTGTAATGAAAGGAGGGGAAATCGTCTTTTTCCTACATATCTTTTTATTTTTCTCATGGTAATACAAACAAATACAAGCTTTGATGAATGGGAAACATCAGGATGAATTACACAGTTGAGTCTAAATACTGAGCTAGTCTAAATTACTGCAGTTTCCAGGAGTATGGAAGGAATGCATAACTTCCAGGGAGCTCTGATCTCTGTTTTATCCCCACATTTGAAATGGAGATTTCCGCTCTCCTGAGTATTTATTCATGATGGTGTTCCTGGCCAGAGGCTCAGGGAACATCATGGATGACAAGCAGGCAGCCTGAATGTTAATTGCTCTATCTCCCTTCCGGTCCTAGCAGGGCTTGCTGTTCCCTCTTCCTCCAATATCACCTTCACCCCCTGGAAGCTTTATCCTCTGACCCCTGGTCTGTGTACTACTTTCTGTATCCACAGATTTCTATACAGAGCTCTCTCTCATCACAGAGGCATACCTTCTCAGAAAAGAATCCCAAGATCATTTCCATGACTGTCACAAACAGGTCCAACCATCATGTTTGTGAGTATCTAAGCCTAAAAGGACTGGAAGAGGTGGACCCGCCTAAGGATACCCCAAAACTATCATCTCCATGGGCAGTTTTCCTTTTGTCAGAGCACAGAGTTTTAGAAAGGGCTCACAGAGAAAGATAATGGGGACTAAGGACAGCTAGTCAAGGAGGCTGCCAAGCCAGTCCTGGCCATGAACAAAAGACAGATGCTGAAGGCAGATAGGAACCCCATCCGAAAGAGGAAAGGAGTTTCCCCAGGAGCAGATGACACTTGCAGTACACACAATTCACCTTATCTGAAGCCACTCTTCAGCAAGAAGTGACTACAAGCATCCACGCACTTACATTATAAGACAGGCAGAGGGCAAACCCATTCATCTCAGCTTGCACGTCTGTCGGTCCAGTGTGTAACATGCAGCTTGATAAAATAACTGGACCAGCTATTGTCCCAAACCTTTTCTAGATGTCAAATAGGCCAAGAACAGTTACACCTAAAGCAAGAGATGAATAGTGAAGTTTACAACAAAACATGTGAATGGCTGGAGAGAAAATAGAAAACAAACAAACAAGATACAAACAAAGCAAGCCAAAACAAAAACCAGCACTGAGCAAACAATTTGAGTGGGAGTGAAATGCAGTTACACATTGGGGGTGGGGGGAGGGGGGAGAGGCTGAACATCCAGGAAAGAAGCACTAAATTGGGAGCCAGATATAAGAAAGGGCTTCCTGAGGAAGCATTTAGCTGAATCATATAGCCTGGGTGGAGGCAGCCAAGCAAGAACCAATGAGTAGGACATTCTAGGAAGAGAAGTTACCTATCAAGGCCTTGATGGGTGAGAAAACGTGGGTCACACAGGCTGCACACTACAGGCTGATCCCAGCCAGACGACAGAGTGTTGAAAAGCTGGCAGCTCTAGATACAATACTGTCCCAGAAAATCCCAGTCATCTGATGTACTTCCTCAGCCTTCATGTGGGCCTTGGAGCTGGATCTTAGCAGTTCCCTTGGCGTGATGAGAGATGCAAATTCTTGACCCTGACCCCAGATCTAACAATTCAGAAATTCTTGGGCTGGTGCTAGGCTGCTATGCTTTCATAGCTTTTCAAGTGACTCTAATAAATTAGGTTCTAGAAACACTGACCAAAGCAACACATTTAATATCTGAGGTCGTAGCCTTCGTAAGTCATCCCTGTTTCACAGGGTTGGTGAATATTAATGATCACAGGCACACATCCAGCCCATAGTCACTGTTCAGTGTCTGCTCTTCTGTCAGACTGTTAACAAGTAGCCCCAGTGTTTGAACCGTTGTGGCTATCTGGTGGAGTGGACAGTGGTGTGCTGATACAGTTTACATTAAAGACTGGACCATTTGCTGGACCTCACAGTGGAGTTAATGATATACCTTGAGGGCCACTTAAGACTTGGCTTGATACCCTGCAGTATACACAGCCTGTTTGGTTAACGTGCCTTTAAGAGAACAATGTAATGACCAACCTTACTTGCCTTGGAATTCCCATGTAATCAGGTGATGCAACCTAAACTAATGCAGAGCTTGAATCTCAAATTATATACTCTTCCAGACCTCTAATTTAGAGCAGTATGTGTGTGTAGGGGGGAGGGGGAGAGAAAGGGGTAAGCATTTGATGAAAACAGCTAATAGTCAAGAGTAACCTTATACAATAATTGCCCACCACAAATATTTAAAATGGTATACAGACATTGCTTGAGAAAAGAATGTTTATAGTACTGTAGCTTAGCTGTATCAGTTAGGGTCACTTGGGGTCAGCTAAATCTCTTATAAAACTCTGTTAAACTTTTCTGTAAAGTATCCCTCATTTCTTCCCAATGTGTTACTGTATGTGTTGTTCAATAGACACAATGCAATGGCTTTTGTTAGACACACAGGTAATAAAGAAAGACAAAATTCACACATCAGACAGAACTACAGACAAACAAGTTATTACAAACTATAGATGAATGGAAAAGACAGGGAGAAAAGTAGAGAATTTGAGCTTTGGCTTGCTCTCTATCCAAATAATCCATGAAGAAGTACTAAAGTTTTTTTTTCCTTAACATTGACACATTTTGGAGCCTCTGAGGTTATCCTTAATGCTTTAAACCGAAATTCAGTAGTAGCCAGGATAGTCACACTGCTTGGGAAAAAAGCATGGGTAGAAAACATACATCGACTTTTAGGATCATATAATCAAAGCCTATCTCTTCATTTGCCCAGCTGTCTCCCAAGGAGTCTACCTCCCCACCAAGGTACAGGCAAATCCTCCCTACCAGTACCTAAACTGTCACCTTATCAACACTGCCCAATTCAGGCTTCCATGATACCAAATAGGATGGTCTAGGAAAATCTGAACACAGATGGAGTATGAAGACACCAGAACACCAACCTGCTTTGTGAGCAAAATGGCTTCTACTTCAAAAGGCCTAGAAAAGTAGAAAGCATAGGGCAAGGGCTTAGGACTGATGGCTTTTGAGACATTGTTTTAGTTAGGGTTGTATTGCTGTGAAGAGACACCGTGACCAAGGCAACTCTTATAAAGGACATTTAATTGGTGCTGGCTTACAGGTTCAGAGGGTCAGTCCATCATCATCAAGGCAGGAGCATGGCAGCATCCTGGCAGTCATGGAGCTGAAGGAGCTGAGAGCTCTACATGTTGATGCCGAGGCCGCTAGAAGAAGACTGTTTCCAGGCAGCTAGGAGGAGGGTCTCCAAGTCCACCCTGACAGTGACACACTTCCTCCAACAAGGCCACACTTCCTAATAGTGCCACTCCTTGGGGAAGCATCATCAAACCACTGCAGGCATCATCTTTTGGCATTTTGGCTGGTGAACTACCACAGTGCAAGCATGTTCGTCTTGAGTATTCCAGCCCCTCTGCCTGTCTCTTTCTTTTGGATAACATCTAGTGTTAAAATCCTCCCACAACTAAGCCCACTCTCTTCTCCCAGTTTACACTTGAGCCAAAACGTTCCATTCTATGCCTCTACTAAAAGCCCTCTTTTGAGCTGGTTTTCTGTATCTCAGATCCTGAACTACTGATTTGGAGGCTTCCCCATTGGAAATCATAGCCGAAGACCATGAGCACTTCAGTCTTGCAGATGGGTCTCCACATGCCTCCCTCAGCTTTGAGAGCAATTTCTGCCATCTGTAAACTGACCCCTTTGAAATCGGATAGTGTCCCTTCAGTTACAGCCAAGGACAGTCTCCCCAGACGGCTCTCACCTCATTTCCTCCCCACACCTTGACCTATAAATCAATCTTCCTACTGCTAGACACATTTTCATTAACAAAGAGATGAATGTGTTTGCAGCATGGGAAATATCAATAATACAGAATTTATAAATACATCTTTACATGTTAACAGAAATATTAACATTGGCAATGGACATAAATACAATTGTAACATGCACAATCAATGTACAGTATATGGAAAACAGATTTCAGCAACCGTGGGACTGCCATATTCTAGATCTGACTAATCTAATCCTAGATGGGTTATTATTCTTATTATTCTTCCCAAAGGAAAGCAGTGGAGAGCCCTATAGATAAAAGAGGGTGGGCATCCATAGCTTCATAAATGAAAGTCTTTACTACATTGTGTGTATGTGTCTGCTATCATTCCAACACTCTCATGTTTCTGACTTATGTCTGAATCTACCCAGGATGATGCTGACACAGGAAGCATGGCTTCTTGTTATCCTTCCACTTTCTGTTTGAGGACTAGTGTGTGTGTGCGTGCACGCGCGCGCGCACAAACACACACACACACACACACACACACACACACACACACACACACACACACACTTCCTCTGTCCCTCTCGCCATTTCTCTGAATTCTCATGTACCTTTTTCTCCGTGTCTCTTCCAGGCAGTGCAAGACTTCTCAAGGGTCTTCCTTTTTCATTTAGTCACCATTCAATAGCCCCTATTTTTGAGAATCTGCTTGTATGAGGCCCTGCTATAGGGTTAGGAATAGAATAAGAAAAGCAGAAGTCTTGGTTTCATGACATCTACATGTTATGTTAAGATTGGAAAGAGAGAGAGAGGCACCAACAATTATTTGATGCTGGGGTCTGGAAACAAACTATCCATGGGCTCTGATGGTCCTGTGAAACTCTGTCATCGGTATTTTGGTTTTTGTTTGTTTGTTTGTTAGTTGTTGTTGTTGTTGTTTAGTATGATTTTGTTTTCCCCAATACTTAAAAAAAATTTTTTTAAGTTAAATATAAAAGAAGCCACCATATGTAAACACGGTTCAGATCAGAGGGCATGGTTGGCAGCCTCTGATGAAGATACTGCTGGGAGATCGCAAAGCACAACACAGTTATGGAAAGGAATGGAGAAAATAATTATATAAAGAAGTCAGGCAGTGTTTTTAACTTCAGCTTTGGCATTTGGGCACATGTTTCTCTCCCTTTGCTTGCATTAGACAAAGACAAGTTAGAGGGCGCGGGTTCATGGAAGGCTGGACAGAGACCAGCAGCATCTTTCCAGGGGAAGAGGCAGTATGGCCACAGAGGCAGCCTGTCAGTTTCTCTTACTCCAGAGGCTTTCCCCTAGGCCATCTAGCAAGCCTGGAAGACAATGAGGCTAGATACATGCAGTTCTAGTAGTAAGCAGACTGGCAGTACCAGATCAGCAAAGCTGTCCTGGGAATGAAGCAAGGCCCACCACAGGATGAAGTCTGATTGCCCATGACAAGCTTAAAAAACAAAAAAACCAAACAACAAAAACAAAAAATTGTTCTCAACACATTCTTGATATATTAAATGAAACATAACCAATTATGTTTTAAATGGCATTATTAGAGTATATTATTACAATTCTTTTATTGTTTTGGTATTTTATTATACCTAATTTATATAGCATATAACAGCTTTAAAAAACAGATGAATTATAAACTTTAGCACCATCTTTTGGAAGCATCTATATTGTGTCTTGCTGAGTATCTCTCAGGTCAGAGGAGAGCGCTATATTGTGTGACTATTCAGAAACAAGAAAAACACCTCTCAACATTAGTATCTAGTTCCAGCTTTACCAAAAAATCATTAGTAAACACAAAGACAAAAAAGAGATAATCAGAGACTACTTCCAAGGCTTCCAGTTCAAACAAATGTAGGTAGGACTACCTGTCAGCTAAGACTCCTTTAAAAGTGGAGCCTCCCTCCCCTGCTGCTCCCATCAAGTATCTACTCAGCAAGCTATGGTGGAATAGATTGACTCACATAGCTGAATCTCCCAAGAGCCCAACACACGGAGACACACACCTAGAATTTCCAAGGCCAGCCTCCCCAACCCAGGGCTCAAGGAGAAAATTCCTATACTAGGCATGCTTCACTTCTACATCATTTGACTAGATTTAATCCAGGCCTGGACTCTGGAAGTGATTGGGCTCAGTGATGGAAGCTGTGAAAATGAGACCGGTGAGATCAGAAGGGCCGTGTGCATGGCACACTCTCAATTTCCACAAGATCAAGTGTGCGGGCTTCTGTGGTCCTCAGTGAAGAAGACTCGTGCCTTGGGTAAGTAGAGTTGCTGCTCCCCCACTCCACTAGCCTCTTCACAGATACTATGCTCATGGAGTACTATCATGAAGCACCCCCTGTTCACTCATGTCTTCTGATCTGCATCCAGGCACATTACCTGCTAAGCTGTACCAAAGATATCTCAACTGTCACATCTTATAAAAAGAGTGGGTCCTGGGGCTGAGGAGATAGCTCAGCCAAAGCATTTTCTACTGACAACTGCTGGGGCTTCCTACACATAAACACTGGGTAGGTATGGTGACCTTCCTGTAATTCCAGCAAGTGGGAAGCAGACAGTGCATACCTGGAGCGAGCTGACTACCTTGGTCAGCTAAGCAGTGTGCCCTGGGTTCAACTGAAAAACCTTGCCTTTTTTTTTTTTTTTTTTTTTGGATAATTACTTTATTTACATTTCAAATGCTTTGCCCTTTCCAGGTCTCCCCTTCAGAGACCCCCTATCCCATACCCCTTCCCCCTGCCTCTATAAGGGTGCTCTCCCACTCACCCACCCACTCCTGTCTTCCCGCCCTAGCATTCCCCTACACTGGGGCATCTAACACCCTCAGGCCCAAAGACCTCTCCTCCCACTGATGGCCAACAAGGCTCTCCTCTGCCACATATGTGGCCAGCACCATGGGTCCCTCCATGTGTATTTTTTGGTTGGTAGTCCAGGGGTCTGGCCAGTTGACACTGTTGCTCCCTCCATGGGGATGCAAACCCCCTCAGCTCCTCCAGTCCCTTCTCCAACTCCTTCATCCAAAACCCCATGCTCAGTCCAATGGTTGGCTGCGAGCATCCGCCTCTGTATTTGTCAGGCTCTGCCTGAGCTTCTCTCTCAGGAGACAGCTTATCATGCTTCCATCAGCAAGCACTACCCAGCATCCACAATAAAGTTCTTGCCTTTTATCATATTCAGTAGAGAGTGATCAAGGAAGACACCAGACATCAAATTTAGGCCTCACATGCAAGCATATAGTCATATACACTCACACACATATATGTGTACATACACACATACAAACATGCATACATACATGCATGCACACTATATATACATATACATGCAAAAATGCAAGGAAGGAAGGGTGGAAGGAAGAGAGGAGGAAAGGGAAAAAGGAATGAAAGAAGGAATGAAAGAAGAAAGGTGAGTCCACATCCACAAGACCCATATCACTCTGTGTGCCTAGGCTGAGCCTTGTCCTGACACTTACCATTGTACCTCATGTGTTCTGTGTTCCTGACTCAACGGTGAGCCCCCTTGAGCATGGACTATATCTACTTGCCCCATATGCTATGGTAGACAGCAGTAAAGGAACCAGTTCTGATTTAACCATGTCCGGTGCTTGAAGCTCAAAGGCTGAATGTGGCTGGAAAGCAATCCAAGCTAGAAGCTAGCATGCGGATGTGTCTAACTTAGAACCACTAACCTTACAGACTTCAAGTGAACTCTTGATGATGTTGGGTAATCTTCTAAATGTCTCTTCCAATCAATTTTCCCAGTTTCTTGGATGGCTCTCAGAAAGCAATGCTGTTTATTATTTCCCAAGAAAGCCAATGCCATCAGTAAACAATTTGGCTTCACTAAAGAACTCAGATTTTCTAAAGCCACTGCATACCCACCTGACTTCTTTATAAGTTGGCACCTCTGCTCTCGTTCCTATTAAGTATATCCATTTGTCTCCTGGATATAGGAGTTGCCTGCATTCTCAAAGCACATTGCTCTTCCAGTTATCACCCCTGTCTCTTATATTATGAAATTACTTCTTTATATGGACCATTTCCATGAACTTGAAAACACATATATCTTCTATCTTTGAACAATCCTTGAGACGGCATTTCATCCGGACCTCCTTTCCAGTACCCAGAGAGAGTTGTCTATGGCTGTCATTTCTATCACTCTCTCCCATTTCTTATGATCCTGACTCACTCATCTTTCTAACCACTAAGCAAAAGCTGTTTCTCTCAAAGTCATTAATGACCTTCCAACTATGGAGTCCCCACTCTTTCCCACATCAGCAGTATGTGATCAGCAGACAAATAATCACTCACTCCTTCCTAGAGTGCTTCTTTCCTTAGGTTTCAGAAAAATCATGCAGGGTCCTCCTGAGTTCTTTATTTTCACAGATTGAGTCCTACAGTGCTCTGGAGCTTGGGCATCAGATCCCTTCTTCTCTGGTGACAAACTTTGGGCAGAATCTCATGTCCATTAGCTGGAGACACATCTCTACACTCTGGACTTGCAGTGAACCATTAAGCCCTAATTTGTCCTACAGGCTCCTGGAAATTGTCCAAGTGACAACTCCATTTAGTTGACTAATATGTTCCCAAACCAAACACAGTCAAACTCAAACACTTAAAATACAAACCCCTAAACCTAGAATGGCCTGCCCACCCTCTTGTTTTTCCTTCTCAGTCAAATGCTGCTGTTCTTGTATGTACTAAATTCCTGAAAAATTTCAGTCTTTAAGATGCTGACAACCATGTATAAAATAGCTACCCCTTAATGTATATGGCAAAAATAAATATATTCCAGCTTGTTAGATAGGTGTTTGATGTCAGTTTCATTCTAAGAATAAAATCTGGCTGTTTGCTTTACATCAGCAGTATCTATAATTTAGGTTATAAGCTATCTCCATTTTCTAGGACTGAGGGAAATTTAGATATTGACGAATTTCAGAGTAAAACCTAGGAAAATTATAGGAAAATTGGTTATACTTTGTCTCTTATTTACAGTATTCTTTTGGCATGTGGTAGATATTAATGGACACAGCACACACACACACACACACACACACACACACAGACAGAGAGAGAGAGAGGCAAGTTTCTTTGTCATGCCTTTAAAATGTCTAAACTGACTTTTTTGTTGGAAAAAGACTCCATTGTGGGTGCTTGATTTGAAGAACTGCAGTCTTGGAGCTTGGGGCTTAGAACAGAGTAGTCTCTATCCAGATCGTCATCCCCACTTCTCCACAGAGGTAATGTCGAGTGTTGAAGCTTTAAGATCCAGTTTTCTCATGGATTCAGTGGAAGTCAGCCTCCATCAGCTGAGAGAATCTCTGAGATGCAGCTGCTGTCTGCTTCCTTAGCTCTTGTGTCCCTGCCACTCAGTGGGAGCCTTCCGCAGCATCCCTGGCAGTGCTGAGTGCCTCCATGCCAAGAACATGGCTGGCTCCCAGTTATTAACACCCACAAATGTTTGCTGCCACAAATCAGTACAAAAGCAGGATGAGCCATTGACCTTTAATATATCAGTGCTGGGGGCTCTTAATTCATTATGAGCCTGTCATAAATGTGGCTGAAGTGCAAATGAGGATAGCTACCCTCCCAGGAGTGGGTGAAGATGCCACCCACTGCCAGCCACCTGGCACATCGGGACTCTCCTCCTGCTCCAGGGCAATAACCTTTGTCTCCTCTGCTCCTTCTGAGTTCTAGCCCTCATCTCCTTCTTTACAGATGCCTGTGCCCCTCTGCTTTGCCTGCTTTCCTGTCATATAATGACTGCAATTCCAAGACTATACTAATGCTTCATTCCTATTGCTTCATTTAGCCTTGTCAGTATCTCTTTCAAAAAAGTTATTATTACATCTCACTCCCTACTTTACAGATAAAGAGGCAGAGGCCCAGAGACATCAAGTCAAGCATCTGTCTGCAAACTCAAGATTGCTTATTCAAAAAACCTGTATGCTCCATCTCCATCAAACCATGATAGATACCCAGTAGCCTGAGCTAAGTAGGGAGAGTGAAGAGGAAGCACACAGATACCAGAGAACACCATGCGCAATGTACTACTAGGATTAAACACAGTCTGAAGGGAATAGAACACTGAACTGATTCCAACTTGGCAGAAGACAAAGCATTGGAGGTTGGAGCAAAGAGAGAAGGTAGTGGGAAAGGAGAGACCAAGGTTGCAACTCAAAGAAAAAGAGTAATTGACATGTAAAAGAAGAGTCATTGAAAATGTCCCACACAGAGGTAAGAGCATTTACAAATCATGGATATCTGTGAGGGTGAAATATTCTAAGAACCATTAATGGTTTACTAAGAAGAAATGAAATGGTAAACAATGAAGGAACATTAATCCCAGGAGCCAGAGACAACAATTGTCCATAAAATACTTAGAGGAGAGTTATAATGGAACGACAGAAGCACAGAGATAATGGAAAAATGATGAGGTATCAATGCCACTTAGACAATTAGAGGGTCACAGGATAGAGAGGTGAGTGGGTGGCTTGTCCTATACACCAGACAGGGGCAGGCTATAATAGAAAAAAGGGTCATACGCACATTAGAACACAGCTGTTGAATAACAGTAAGTATGTACTTGCACGTGCATAGGGCATGCAGGCACACAAGTCAAGGCCTAGGTGTGTGCAGGTATGAGAATATACTTAAGGATACCAGGAGAGGAAGGAGAAGGAAATTTCCAAGGAAGGAGTTGTTGGACTTGAACCCTTAGCTTGAGGGAAGCCATTCGTTATGCAGAACTTCAGAACATGGGAGACACAAGGCCAGGATGGGAACTCTGAGGGCCAGTTCACATCTAAGCCAGACAGAGCCAAGACAACTGCTCAGAAGTCTTAAGTTTGTTTATAAACTACATGGGTCTTGGCAGTCAGCATCCATGATATAAGAAAATAAACAAAGGTCTTTCCTTGTGGCAAAGTCTGAAAGAAAATACTAGCACATAGGAGCCTGTTATCCAACAATGGAAAACCAGCTATAATAAAATATAAAGCCACAGGATGGTAACCCATTCTGAATCATTTTGCAGAACAAAAAACAAAACAAAACTTACCTGAAGAAGGATATCGAGTCCAGTGACAGTCAGAAAAGGAGGATGCAAGACACAGGGTATGACAGGCCTCATTCGAATTCAGAGGATGGAAGGAGCTGAACTTTAAATGACTTTAAACTCTTATAACAACTGGCTAAGTCATCTCCAGTACCTTCGTTCTGACCAGGTAGTTTCGCTCCAATAAGGGTTGGGAGCTGACCCTTGAGAAAATCTAGGTGAGCTTATTGATGAACCTAATGCCAAGCCTTCTCAAGTCTGCATGTGGACGGTGCATGAATGGTCATCCTTACCCAGCTCCAACTAGGAATGATGGCCAAGCCATGGACCATTTAGTCACAGATGATTTTATGGAGAAGAAGGGTCTTGTGGAAACATTGGTAATGTCAAGTGTAAGCCACACTATCCCAGTAGATCCTCAGGTTCCATAAGCCTCAGCCTGGCATTCTCTCAGGCCAACGACAGGAAGTGTGCCAGTGACCATCAGTAGACCGCCTGAAGGGAAGAAAGCACTTAACTACAGAATTATAGAGAACACCACAGAAAAACTGTTGGCAAAATGCCTGGAAGGGCACAGGCATTTGTGGGCATCAAATCCACCCTCCAATAATGTTTCCTCTTTCGTGGCACTCTCCTGGCAATTCTGAGAGTTATCAAAAGCCTTCAGTATCAGCCCCTAACTTGTACCAGTTCACTCAAGACAGAAAGCTGAGCATGGAAACCAGTCTGGTCTGGCATCCTCTTGACAAGTAAGAGGAAATTAGGAGAGCATCATATGCCAGTTCAAATGTTCTCTTCCTGAGAGCCTGGTACCTTGCCCAGGGAGCATAGCACATCAGTGATCCAAGGGGTGCCCTGACAGGATGGTAGCATAGAATGGGTACTCAGAATGTAGGCAGTGATGACAGGTTGTGGTTAGCGATATCAATTTTCCACTTATAACCTCTGTGGCCTTGAACAAATTGTGCCTCTCCTGTGGCTTTTTTTTTTTTTTTTTTAATATTAGTATCCTTGTTGGCAGAACATGGATATTCATGGGTTGGGTGAATCCAGGCAAAACCATGGGAACGTTCCATGAGTGTTTGCTGTTGCTGTGGCTGTCAGTTATCCTGAGTAGCAAATGAGAGACTGGGCTCTAGAGTGGTTATAAGTGGCCAGGGTGCATGACAGGCTCAGAAGTCATTGACTGCCTAGAACAGTGTGTGCTTGTTTCAGATTGGGTGTTTTTAATGGCTTATGATTTCTGTGCACTTACAAGCCCAGCACTTCCTTTGCTTGCAGACAACATTTACATTCTTTGTTTGGCCCTATGAACATTGGCAGTAGAAAGCACTGGACAAGATGATCGCTAGTTCTTCCCCTGCTGTGATATTCCATCATCCAGCAGCATGTGCTGGGATGAAAAATCTTATCTTGTTTAGGGTTCTTTCTTCCAACAAAGCAGTATCACGGACTGTTTTCTCTGGAATGGTGTTTTTCTCTGAAAACTGGAATCACATTTTGTTGTCTGTTGGGACTCAGACGTGCCATAGGGAGGATATCACAAACAGATTTTGGAACAATTAAAACTCAGCTTATCCAGACACTGGGAGCATTGCCCATGCAGGGTACTGGCAGCTATTCTCCAGAAGCAGAGGCCTGTGAGCTCCTCCCCAAGTGACAAGCAGACCATAGCCACGTGACACTTGAGGAAGCAAAGCAAATTCACACTTACAAAGGCGTGAGCTCAGGAGGCTGTAGGCTTCCCTAACTTGGCAGCATAATGTTCTCTCACAGTCTCATGGGATGGAAAATAATGGATGCACAAAAACAAGCCACAAAGCTAGAGCTAAGCTAACTTCTTCTCCAACCTTAAGAGAAGTTTTCATTTCTGGTGGAAGCTGCCTGTCATTCTTCAAGACAGATACTCGTCTCCTGGAAATCCACATAAGCCTGTGTTACGCAAAGATGGTCTTCTCTGCACGTTTCCTCCAGATCACTGTCTCCTAGAGGCAAGGACTTCTGGAGACTTTGTTCTCTTCCAGACATTGGACATCTACGTTAAGCAGGATAGAAGTTGCCTCCCACCCTTCCTGGGCTTCCCAGAAGTAGCTGGGTCAGGTTGTATGTGGATCTGGATTTGCGTATCCCAAGGATTATCAAGCAAATATTTAATTCGATATGTGTGAGTGGATGAATGATAGATGAGCCATGTCTCTACTATCCCACTCGTTATTTCGTTCCTATTCTAGAAACTTTAATGATTAAAAAACAAAAACATACAGACAAAAAAAACAAAAACAGGAATACTTACAGATCACTATATAGACATTTTGAACCATGCCTTTCCGAGATTGGGTAGAATGGGTAGAAGTCAGAAGCAATTCAGTGCTGTTGGCTTCAGGAAACTCATGAGAAGAAGGGGACTCAGATAGGTGGACTTCATGGGCAAGGGGAACACAGACTCAGTGAACCGCAACAGCAAAAGGCAGGGGCGGGCCGTGCAGGGGCAAGCAGGCCCATCCCATGGGAGTTGGCTTCTTTACAAACCTGCCCACTGCATCCCCTCCTTGCCTATCTTCCTTCTATCCACTCCAACTGAGTCAATTCCATGCTGACACAGGTTCCCATATTCCAAACACCAGCAGGCTACCCTATGTCAGAACTCCACTGTAATCAGCATTTTTCTGGGGCATAAATGTATCTGACAGATCAGTCTGTGCTCTGCTGAAGGAGACATAGGATCCTGTTATACAGCGGAGACAAGATGCTCTATGAGCAGATTTTGACTGTGGTGCTTATTAAAAACACTTGGTGGCTCCCCACTGCAGTCAGGTTGAAGTGTCCCACCCAAATATAACTTCTCATACCACACAGGACTTGTCTTACATAGTTATCCACCATTATTTTATACTTTGTCCTCTGGCCAGACCGATTGTCCCCCTAAGCTCACAGCTGTCTCCTCTGGTCTTTCCCACATGCCATCAGGACCACATCTTCCGAAACACCAATCAGCTCCACATATTGTAAAGTTTGGCTGCGTTTCACTACCTCTACCTCTATGCTTCCAGGGAAGACAATCCCTTCAGTGTTATAGGTTGGACTGAACTGAACAGTGATGTCCTGACTTCCTATCTATGACCTTATATGTAGATGAGCTAAAAGAGATCATTGGGTGTGCCCTACTTCAATACAACTTTTCTTAACGACTTTTCTACTGCTGTAATGAGACACCATGACCTGCCATCGCCATCCCTGGAGCACAGTTCCTCCAATAAGGCCAGACTTCAAAATTCTTCCAAATAGTTCCAACAACTGAGGACCAAGTATTCAAATATAGGAACCTACTGGTTCCTCATTCAAACCAACACACAACTAATGAATTTGAAGACTTGGATACACACACACATATTATATACATATATACATATCATATACATATATGCACATATGTATATATAATATATAATATATAATGTATAATGTATAAAGTATAATATATAATGTATAATATATATGTATAATATATATGTGTATATAGATAATATACGATAGAATATGTGTATATGTATACTATATGTACACTCACATACACACACACACACATAAACATGCACACACATGTATATATGTGCTCAGATTTCCAGCATCTGGAATGATAGAACAATCCATTGCTGTTATCTAAGGTCCCCATTTAATGCTATTTTGTCTTGGCTATACTAGAAGACTGACATATTCCCTCGCCATTTTGGCAATGATGGAGATGTCCCTCATCACATCAGTATTTCTGTACTGTGTTAAGTGACTTCATTTCTGCTCTGAATCGCCAAATGCCACTTCATGAAGGAGAAGGTGTGTCCTCTTTTTATCTATCTCCAGACGTAACACAACAGCTACATAAGATCAGTTGATCTCTGTGTTATAGAAATGTGTGAGTGATGAATGGATGGATGATGGATGGATGCACAGTAGAGTCATTAAGACACTTATATGCTGATGTTGCTGATATTATCTTACCAGTGATCATCCAATCCCCATGAGTGCATTCAGTGACAGGATGATGGACAAACATTTGAACAGATGAGCAAACTGACTTGTGAAGATTTACTATCTAGGAGACGAGAATGCCCAGTGTACTTTCCAACTCAAGTTCACTTTTAGCACTCTTAGCATGTCCCTGAAGAGGAATTTTATCAGATGGAACAACTGCACAGTCTTAATGTCCAGCAGAGCCACAGGGCAGAGCCACAGTAGAGAACTCTGGACTAAGACTTCTAATTTCACAGCTCCTTGCATAATAGTCTAATACGAATATAAGTAAGTGCCTCTACCAAGAAGAGTCATGTATTTAAAGGGTGCCCATTTGTTGAGGCCTCTGTAAGCCCTCATGAAGCCCAAAGAGGCGTGAACAGACACCTCCATTTCCCTATAAGAAAGCAAAACCAATAGGAAAAGCAGCTTGTTTGTAGTCCTGTAGCCACTATCAGGGTGAGCATGGATTTCTGTGTAGCAGTGTCTGTCTCCAGAATGTTCTTCCCTTAAAAATCATCACTTTTAGACTAACCTTTCAGTTCAGACTTCACAATCTGTTTCCATCTTTTATCTCATGTGCTGCCTGAATATGTTCATGATTTGTGATCTCACATGGTTAGATGGAACATTTTTGCAGACCCAGGCAATCTCAGCTGTACATGGGAAACCCATCCAATGGCTGAAGCTCTGCTCAGTGTTAAGCTCACAAGGGTCAAGAGCTACAATCATGAACTCTTGGGGGCAACAGAGGCATTGATAGTAGAGGTTAAGACTTCATGTCCTTCTGGGGAAATGAAACCCAAGAGGGTATAATATGTCTCCTCTCTGATTGGAGATGTTTCTTTCAACTTTTCAAAAGAATTAGGTTTCATGGAGTGATTCATGTTGGTAAAAAAAAAAAAGTGTCAGCTTTGATTCAACAAGCTTACATTTGAATCTGTTTCATACCAGATGCATAGACTGGATCTCTGCTTCCTTGTCTGCTATAGTAGCTCAATGTAGTAAAAATTAAATGATATCATTCATGGGAAGTAGTTAGTTGTAGCACAGTTATACACATAATTATAATGCATACACGCGTGCACTGCACACACAGAGATGCACACAAAAACACACACCACGCATGCACGCATGTGTGTGCATTATTCAACTCTCCAAATAAGCACTATATTTTGATTATATTTGGAAAACATGCATTTCTGCTGAACATGTACAAGATATGTTTCTTGTTACTTTTCCCTAAACAATATACTATATACCTACCTGTATGACATTTATACTGTAATAGGTATCATGAATAATCTAGAAATAATTAAAGTAATAAGACAATGCATATGCAAAACACTATCAAATTTTACATAAGTGACTTAAAAGCCCTTAGGTTTTCATATTCACTGGGAACAGAAGAGCTGGAACTAATTCCCTATAGTTAATGAAGGATAGTGTAAATAAATACATATTTGAGTGTATAGTATATTACATGATAGTCAAACATTATCAATCCCTAAATAAATGATACTTACAGTTGATGTCATCATTACAACAACTATTCCACTAATAGAAGTAGTTATTATTGCTGATTATTTCCCTAAAAGAGTCAGAGAAATTGATATGGCTGATACTGATACTGCAGTAGGCTGCTTTCCTGTTGGACCCACTATGCAGTTTCTTTTCCACAAAAGAAAATCTCAGCAATCCCTGGCTAGAGATCAGCTATTTCTGAGGCTCAGTGTATGTATATTAAACCCTTTAAGGAATTATCTGGGTTTACATTTGACTTCCTCTTCCTTCTTATTATAATCCGAAAGGGTTAACATGACAATAAAAGCATGGGATCCTAATTTTTATGATATTAATTAAAGTGAAAACTGCAGATGGTGTTTAATAACAATTTGGTCCCAGCAGGTCCCAGGCACTTTACCTAAATCAAACATACCATAAAGTTGGCATGAGAATCACAGAGACTGTCCCTGTCACATCTGGCCAGGGACACGTGTTTTCATCTACAGTGAAAGTTACGAACCATCTCTATTACTTATGCAGATGTGGCCTTAAATGACTTGACAGTCTGATTCTACCCC
The DNA here is from genome assembly GCA_028551405.1 of Uromys caudimaculatus. Taxonomy (NCBI): domain Eukaryota; kingdom Metazoa; phylum Chordata; class Mammalia; order Rodentia; family Muridae; genus Uromys; species Uromys caudimaculatus. Next base: position 84,756,648 of record CM052708.1, on the reverse strand, counting down.
ACCAGCTTCTAGAGCCAAAAATAAAGAAGTATTGATTGCAGAGATGAATAGCAGAGCTTGAGGAGGAAAATGGTGCAAACACCTTTTTCTCTCCTTTCATGATATAAACGCCTGCCACCCCTGCAACCTAATTTTGTCACCTAGCACATGGGAGTGTATTAATTAAAGTGACACCAAGGACAGGAAATTCTGAGCTCTGGGGGTGATGAGTAGACATACATAAATATGCATCTCCAGAGTGTCTCAGGATGGGAGGCACATTGCCAGCGTAATTGCTCTAAGGAGAGGGTGGGAAGGATGGATGGCCATGGCCCAGCACTGGAAGTCACGGCTGAGGTTCAGGAAAATGCTTTCCAAATCCAAAGAAATGAGTTACACAAAAACAACTCCCTGATAGTCCATCGTTATATTACGTACACACACACACACACACACACACACACACACACACACACACACACACCATATACATATGAATGAACACACGCACACACATAGCAATCTGCTGGCCCTACCCATCCACAGGATTTTTACCTAAAGTTTTATCCAACTATAAGTTGACAATATTTGTTTTAAAATGCATCTGTATTGAACATATACAAATTAGACCATCACTTTCATAAATGTCTCCTAGTAGGGCCTATGGAGTAGCTGATACTAAATATTTACTATGCACTATTTTTCAGAATCCAGATGGCATTATAATAGTAGTCCATCTTACAATTTTTTGACTTTACAGTAATACAAAAGGATATGTGTTCAGAAGAAAATACATGTTGAATTTTAAATTTTGACCAAGCTAGAGATAGATGCTAACTTCGGTTCTTTCTAAATATGCTGAGCAACAGCAGCATGTACAGACAGTTGGCTAGTGAGGTATTCACCTTGCAAGGCTTTGTTGAGACACAGGCTCACCCTAAGGAGCATCTTCATACTGAAAAAGGTGGGGTGGTGAGGTTTCACAGGCGATGAATCTGAGGCCAACTGGGATTCAGTCAGCGTGACTCAGCCAGAATTCAGACCCAGGACCAAATGCCCTTTCTCACACTGTTTTGCTAGAAAAAGATGGGGATATTAGGGGAAAGTATTTCCCAAAGAAATAGTATTAGAGCAGTTCTCCTGGAAGGTTTGCAAAATGTAAAATTGGAGTCTGACTACCTAGCCAAGAGGCTTTTATCTCAATAGAGGGTAGATCCTGGGAACCTTGGAAAGAGAAGCAAGAAATTAGGTTGGGATGAGCTTTCAGGACAAGAGAGGACGGTACATGTGTTTAGATGCTCATGTTTGCATTGTCTTATGTAGGTCAATTTCACTGATATCCATAAATCAGTTTCAGCAGCCAAATATGCCAAGAGCCCACAGTGTGTCCTGATTTCAGATATGACAGGAGGATTCAGCCTCAGTTTATCCCGAGTAGTTTAACAGTCATTATCTGTTGGGGGGGGGGGTCTTTACTTACATACCCAGGGGCATCTAACACCGATCAGAACCCGCTGGATCTTATTGTGCCTACCGACTTAAGCTGGCTGCTTCCCTCTGCACAAGTATTATCATTCAACCAAAAGTGGAGTCAGGACCTGGGCTGCTTGTCCCTCATTTCAGCAGTCTGCTCATCTGTCAGATCCCAATGGGCATGATAAGAATGACCCCACAATATTTATCAGATCTCTCTTTTCTGAGAACATCAGTGCTGTTGCCCTAGTTCAGAGGAATACAGACGCTAATTATCAGGACACAGCAAGAGAGAGAAGTAAAGACAAAGAACTAAATCTTATTTATATCACAAAGGTAGCAGAAGCATAGACTCTCACCCGTCCTCTACTGCCTGTGCCACCAATGGGACAACACGGTTACCTTGAGTATAAATCCATACCTATGCCTAACATTTGAGGAGTCTGCTAATTCTCATCTGCTATTCTTTCTGGGACAACCTTCCATAGCGTCCTACTGTGGCCTTTAAGCTGGAGAAAGCATGCAGACACATAGCATCATCTTCCTATGCCGAGCCTCTCTCTGTTCTTCTCCCTTCTCTCTCCTTCCCCCTACCTCTTCCCCTGTCTCTCATACATATTTTTATTTGCTTGCTTTCTCCCCAAGTAGTCTATTATTAAAATTTTTTTTAAAATGTCAAATAAGAGGGAATGGCTGAGTGCCATCTATGGAGCACTGTTACTGCATTTACAGAGCAATTTTTTAGGTGGTTTATTATTATTCTTAATCTAAGGAAGAGATTTCTGGAGTTCAAAAGGTTAATTAACATTCACAGTTTTACACATCCATTAAGTATGGCTCCCTCATGTGAGCTCAGGGAATCTGGCTTCTAAATACTTTGCTAATGCTCAAGAAGAAACATGATAGGTCAAGCTTCTTTTCTAGTGCGTTCCCAGGACTAACCACAGAAGCTGGCACATGGAAGGTAGCTCACAAGGACACTTAGTGCTCCAGGACTACAAGTAACATGAGCATAAACTCTGACAAATGACGCAGTTGAGTTCTGTTCCTGGCCCTGCTGTGTGACTCAGCTTTCGCACTCCATAGAAAATGGCTCTGTCCCACCATCTCCTCCGTTAACACTGAGCAGGCTATCTGCCCGAGAGCACTGTGTGGAGTAAAATTTGGAGCTAAGCTGTTGAGGAGTTTACAAGACTTCAAGGGAATTGGCAAGTTTAGAAAACTATATGTAACATCCCCTCCATTTCAGAGACCAAGACAATGAGCCCCAGAAAAGGCAGACATTTTCTAAGGGCACATAATGAATTACAATGCCAAAATCCTATCTCACATGTCAAGGATTTTTGCAGAATGACTGAGGAATGGCTACAAAACCTGTCACTGCCTGAAGATAGACTTTACTTACACTCATAAAAACAGTCATTCAGAGTCAGTCTTATTCAGAGCATCCAGAATTGATGGCCACTGTGTTCTTAACAGCTCCTGATCTTTCTTTTGAGTCTAGAAATTAAATCATGATAGTGGAGTGTGGGCTAAAAGATTCAGCTCCCAGCACGTAGAGGGCACATGGAAACTGCCCTGGTGATGCCAGGTGTCAGAAAAGCATTATTTGTGTTTAGAATACCTTGACATTATACATCTGGCTGTTCAAATGACCTCTCTAGGTCTAAGCAAGCATGCAGTCCTAACCAGGCTAAACATAATTCCATGGCCATCACCCAACGTTAAGACCTTAGCTTCTCTGAGAACCCAAAAATATGGGCAGTAAAGAGAGTAAAGGGGGTTGGTGAGAGGTAGCTGAACAAGCTACCCAGCTCCATGTACCATGCACTGCACAAAGCACTTCAAAAACAACAGCTTACTGTCCATTTGCTGTCTGTAGGAAAGTTAGTGGTACCTTTTAGAGGGGCATTTGGGATCTGCAGGACTCCAAAGAATCCTTTAGGGGTTGTAGTAATGGGCACAACAGTGAATGATTCCCAGTGTGGACATGTTGTCTAGGGAAATAAGATAAAATGCATCTATACCAAGCATTTTCACAGCCTTGGAAGCCCGGGCTTCACCTGCCACAACTATCACCCTCTCATGGCTCCTGACCCATTTTCCTTCAATGCTGCCTCCTCCAACTCCAGTTTGGTCCCCACCTTGCTTGCTTTTCATGGCTTGTCCTGCTCCCGAGGTCTTAACTATCCCAGTCCTTAGGTCAGACTATGTAAGGAAGGATGCTATACTTCTGTTTCCCATAATGATCTGGTCCTGGGGCTCTTTCCTGTATCCCACCCTTGCCAGATGACAACCTCAACGCTTCTGGTCCATGAGAAAACAGATTGCTAAACAAAAAGGGGGCCTTCAACCAAGTTTACTTCTCTGAACATGAGCCTAAAGCCTGGGCAGTCAATGAACAGAGAGCACTGGAAAGACCACTTGGGCTGATTTTCTACTATTTGTGTAAATAACATATTCTACGGTGGTTTGGCATACAGCAAGGAATACTGACAAAATTGTATTATATAAAAGGTATTTGGGTTTTTTCCCCTAATGTTATGAAAACAAGTTTTCCAAGATAGTCTATTGAATTATATATTTCTCTTCTATTTTTTAAAGAAATATTTCCTAATTTTTAAAAAGACATTTGGGAAATTCACTTTGCTGCACAGTTCTTTAAAAGGAAACAATTGAATTTGCACCATCTTTGTCTGTCTCAGGGAAATACAGCTAATATGAGTATACTGGGTAACTGTATGACCAGAGCCCCAAATTCAGCCCCAAATGCTGAATCAGAACCAAAACCTATATTAGAAACAGCAATGGGGATCTCACCATCACAGATAAGGCCATGATGGACTGTTCAGAAGTTTGTTCTATTCCATCTTAAACAATGAACTCAATGAATACTGCTTCTCAACAAGGGTCACACTTCAAGGGTCAGAAGCAGGGTTTCAAAGGCAAAGTAAGTACAAAGAACATTCAGATACAGCCTGCTGGATTGATAAATACAAATTTAGGCACAGGTGAGAATACAAGGAGCAGAGAAAACACTCAAAGTTCCGAGGGCCTGTAGCTCCTACTCACTGACAGCTATCTTCCTTGCCCTCTGCCAGTAGAGTCCACCATCTTGGCAGATCCATGGGCTCCAAAAACCACCCCTGGGAACTGCCTTTCCCCAGGACCCCCATATGGATGATGCTGTTTCATTTTTCTCCTTCATCTCTGCTTGCTCATTTTGTCACCCCTCCATCACCTCTGCCTCATCCATCCTCCTACTGATGGACCACTAATTCTGCCTCATCCCCAGACCATCTTTCTTTTGTGGGCTTGTCAAGAACACCCCCAGGTGTCAAAATGAATAGTTTCCACTCTATATATGACATCCCAGAACTCTATTCTTCAAACCAGCTTACTACCTTACTTCCACATGATCTATGAGGATGCGGCCATGGTCTTTAATGCTCTATAACTGGAGTCTTGGATCTTTTAAAGGTCCTATCTCTTCATCTGCTATGTGTAGTCAATAGGATACTCTCCTGTTGCTTTCAGTTATACTGCTGTCTTTCAGTTGAGCTTCTTTCCTTATGCCCTGTTACTGTATGATCCTCTTAAGCCTCTACCATTTCAGTTCTCTGATACAGTCCTAAGAGATTACCTCAATTTTTTATCTGAAATATAAATTTCACTCAGATCACTCTCCCTTACAAATGCATTTCAGATTTTCCTTGTATTAAAAATTGTTTGATTTTCTTTCTAGCATCCCTTTCCTGTAACAGCTGAGCTGGTCCTAGTTCTGGGATGACTTCCTTCCTGCTTTGCTTCCTTCTATCACCTTTGTCACGGGATGTGTGAACTGGTTCTTCTCCTTGGTTCTTTTCTGGCTTTTGCTTTTTGACTTTTCCAAGAATCACAAGTCATAAGTCAGTCTACTCTCCTCTGTGTTAAGTGTGGAGCTTTCATCTTCCCCATTCAGTTCACCACAAAGGAGGCATCCCTCAGAAAGCACCCAGGAAATGTGTGTTAAAAGATGATCAAATCAATGTGAAGAGCATTAACATATTCCACTGAACAACCTCAAGTTTAAGACAAATTATAAAGTCCAATTTCAGAAAATGGTGGATTAGAAAAGATCATAGGTCATAGCTCTTTAGAGGCACTTTAGAATATTCCAGGAACCATAACATAGATTTCAAGAACTGATCAAGATGACAGTCATAAAAATCAATTGGGATTAATTATCCTCATGTGGAACATGCTCTTAGCAGTTAAGAGCTGTGCAAAATAACAGGTAGTATTTTGAGAAAACATGTAATCTTTCTCATACCAGTTAGCAAGAAAGGAGAGGGAACAATCTTTGGCCAGGGAGATTGTACAGTGAGTATAGACGCCTGATGACCTAAGTCAATTTCTCAGGGCTTACATGGTAGAAGAAAAAAAACAGACTCCTACAAGTTGTCTTTTGACCTTTACACACACACACACACACACACACACACACACACACACACACACACACACACACAGTGTTTACACAATGTTTAAAAAGTAAACATTGTAGTTTTTTAAACTGCTACACAAATATAACCACAAAAGCAAACAAATTACGTGCCTCTAACATATCCAGAGTATGCTACTGGGAAGCTCATTCATTATTAATGTAAATCATAACCAAAGACATTTTATGTCCTTTATCCCAGGAAGAAATAAATGTAGGACAAACCCTGAGCCTGGGGCTCAGGCATTTAGAGAATCAGTCTGCCTAACATGCTGATATATTCCATTGGAGCTTATTGAAAATTATTTTTTAGAGCTCATTTCTGGGTTCATGTGCATCCCACTATCAATGGCTTTACAGCTGTTTCAGAGGAGATAAGAGACTGTCCATCAGCCTTGATGCTGCTGGTCTGTGTCATTTAGCCTGAGGAAAATTGCTAAGAAAAAAAGAGGAACCCATTTTTATGAAATTTGTTAGGAAATTATTCATACTTTTGGAAAGCCTGGAAGAAATGTAACACTCTTGTTTTCTCCAGGGCGGAGACTATGTGGCTCTGAGACAGTGTTGGAATGCTCTGAGGCTCTCAAGTAATCCCATGTGGAATGTCTCAAAGCAAGTGCTTTCTTTAACCCTTCCTCCTTCCCACCTGTACCAGTTTCTCCCAGGTGACAATGATGACCCCAGGCTGAAGCAGCATGGAGCAACAGGAGTTTGAACTTACTCAGGGTTCCAAGGAAAGTCTTCAGTTATTGGGAATAGATGTTTGGAATGACGCATAGCCCATGTGTCTTCTGCGAGGTTCTTTAATCCTCAGTCTTGTCTCTAGTTCCTTATGGACAATGTCTAATGACATGACATAGCAAGTTAATTAAAATGTTTGTGGGGTGAAGAGTGAACTCTACTACTCTTCACATCTTTTTCTTAGCCCAGAAGAGAAACGTCATGAAAACAATAAGTCCAATATTCACACTTCAGGGATAAGAACAGTGTCCTTTCAGTGCCCACTGGGCTCTCAATGAAAAAGACTACAAAAACTTTTACGATATTAACCGACACAGAAAAAATGGAGGTGTGATCTTTGGGCATTTGTAAAAGAGACAGGCTTAACTTTTTGACTTTGGCAAAGTCAGAGGCCACTGGGAGTGGTTCATTTCAGGGAACCATACAATGATACTGTTAGGGTTCCATTTACCTTCTATGAAAGCTGGAAACTCCTTGTGAAGCTCCGAATGGAAATTAAAGATGTGTAGCCCATATCTCAGTTCAGAATCCTGGACTTGGTCAGAGAGCATCTAGCAAGTTTAGATTTCTGCCCTATCTGTGTTTCAGATTTCACTATATATGCTAGCTGTATAGTGCCACAGGGAGAGGTCCCTAAGGAGCATTTTATTGTCATCAAAGAACATGAATACAACTTAAGTTCTAACTCATAAAAGAGACATCAGTCAGGCCTGCAATAGATACTACCAGTGCTTGGTCTGGAGCCCTTTTTGCAAAAGCGTGTCCATCTCCCCTGTGAGTGGTGGTCAGTAATATGCAAGAGCCCAAAAGGCAGCTGATACCCTTAAGACCAATGTATCTCTTCTTCAAGTACCAGCCCCCAGCCACTGATGGGAGGACATGAGGTGATAGGACAGCCCCAGCCTCCAGCTGAGGATAAGGCCAACTATGTGAGACAACTAGCACTTCAGAGCCCTCCTATCATACCGAAGCAGCTTCCAGCCACTATGCTTTTTTGTTGTGCTTTTCTGCTCTTTTTTTCTGGACTCTTCCTCTGTCTTGCTCGATTTTCCTCAATTTGTTTTGCTTGAGATTTCTCTATCTGGCCAATAAACCATTTGTGCAAGAATCCTTGGCACCCAGCCTTGGAAGGATCCTAGCTGGTAGTAGAAGACCTTCAGCTTCTGTATGTCATGAGGACATGGCTTCCCCAATGAGCCTTCCATCCCTTGGGTGGCAGATGAAGATAGAAAGTTCAGACTTCAGTTTCAGGAAACTATATATAATGCATAGGACTGAACACACCATAAGCACTCGTTCATCTTAGAATGTCTGACTTGATTGATAAAGCACCACCTTTTTACAATGCTACCTCTTCTCTTTGAATGCCTGCATTTCTACTCTTCCCTAAGTCCTCAGGAGCAAGTCACCAAGCACAATTAATCTTACTTGCTCATCAGACTCAAGCACAATTAGTCACTGGGCTTGCCATTAGTTAATAGCAGACAGAGTTTTCAGAGTTCTCCAAACTCCCCTGTTTGGAGAAAGAATAAAATAAATAATACCTAGAAGAACACTTGACCCCAGACTGACTATTTGCAGGTGATCTAAGAAGTCTGCTCTTCAGTTCCTCACTCTATACTGCAATGACTTCCTAAGCCATCTTGATTGTTTTGGACTCAATGAGAAGTCTCTTCTGAGAAACTCAGTGTCAGGTAATTTGGCCCTCACATCAGCATGTCATCCTCAGTTCTAGGTCCAGAATCTACATTGAAAACAAGATTCCATATGCCAATATATTCAACAGGTCAAGAGGGCAGGTGGAACTGGTCCAGGGAAGTTGTAATGGCGATCAAAGTACAGGTGTGATGGCTGGATGCATACCAACGATGTCAATTTGGGCAGCACGCTCAGCCTGAATTGGCCAGAGAATAGCAGAGTGGGATTGGCATGAGTCAGCTGTGCGAGTCTACTAAGAGAGACGGAGGTCAGAGTTCAGCATGTTAATAATTGGGAATGGAGAAAAGGGGGATAAAATGATGTAACAACTTTAATGATGATCTTATCATGGGCTGGAAGCACTCACATGGTTGTCCATTAACCTTCTGGGCAGAAGATTAATGTTCCCATCTAAGAGGCAAAGGAAAGAAAGCTAAGAAGATCCAAACTCACATTTGTCAATTAGCAAAGTCTAATCTATACCCCATCATGCAGTCCTCTCAACCCATTTAAGTCATCTCAGGTGGTTGGGACAGCACTGAATCTTGGGTCTGACCCTGACATTTTCCAAGGGTGTAGTGCTTAAGAACTAAGCTGTTAGCGTCTCAAGTAAGAAAAGTGCAAAGACCCTGTAAAGGGTGGCAGCAGTCTGATGAATGATGACGTAAAGGAGAACACAACCCACTTCTCACAGTGACAGGATGTCAGCAGCACACTGACAAAGCCTCATCTTGAAATGAAAGACAAGTAGTACCAGGGAGTGATGACACCAGAGCTTTTCCCAGATACCAAGAAAGTTCTAAGCCTGCAGGGAAAGGGGCAAGCACAGGAGACTTTCCTGTTAGGCACTCAAAGCACGATGATTCTAGTTTCTTACCACTATCACTACCTGACTGAACCTTTATCAAAACTCTAAGCTGACCAAACAACTGAGGAGCGCTGTCTAGCCAGACTTGAATCACCACAAGCCTTTTCACTAACCTCTCAGAAGAGCAGGAGGCTCAGGTTCCTCCTGCATGCTAAGAGGAATCACCCTCCTGCTGCCCAAAGAGCTTTAGGAGAACATTTTACCCAGGGTAACAGCAGAGAAAGGCATCTCCTCATTAATGTCCTGAAGGAAACATTCAAAGGCTGGATAGAAAGTACTCACTTCTCCTCCACTAGCTACCTTGAAATATATTCAGAGAGAATTACCGTCCAGGCTGTGGTTCCCTTTGCCTTTTCTTATATCAAGAAACTATCATTTCCCTGGGCAGAGGAAAATTCTAGCATGCTCCATACCCAAAGACGTACTTGAACCTTGACTTCTGAAATTGGTAGCCCATGGACTGCCCATGGAGAAACCTCATCACTCCTAGTGGTCCCTGTACCTAGATTTCTTGCTTCTCTTCCTTAATCTCAATCTTATTTTTAGTTTCTCTAGTTGCCTTGGGGACCTTGCTTCAATTATCAATTGCTCTTTGTCCTGCTTCTGGTTACTCTCTGTCTAAAAGTTTGATCATTTTAAAGCAACTACCACATCTAAGTCTTCCTCTTGCTGATTCTTGCCTCTATCCCCACTCTACACACTGGGCTGTTCCCTCTCTCCCTCTTTTCTCTCAGCATTAGTATTTTCACTGATAGCATACCCTCACTGTTTCAACTCTGGTTAAATATAACCACAGACTGTACCTCATATGTCTCACTCAGTGTATAACGAAGAGAACGCTTCATCTAGGTGCCTAATATGCATTGTTGTTGGTAATCTACAGCCAGCAATTGAAAAGAGGCTCCCAAAGGATGCTGATGACTTCATTTGACATTAAGACCTGTGTTCTTTCTAGCTGTGAATACCTCATCACATCTAGGGACAGAACATTCTCCTATTATGCCCAAGATGCTAGTAATTTTCAGAGTTGTAGAAGGGATGGTTTTAACCCTTGCCCAGTGATTCTGACATCACCTCTAGATCACACCTCTGCATCTATATATCCTTCCCACAACTGTTCCCTGGTATCTGAGCTTCCCAGGCCTTTCCTCCCCTCATAGCCATGGCTCTCCATTTTTCTCTGCCATACCCTGAATGTGACTCCTTTCCAAGGCTCCATCCAAGTCTTTTGATTTTGCAATCCATAGACTTTTTTCCACTGGCTAGCCCTATATCATCCACTTGCTTCCCTCCACTTGAGTGGTTGGAGATTAAAACCTTGACGCCTCCTTATCCTAGGAGCCTTCGGCCACCTCATGAAGCCTGCTTGTAAAGCTCATCTCTCAAATGTGTGACTGTTGATGGAAAAAGAAAGAAAGAAAGAAAGAAAGAAAGAAAGAAAGAAAGAAAGAAAGAAAGAAAGAAAGAGAGAGAAAGAAGAATGAAAGAAAAAGGGAAAGATAGGAAGAGAGAGAGAGAGAAACAAAGAAACTTTTCTGTTACTTATCACAGACATTCTTCATCCTATGTTAGAGTCTGTCTGGGACCTGGTCCAACCTAACATGCAAGTTCATCTCTCTGGGCTTCCTGTTACCCAGTTTTCCACCTAATCTGAAGCTAGGAAGCCAGGGAGCCAGGAAAGGAATATTGAGTGGATTCTCAGACAGCCTCTCTATATAAAGGAGGACATCCAACATTTGCAAATATGAGATCTTTTAAATTCTCTAACCCAAGTATGCCCAGTGAAGCAAGTATAAGTATTTTCATCTATTTCTTAGAGAAAGGTAAAAAAAAAAAAAAAAAAGTAATTGACAGATTTGAAATTTTCAAGTTTCTCAAGCTTTGTTAATTTCTAGGGCAGAGACTCAGTCCTTTCTCCTTTCTTCACAGCCTGATGATTCTCCAGAAGACACTGGATCCCTACTCCCGGTTTGACTGGCATGGACTGCCTTTTTACCTGAAATGCCCCATTTGCCATCATTTTCTGAGTCTTACACCCCCACCTCTGTCACACCCAGCTCTGTTCTTGGCTCAGCTGAGGATAATTACTTCCTCCATGCTGCCTTCAGCCCACACATCTGACACCTCATTGCACGTGAACTCCTGTTAACCAGCCGGCTGTCTAAAAGTGGCCCTTTCCAAGGACAGGACTCTGACCCGCTCACCTAACAAGTGCTAAGCACAGTATCTACATACAGAGAATGCTCAGACAGCCTTGAATCCAGGTCAGTTTATCCCATGAAATTCATCCAAGAGTGTGTGTTTGGAAATCCAAGGCAAAGAAAAGACAAAGGTAAACGGGGAAAGCACCCTGACCCCCTCTCTTTGTGTCCTACAGTACTTTTTAGGCAAGTGAAGCATCAGAGAGCAACTAGCATGGGTTGATAAGAACAAGAAGGATACATGTGCCCTTTAAGAACTGGTTTCTCTTGGGTGATGGTAGATTTCAAGAAAGGCTTTGATTAAGCAGAAAGGGTAATGTGCCAATTAAAGGAGAGATTCAGGATCATCCCAGGAACAAATCCCCTAGAGCTGCCAGGTAATAGTGAGCACATTTCTCACCTTCTAAGACCCTGTTTCTGCTCTAGTGAACTGGCAATAATGTATTGCTCATCATGCAGAATTGGGAAAGAAGGCAGGACACTGTGTTAGTAAAATATTTACTAAAAAGTAAATGGTGTGCATCAATTATGGTCTATGGTCTGATATATATATATATATATATGTGTGTGTGTGTGTGTGTGTGTGTGTGTGTGTGTGTGTGTGTGTTCAACAGATGACTTTTAAAAAACAAGCAAGCAAATAGTCCTGCATTGTAGAGTTTTCTGAAAAGCTCGGTATAAATACTCTACCAAAGAATTTAGCCTAGCACTGTGATGCCATTCAACATTCCCAGCCAGTCCCAGCACACCACTGCTTGTGGTTCACATAAACATTCGCTCCTCTTGACTATCTCTCTGTATCTCTGTATCAACAGAGATTTGTTTTTAGCAAGGCAAAAGAGGAAACTCAGAAATATGGCTTCTCGTTGTTGTATAGAGAAGAAACTAGAGCCTCAGTTGCCCTACCATATCAAAAGCTGAGACCCCCTCTGAGCATGCCTACAGGATCTCAGCAGAAAACATCTTGAATAGACGGAGTACCTGGTTTTAAGGGGTCATGATGTCCATGGAAAACAGGTACTTCGAAGGAACCATAGTCTTACCTTTCTGAGATATCCTCTTTAAACATTCAAAAAGGTCTGTCTTGTGGCATCCTCCCCAAGGGAGGATGGTGTGTAGCTAGACAGCATTTATTCTCTGGCCTTTTCTAACTTTCTAAGAATGTAAAAAACATTCTACATTTGCCCTCACAATTACTTTCTACTTTATCTTTCAGCTTTCCTTAGTGATTCACATGAAACAACCTATTTTTGCAACCAAGACTTAAATAATATTCCACTGCCATGGCAACAGGCCAGGCTATTGGCCTTCCAACCCAGTTTACCCTACCATCAGGCACATAGCAATTCCAGCAGACCTTCCTCCTCTCCATATTAGAAACCTTCTTACAAAGAGAGATCGATGAGTTTCTAGAAAGTTCTAGGTCCGTTACAAGAATGCAGAGAAAAAATACACAAATAAAATTTCAGTGGCAGAAGTGAAGATTATCTTCAATCATGGTTTGAGGTCTAAGTGTCAATCGAGACAAGATTAACTCCTTTTCTCTCTCAATGAGAATATTCCAGTCCAAGAAGGGCTAAGATCAGATGGTAGAAGAGAATAATTGCTTGAAGTGTTGATCTGGTGGGTAAAATATAAATGGACTCTCACAAAAATGTTTATAGTGCTCTAATCCTTGGCACAGACTATGGATAATAGTCCCCAAATGGTGAGTTGATACATGACCCTGTGGACAATATACATCTCATTACATGTGATGGTTAATATTTACTGCCAACTTCATAGGACAAACCTTAGGGATGTTATGAGAGCTGATTTAGATTAAGGTAGCCTATGGGCATGCCTGTGAAGAATTGTCTAGGTTAGGATAATTGAGATCAGAAGAATGGGCTGAGATTCTGGAATGAATAACAAGAAGACAGAGGGCTGAGTAGAGCATTCATCAATCTATTTCCTGACTGTTGAAACATCTTCTGCTCCTACCCATAGGACTCCCTACTAAAATAGACTGCATCCTCAGACTGTGATTAAAAAATAACAAAACTTTTTCGTTTAAGTTGTTTTTCTCAAGATATCTTATCTATCACAACAGTGGTAAAAATAACTGAAATATTATTAAAAGTCTAGCAAGTATGCCCAACTTACAGCCCACAGGCCATGTGTGCCCCAGGGTAGCTTTGAATGAAGTCCAAATCAACACTTTTAAATTGACTTAAAACGTGGGGTGTGTGTGTGTGTGTGTGTGTGTGTGTGTGTGTGTGTGTGTGTGTGTGATTTCTTTTGCACCTTGATGCACTGTTCTTAAGTGTAAACTTTATAGGTGACAAGACTGTGACATAATGTTGAAAGGTCGGACATACCTGAAAACAAACATATTTTCTTCATTTCTTATTAGAAGGAGCAGAGGTAACAAAACTCATCATGCAGCCCTTGGAACACTAGTTTGTCATGCTCACTGGCAAGAGACTGCCATTTTGGAATGGCATGGATGATCTCTGATAAAATCTGACATGAGAAGATAGGAAAGTTTGGGAAGACCAACAAGTATTACAGAAACTAGACCAATGTTTTAAGACTCTCTTGCACAGAAAACGCTTGGCCCAAAGAGTTTCACCATTGTAGTCTATAAAATGTTTAAGAACTATTTATTTTTTTATTCTTTCCTCTTACTGAAAATAGGTTTTTTTTTCCACATGATATATCTGATCATGGTTTCCTCTCCTTCCACTCTACTTAGTTCCTCCTCACCCTCTCTCATATCTAGAACCACCCTCCTGGCTCTCATTAGAAAATGAAAAGGGATAATAATAAAATAAAATAAGATCAAACAAAAACTAACAAACTGAAATGGAAGAAAACAAACAAAAAGAAGGAAAAGGGCCTAAGACAAGACCCAGCAACAGAGACAGCCACAGAGACATAGTTATCCACACACAGTAATCCCATCAAAACAATAAACTGATATTATTTATAAAGATAGAAAGATATAGGTGATATAGATTCTCTCTCTTTCTCTCTCTCTCTCAGCATTCAGGGGGAAAGAGAGAGAAAATTAAACATATAGAAATAAAATTTTTAAAGAATTAGAAATAGGACAAAATTTAAAACAAACAAAATGAAAAGAACAGCCCTGATGTAATATTAAGAGACAAGGAACCCCTAAAGATGCCTTTGAATTCACTTTCTGGTGGCCATCTACTGCTGTGTATGTAGCCTACCCCAAAGAGTAATTTATTTCTCCAAGGAGACTCCCTTCTGAATTAAAAACTGGGAGCATGTGTCCATTTGTCCCACTTCAGCTCTAGGATCCCATCTGATGCAGACCTGTACAGGCCCTGGGCATGCTACCCCAGTCTCTTGGGTTCACATGTGCACTGACCCTGTTATTTAGAAGGCCTTATTTCCTTACTATTCTCCATCTCTTTTGGCTCCTCCATTCCCTCTGCTTCCTCTTCAGTAGGGTTCTATGATTAGCAAGGGAGAGGATTGATGGAGCCATCCAGTCTAAGACTGAATGTTCCATGGCCTCTCACTTTCTGCTTATTATCCAGCTGTGGCTCTCTGTATTTGTTCCCATCCACTGCAGGAGGAAGCTTCTCTGATGCTGGCTGAGTAAAGCACTGAGCCAGAGTAGAGCAGAAAATCACTAGGAGTCATTTCATTGCTATGTTCTTTTAGTAGAACATAGTATTTGGTTTTATCCTAGGTCCTTGGGCTATCTATGCAGGCTCTTGGTCACCCAAGCAATGTCAGGTATAAATTACATCTTGTGGAGTGGTCCTTCAGTCAAATGGACATTGGTTGATTACTCCCACCAGCTTTGTGCCACCATTGCATTAGCATAGCTTGTAGACAGAACACCACTGTAGATCAAAGGGTTTACAGATGTGTTGGTATTTACATTTCTCTTTTGTTAGCATTCACACTACCTTCCTGTACCAAAGACACTAGAACGTAGGGGTGAAGGCTCTATATAAGCACCAGCTTGACTCCTCCATGTTCAATGACTTGTGTAGTTGTTGTTTTCAGCAATGGGGCTTTACTCTCAGTTTGTGGAGAGCAACCCAACATCTAGGCAACAATCTGGGCTGTTTGGAGGTTCCCATGGGACCCCTTCGGCCAACAACTCAATTAGATGCAATCCATTCCTAGTACTAATAGCTTCATGGTATCAAGAAATGTCTAGTTGGGGCTCTGTCTCCCCCATTATTTGGTAATTTCATTTAGATTGTCTTTATAATTGTATATATTTCAGGACTACTGTATTGAGTTTCCATACTACTCTTCAAATGCTTCTTAATTTTAGCTGTCTCACCCTGTATTCCTTTTCTTGTCCTTATCTTCGCTCTCTACCTTATCATCCAGTGTCATATGTATCTATTCTACTTCCCTTTCCTAATGACATCTATCTGTCCCCCTCCCTCAGTCCCTTACTCTATTCCTTGGTTTTATGAATATTGATTGGTTATCATTGACTAACAGCCAAAATCTACATATAAGTAAATGCATACCCTATTTGTCTTTCTGGGTTACATCACTCTAGGAAGATATTTTTTCTCTCTCTAGTTCTACCCATTTTCCTGTGAATTCCATGATTTCATTTTTCTAACAGCTCAGTTATATCCCACTGTGTAAATGCACCATATTTTTAATTCATTCTTCTGCTAAAGGACATTCTGCATGTGGTACAGGGTTGGAGTTGAGGGAAAAATATGAATTCATTGTTAGTTTAATAACAACATAAAAAAGTGTATTAAGAAATTATAGGTATATCTTCATGAGTCATTATACCCAGAGACACTCCCTAGGTTTAATTTCTAAGAAAAATCAATAGTAGTACTGATACCTGAGTAGCAGCAAGCACAGCCAGTACCCATGTCTTCTCATCTAGTACCACTTGTAAAGATAAAAAAAGGAAACAAGCTTCTTGGAGAAATCAGTGATGTTAAGGTGGGGGCGAAGAATGAGATCTCACAGTGCCAGAAAGCAAGGACGTGCTGGAAGCGTAGAGAGACTAAAGGGACATTAGAGCCAAGCAAAGGAGCTCTCAATAGTCAAACCCGAAAGACTATGAACTCTGAAACCAAGGTGCAGCTTCTTACTTTGAGGAATAAAATATTCATCAGTCTATATGAATGCTAATTAACAACAATAAATAAGTAATAAATGGATAATGATCTTTAAAGGAGAATTCCAAATAAATTACATAGACCTTACTACCTTTGTGAAGTGGAAGCTTTCAGTTCCCTAGGAGAACTGAACATAATGACTCATTACAAAAAATTAGGGTATGACACTTGTCATAGAATAGGACAAAGTAGTTACATGCTAGAGCAACCTGGCAAACACTGCCTTAGCCAAAAGAACCAAGTTAACAGCATCAATGGTAAATAAGCCCAGTCCACAACATGTGATGCGGAACTAAAGAGTTGAGAACGGCCCTTCTTTGTTACCTCCCCCCAAACTCACACCCATCTAAGCATAAACAATGTAACAATACTCCACAAAGAACAAACTTAAAAACCAACAAACAAGCATCTACACCTGACTTTCAAGGTCATGAAAAACAAAGGAAGTTAGAACACAGGCTGTCCACACAGGAAGACCAAAGCAAAGTATGCTTGACTACACAGAAGAGCAACTTTGGGGAAAACCTGAAAAATCTAAACAACTATGAAGCTTTGTTAATAATGACAGATTAACACTATACTTGTCCCAAATGCACTGATACAATGAAAGAGGTGAGAGGGAAAGCAAGCAAGGGCTGCGGAGGGATTCTCCGCACTGTATCTGCTCAAGTTTGTGAAAAGATAAATCCGTTTAAAGGTAAGTTATTTTTAATCAAATGGAAAGATCAGAAGCGAAATCATGTGGTTTTCAGTAAGCAGTCCTAGTAAAACTGTTTGGCCATATAGGTTTAATGATATTCTCACAAACACCAGTAAGATGAATTAAAGACCTTTGCAAAAATCAATACAGTATAATATTTAAAAACAAATTATATGGCTTAGAGTTGGGGATGATATTTTTTAAAGAACACACAAATAGAACAAACCTCAAAGGGAATAGCTTATAAGGTTGACTATATTAATATTAAATATCTCATAATATAGTGTATAGAAATTGAAATACAAGATATAGACCAGAAGAAAGTTTCTGTGCATAGGTAATGGATAAATGTAATGTGCGTGCAAGTGAACAAAAGAGAAAAACTGTAATGGAAAAAGCACAGAAGCAGCAGTAGAAGTAAACTTAGAGAAATGCTCAGCCTCACTTGAAATCAGGAAAGGGAAAATTAATATAGTCAGAAAATAGCATGTGGTGCCCATCAGATTTTCAAAATTGAAAAGTGTGAATTCATCAAATATTCAAAATGTTGATAAACAGTGTGTACTCATATACATAGTAATTGGAAATGTAAATTTGCAAAACCACATTAGAGAGTAATTTGGCAATATCTAATAAAATTAAACAGGCCCATACAAGTGAGTCAGCAGTTGTGTTATGGGATATGCGTCCCATGCCACAAATCCATGACACACACTAGAATGTCCACCCCAGGACTGTAAATATTGTCACCCTGGCATCATGATAAAATAATAGGGGTGGGGACAAGCATAATGTGGCTGTATAAACTATACAAAATCTAAATGAACTAAGATGTAAGTAACAAAAATTGATTATGAAAAGCAAATTATGATTTATGAAAGTTATGTATAGCTGAATACCGTTTTATACATTTTAGCGATATTAAATATTCGGAGATTAAATATACTCAATGTATATACAAATACAAAAGTGTCAAAGATGTTGACACAAAAATATATAGCACAATTATTTATAGTCAGATATTATATATGGTGAAACTTGTATTTATATTTTGATCAACTCAATACACAGAATTTATGTCAATCAAAACAGGTAGATGGACTGGAAAATTTGCAGTTGTGTGTATTTAAACATGCAGTAAATAACATCTACGTTGTTTTATTCAAAAAAGTAATTTGTAACATTCACAATTGTTATGTGGGATTGAGAACAGAAGTGCTTGTGATTTCAAAACACTTTTATGGTTAAATGTTTTGTATGAAAACTAAGGAAATTAGTGAACTGTGAACTACAATTAAAAGACAGCTATTGAGCAGTCAAGAATCCATTTACATATAGAAGCATATTTAGTAAACTGTGCTAATTGTACTTACAGAATGGAAATATAAACTCATCATTTTGCAATGTGAATGTAATAACTAAAATTGGGAAGTGATACATAAGGAAATTGAAGCCATTTTGATATGATAATTCTTTTATTCTCTGTAGAAGAGATGCACAAAGATGTAAGCCAGTAGTTAAAAGTACTCCAACTTCATCTGTTTCTCAGATTTGGTATTACAGCTGAATGAAGCTAATTGAGCAACCAACACTGCCCGTGATGAAGAAATACATACAAAAATCAGCACCACCTTTAATCTTGTATATGCACTCAGTCATTTTTTTCTCAAGGTAGTAAAAATAAATTGTTTTTACTGAAAATAGTTTCTTAGATTACTTCTCTATATCCATAATTATGCAAACCCACATACCTAAATTCCGGGTTTTTTTTTTTTTTCCAAATGGATATTGGAAAAAAGCATTATGGTAGGGTTTTTGTTGTTGTTGTTGTTTGGGGGTTTTTTTTGTTTTGTTTTTTTAATTTCAATGTTTTGAAAGAGTAAGAAAAGTTAACATAAAATCATGTAATTCTTATTATTGTAAAACGTCACCATGGGAATGAAATATGACATGACAGAAACAAATAATACATGTGGAGGTCAAAGACAAGTAAGTTGAAAGTGTTCGAAACAGAGTCAAGGAAAACCCGTCTTTAGTGGGAAGGAGAGGGTCTGAACCCGGGTTAAGGAGAGTAAGGTCACAGGGAAGGACTTGGAAATGCCTGCTTTACCGACAGTGAAATGACTGTCTAAAGAAGTGTGCAGAATGCTGTGCATTAACAGTGCAGTTTCAATGGGGGGGGGGTACATTGGTGCTGTCATGGGAGAGTGCTGGGGGCCCAGAAAGCTGGATTTTTTTCAGTCCAGCACAGCCTCACAGATTTGCCTATAATGGAGCTCTTCAGAGGATTTTCAAATGTACAACTGTGATTGTTCCAGAAAGATGAGGGAGTAAAGTATTACAGAGCGGGGGGAGGGGGGATAAGAAAGCACAGCAAAGAGCCAACTGTTTATGAGTCAGCCTTCAGGTGTGTGAGGTGGCCTGGGAGAAGCTGTCCAGGCAGGTGAGGGCTACAGTCTTGTCACTCCCCCCTGCTGAAGCAGAGAATCCTTGGGGACTGGATGAGTAGGGACCCAGTACACTGTGACTGCCTAAAAGACACTCAGAAGTCGCTGGATTCCAAAACAGGATAGTTAAGGGACATTGTTTTTAGGCAGCCTGTCAGATTTCATTTATTCATCTTGTTGCTTTTAGCGCTTGGTTCCACCCTTTTGATATCATTTACAGTCTTGATTTTATCAGTTACAATATTAGCATCTCAGGCTCTCCAGTTAAGAATGTTTTCTCCCTAGCATGCTCCTCTTTGAGAATTCTAGTAGCTAACCAGCAAGAGGGTACAACACGATGCCACCTCTCAAAATTCACGATTTTGTAAAACAGCAAAGGTGCCCTTTCTTGGCAAGCTGTTTTGTGATTGGTCCATAAATGTCTAACGAGGAAATAGTGTGAAGTGAGAAGTGAAGAGGGGAGATCAGAAGGAAATGATCAGTACAATAAAGGGGAAGCGAGCAGGTGGGACTGGGGAAGGGGCAGGCCTTGAAACTGCCCAAGAATATGCTACAGGAAGAAAAGAAAACAACCCAACAAAAACAAAAAACAAAACAAAAACAACAAAAACAAGCATTGTGGCCTCAGTTAGAGGGAATACAGACTTGCAGTGACTTAATGAGCCAGGGGTGGGGGAATTGGGGGGTTGACATGGGAAGGTTCCCTTCTCAGAGGGGAAGGGGAGAGAAGAATGGGGGAGGATCTGTAGGGCGGGTGTCCTGGCAGGAGAAGGTGGTGCTGATATTGGGATGTAAAGTGAATAAATAAATTAACTTGAAAAACAGTAAAATGTATGAGAAACATATTTCCACTCTGAACTTTAAGTAAAAGATTTTTAAAAGTGAGGAAATTGAGAACTAAAAATGGTAGTTGCAGAGTCTATAGAACAGAGTACTAGGAGATAGAAGTAGCAGAGATATACACCAACAACTAAAGCGTAAGTCATAACCAGCATCATTATGGAAGGAAGGCTCCGCTGTTACGAGCATTTACTGCTCTTGCAAAGGAGTTCAGTTCAGGTTACTTCAATCCGATTTAGAAGGGGGAACAAAATAATTATGGAAGGCAGAGGAAGAGAGGGGCCTGGGAGGAAGAGGAGATGGGGAGGAAAGGGGGGCAGGATCAGGTACGGGGGGTAGACAGGAAAGAAGCCCAGAGGGTCAGGAGAATGAATGGAAATATGCTGCGGCTGGGTGTGGAAGAAGCCTCTAGAAAGTCCCGCAGACCTGTGATTGGGGGAGAATCCTAGGACTCAGTGTGGGTGACCTTAGTCAAAATGCCCAACAGTGGGGATACGGAACCTGAAGAGGCCACCTCCAGTAGTTAGACAGGGCCCCTAGTAGAAGGAAGGGGACACCAACCAACCTTCAAAATTTTTCTACCCCAAATTGTTCCTGCCTAAAAGAAATGCAAAGTCAAAAATGGAGCAGAGACTGAAGGACCAGTTGACCACCCCAACTTGGGATCCATCCCATGGGCAGGCACCAAACCCTGATACTATTACTGATGGATGCTATGTTGTGTTTGCAGACAGGAGCCAAGCATGGCTGTCCTCTGAGAGACTTTACCAGCAGCTGAGACAGATGCAGATACAGCCAACCATTGGACTAAGGACCCCTATGGAAGAGTTAGGGGAAGGATTGAAGGAGCTGAAGGGAACTGCAACCCCATAGGAAGACCAACAGTGTCATATAACCAGGACCCCTGGGAGCTCCCAGAGACTAAGCCCCCAACCAAAGAGCATACATGGGTGGTCTGAGGCTCCATACACATATGTAGCAGAGGACTGCCTTGTCTGATCTCAGTGGTAGAGAATATGCCTAATCCTGTAGAGAACTGATGCCCAAGGGAGGAGCGATGTGGTGCAGGGGGCACCCTCTCAGAGGTGAAGGGGAGGGTAAGGGGGAGAAGAACTCTTTGCCTTCGCAGGGGGGACAGGGAGGGCAGCAACATTTGGGATGCAAATAAAGAAAATAAATAATAATAATAATAATAATAATAATAATTAATAATAAAGAGCACTTAATGCTCTTCCAGAGGACATGAGTTCAGCTCCCAACACCCATGTAGAGCAGCTCACAACTGTCTGTAACTACATCTACGAGGGAGCCTATGCCCTCTTCTGGCCTCTACAGGGTATTCGCTCGTATGCACAAACACAGACATACATAATTAAAAACAAAATCATAATCATTAAAAAAGAAATACTATTATAAACACAATAAAGCAACGAAGGAACTGATCATATAGTTAAAGGCATTAACCACATCTCAAGGCAGTCCAGTGGAAAGAAATCAGAAGCATTTGTATTATCTTCATCTCAACAATTCTGGCAATATCCTACAGGAATGTCTTTCTAAGGGACAGGAAGAGATTTACATAAAGAAAACCAGGGAGTCCGGTCTAGTAAAGGCTATAAACCTTGCTTTAAGGACTGAAGTTATCCTCCCTACATACAGAAGCATGTGCAAAACACGTCAGCCAGAATGCAAGAGTTAAAATGTCCCATTTTCTTGTTGAAAACACCTATTGAAAACCAATCAAGAATTAAATTGATGGTATGAACCCAAACACATAGAAACAATACATAAAATGATTTTCAAATTTTCCAGAAAGCCTATCATCTGGAAAAACTCAACTTAACAAAATTGTTTGGAGAAAGGTTTTGTAAGTCATGCCTGTATGAACCCAGCATAATTAAATCGGCAACAAAATGTAATGACGTATTAGAATATACACACTTGTATATTTATAGTTTGTAAATTTTATTTTGGTTCTCTAAATTTAATTATCTTTAATAACTATGTACTTTTACAATAATATACTCAATGTAAAACATGGATGTTCTTTAAATGTTACATCATCTCTGAAATTGATTAGTATGCCTCTTGCTGGCTTACCATGTATTTGATGATTATTAAACAAAAACATTTTAAAGTCATCATTTTCTGCCATTCAACTTTGCAACCATCTGTCATATTAACAGAAACATTAGTTTAATGATACCCTGGGACTCTTTTTAACCATATAAATGTATTAAATTATATGACTCCATTTCCCTTCTTATCCATGTAACACTACCACAAGCATTGATGATATCAAGATACAATTAAGGTTTAGAGTGTTAGTCTCATACTCCAGGATAATAAGCTTATCAAAGTCAAAGAAAAACAAGTTGAGCAAGTTTAGCCTAACACAAGGTGATTTGTTTTCGGGAAATTAAAACTACAACATAGGGACAAGTTTTTCCCTTTCCAAGTGTTCCCACAGCTCCTCCCACAACATAAGTAATTCATAAGTGTTGGCATAGAGGCACATCAATTCACTAGTCTAGCAAATAAAAAAGTCAATAAAGATTCAGATCCACTATTCACAAAGTTACCTGCTTAAACAGCTCCTCCCCAAATCCATCACAGCGTCACAGCTTTCAAATGTCATCAGCAGCAGAGTATGTATGTATGCATGTATGTATAATTATAGCGTCTTATAACGATTTTCAATCGGAACAAACCATGGGGAAGATGGAGCTGCATATTTATTGCGTGCTATCTGAACGCCAGCACTGTGCTGGACGCCATACTATCTAACTTAATTAGTGGACACAGTCCGCAGTAAATTGGTATCATTGTGTCTCTTTTGTAAATATGAATGCTAATTAAGGCTCAGATCCATACAGGAGTCAACTGAAGTTACACAGCCAGCAAGCCACTATACGGACACAAATAATCAGCAGGGATAATTCTATCTTAATTTGCTGTAGATTACTTCTCTGTCTTCCCTCAGCACTGACTCTCTGCCTGTGATTGGCTTTAGTAAGAACTAGAGTTCTGGATTTTGCAAGGATTTTTTCCCTAGTTGAAATTTAAAATGGAGTCCTGCTAGCATAATCTTTCAAGGGGATATCCCTGTCTTATTTCCTGTTGTTACTTGTCCCTTTCCATTTTTCATTCGGTGACTGACTCCATGTAGAGACCCCTAGCATCTGCCTGCTGTTCCTCCCCACTGAGATTTGTGATCGTTTAGGACTGGATCACTATTGTCTCATTATTTGACACATTTCTATCTTGAATCACACTGTTGGGCCCAAAAATGTTCCCTTTTCTGACATTTTTGGAATTCTGCTTTCCTATAGGTCATGCAAACCACCAATCATGGCCTGCTTCACCTTTCATTGCTCGTCTATTACCAGTTGGAAGACTTCCCTTACTTGCATCAGCAGCAAGTTATTTCCTTTCTCTTATTTTTAAAATGGCAACAGCTCTGCAAGGCTCCAAATTTGTCATAAGCACTCTCCCCATTTTCAAGGGTACTCGACCTGAGCTTGTGAGAAGTCACAGACAACCATGAACATCTGAACTTCTAGAAGGGAGATAGCTGCACAGCCATTGACACCAGAGGAGATGATCAGCACACTCACTACTCTGTTCTCAGCGCAGAGGAGCCTGGGATCTAGCTCCCATTGCATGCTGGGTAGTCTCACGTTACGTCATCAGTATCGAATTCAGTGCTTTCACACCACATAGTATAAACCAACTTTGGCAACTCTCCTCGGCAGCAGCTCCAGGTACATAGTTTCTTTGGACTCTCTTCTCCTCCCAGCTTTCAAACACCTTCTCATTGCTATTAAATTATCTCATGACTTGAGGTGACAGATATGCCTCTAGTTCTTTTGCCTAGTCATTTTTCCCAACCCCGGAAAAATACAGCTAAGTGCCAATCCCTATACTTGGCCTGGAAAACTCTAAGGTAAGTATGATGCAATGTCTGTCTTTAAGAAGCTGTGACTAATGAAGGAGAGAGCTATAAATTAAGAGTAATAATTTATTAAGTTCAGTGATAAAAACCTACTGACAACATACAGTAAAAGTTAAAATTCAATAAACCAGCTTCTATATAGGAGCTGCCATACAAAACAATGAAAGAAAGAAAATGCTATCAGAGTAAAATCAACAAATAAAACACACACACACACACACACACACACACACACACACACACACACACCGAAAATCCCGCGTCTGAAAATTTTAGTCTCTTGAGTACTTAACATCATGAAGAATATGAAGATACTCATGATTATGTGGATATTTGCAGCAATACAGAACACACATAGCTACGTGAGAGATGCTGTCCTATAGAAACTCAATTATAAACTCAACATCAGAGGGATTCTCAGGAGATATATAAACCTCAGAATTGATTTTACCAAGATATTTCTATTGGCAATATGAACAAAGATTTCAAGGAGTGAAAAGGGAAGAGAAAATGTCAATCCAAAAGATTGTTTTAATAAACTAGTCATCAAGACCTCGATATGGCAGAGGATGAAATGACACAAGAGAGATCTGGGGAACAGCATGGATAAACTCTACTGACAGAGTATTTGCAGGAAGTGTAGTCCTAACTTGTTATTGGAAATTAACACAAAAAATAACAAAGAAGAAGATTTCTAGGTAGAACACAGGAAAGTGCACAGTGAAGCATCATGGGACCATGACAATGGATAATGTGTCCTTGTACATATGTCAAGCCCATGGAATAAACCATACAAAGCAATGACTCCTAAGTAAACCATGTCCTTTATCCAATAATAATGTCAGTACTGATACAGCAGTTGTGATCAATGCAACTCCTTAAGATAATATCTTAAGTGGGGAAAGGGAGAAAGTACATGGGAATATAGATTTTTCTACCAAAGTGATCAAAATATAAAATTCACTAGTTTGTTTTTAGGAGGAAATAGTAATTGGAGGCTTTTTGGCACACTGGACGTGCCCACATCTAAGTGGCCACAAGGACAGTTACCTTGACCATAGTCTACAGAGGAAGTCTGTGGGGGTTCTATCTATCTCTAAACTTCCTTATGAACCAAGAGTCTTCCTCAGGGATGATATTGGCTATCCTTGGTGTTTCTTGGACAGCAGAATAATATCGTTCTGGATAAGATATGCAAGAAGGGGGCATTCCCCATTCCACAACTATCCATTTGTCCCTTCGGAAGCTAGTTTTCCTGAGTAATAACCTTCTTACTAATATGTCATGACCTCACATGCTCAAGCAGGAATACAAATTGTATAGCTAAGCTGTGCATATGGATGACTTGCTATAAAATTTGGGTGTTTTCAATTCACGAATCTCGCTTTTGGAATGTGAAGCAATAAAGACTGCAGACTACATTTCTTACAATGTGCATGGATCTGAATAAAGAATAAAGGAGCAACAGGAGAATGATAACCACATACACACGTACACACACAGATACATAGACATACACATGCATATACAATCACATACACACACAAACACATACACATGCACACATAATACACTCACATACACACATACACACACTCACAGACATTCACACACACTCACACACATATACACATACACACACAAACTCATACACACACACATACAGTCACACATATATATACACAAACTCATACACACAAACACACTCACACACACACTCACACCCATACACACACACACACACACACACACACACACACACACACACACACACACACATGATGTAGAAAATCTCCCATTTGACCTTTAGAAAAAAATGTGTTGTCAATGCTGCCCAGCAGGACACTGGTGTACATACCTGACATATGCATTTGTCCTCAAGCTAAAAATAAAAACCGACAAACTCCAAACAAAATCTAAATCGGCTTCTCAATACATGCAGAGCTTTAACTGGAGAAAAAGCCAAGGAGCAAAACAGGAAGCATGGCTTCACTGTCTGTAAGAGAGTCTCATGTTCTCCTAGCTACTGCAGATATACCTTGGGAATATGTGATTCATAACCTCCTGGAGGTGTTTATTAAACTCAGGCAGGTCTGGTGCCAAGAAAAAGAACTTATTTCTCCTTTCTGAACTAAATTATGCCTTGAACTATCCTATCTGATGTTTACAATCCTGTACCTGTGGACTAAAAGCCACATGTCTGTCCTTAGTGATGAATTCATCCAGTTGACACTGTATGTATTAGGTCTCACACTGTGCTAAACATTAGTTATACAGAGGGGGAAAACAACTAAATCCCTGGAGCTTACTATGGAGAGGTATGGATGCATATTTCTAAAAGTATATACATATGTGGTTACACAGTGCTATAACTGCTAAGAAAAAAGCTTCAGGTTTTATAAAGGAGAAAGGCAATCGTAATGTGTACAGAGAGACCACTCTGAAGCGGTGACACAAGAGCAGACTTGCAAAGTCAGTCAGAGCTGGGGAGCTGACAACAGAGAGACAGTGTTTTTAAAATATGAGATGGCCAGGGAACAGGAAGCTGCCTGTGATATTTAAGGAGCAAAAGGAGGCCAGGGAAGGAGCAGCAAGAGAAGCTCAGATCAGAGATGGAACACAAAGAAAGCCACCACCATGCTAGAAGTCCCGCCAAACAAATGGTATCATTTCATTTCCTAAACACCACATTCTGCATTCTCAGTCATGGGTAATAGCATAGGAGTTCTAAGAACCATCTAGTAGCCTCATTTTTTAAATAAAAAACAAAACAATCCTTTTGTGGCTGTGA
Organism: Uromys caudimaculatus; assembly: GCA_028551405.1. NCBI lineage: Eukaryota > Metazoa > Chordata > Mammalia > Rodentia > Muridae > Uromys > Uromys caudimaculatus. The sequence goes on along the minus strand of CM052708.1, from coordinate 84,729,343 downwards.
TGAGAACTGAATCTATGCCACAATTATGAAGATTTACCATTTACAATATCGTTTCCCAATCTGTGAATAATAGATTTAAAAGATTGCTTGATTTCTCTCAGCAACATTTCATAGTGTGTCACTGCACAATTCTTACAGATGTTATGAAAGGTATTCCTAAAATTTGTTTGTTTGAGGATATTGTTGTAATCATTGTGTTTTTTCTTTACATTTTCTAGTTATTGGTCCCTAGTGTGTAAGGAATGATTTATCGCACAGTGAATGTTTCCTGAAACATGGAAATTGTTTATTGAATTTTATTAGTAGATTTTCAGGACTTTCTACAAACATTGTCATGTCACCATGATTTACAGTTTTACTTTAAAATCCTTATGCTTCTTACTTCTTTTCAAATAATTTTTAAAGAAATATTTTTTTTTTTTGTATATGAGTGGTTTTTGCCTGCAAACATGTATGTGTACCATGTGTGTGTGTGTGGTGCCTGCAGAGGCCAGGAGAGAGTGCTGAATCCCTTGGAAGTGTAGCTACATAAGGTTGTGCGTTGTCTTGTGGATGCTTAGGTCGGAATCTATACCCTGTTCCAAAGCAGGAAGTGCTTTGCTGAGCCATCTCTCTAGACTTTCTTTTACTTTCATCATTGCTTGGGCCTTAGACACTGGACTCTGCTTGTTCTTACTAATCTTGGGAGAAAAGTATCAAGATTTCATCAAGCATTTAATAGCCAATTCTCTGTTTATTCCTCTTTTCAAATTACATATACATATATGATTTTATATTTTTATTATATATGCATCATTTATTTGCCACTTTACGGTATTTTTGTTGTTGTCTGTTTGCTTGTTTTTAATCAGGCCCTCACACTATAGTTCAGATAAACTTGAAACCTTACTATAAATGTCAGTCTGGCCTTGAACTACTGGCAATCCTCCTGTCTTAGCTTCCTTAGTGCTAGAATCACAAGCATGGGTTACCAAGTACATTTCTGCATTCAGATGATCATGTGATATTATTTCCTCCTGTATCTTATTTTTATAAGTTACACTGTTTTGTTCTCAACTGCTTAAACAACCTTATCTAAAGAATAAAATCCCACTTATATGCTAGGTGCTGTAATTTTTCTATCTTGCTGATTTGAGCTGTTAGCATGTGTTGAGGGCTTCTGTACATGGATGGTATTGGTGTTTAACTGCCTTCTCCTGCCCTCCTTTTCTGGTGTTGGTGTTAGGTTTATGCCAGTTTCATTAAAGGTATTCTTCGGAAGAGTTTGTGGTTAGTATTGTTTCTTTAAATGCTGGAAGAAATTCACCTGTGAGGGCAGCTAGTCCTAGAATTTAATAAATGGCATGGTGATTGTTTTACAAATATAACATCTTGTTCTAAGGGAAAAATTCCCCTTTCATCTCAGTTTTATTTATTGACATAAACTTGTCATAGTATTGTTTTATAATCCTCTTAAAGTCTACAGAATCTATTATAAAATTCCCCTTTCATGCCTGAGAGTGACAATTTTCACTTTCTTTTGTTTATTTTTCTTTATTTTCTTCTTGACAGTATCACTATATCTCTATCTAAATACCTATACATATGTATAAATATATATGTGGAAACATATATGTATATATATGATCACACGTATAGGCATATACATATGACTAGAGAGAGGGAGATAGACAGACAGACAGACAGATAGATAAATAGATAGATGTAGCTTGCTATGTAGCTCAAGACAGCATCAAATTCATGACCCTCCTGTTTAAGATTCTAGAGCTGTGTCACTACACCCAGCCTCACTCAGGATTTATCCATTTTATTTTTATTTTATTTTATTTTATTTTATTTTATTTTATTTTATTTTATTTTATTTTATTTTATTTTATTTTATTTTATTTTATTTTATTTTTGGTTTTTCGAGACAGGGTTTCTCTGTGTAGCCCTGGCTGTCCTGGAACTCACTCTGTAGACCAGGCTGGCCTCGAACTCAGAAATCCACCTGCCTCTGCCTCCCAAGTGCTGGGATTAAAGGCGTGTGCCAACCACTGTCCGATCTATCCATTTTATTTTTAAACAAAAGACTTTTAGGCTTTTTAATTTATTTATTATATCAATCCTATTTCTTGCTTCAAAATTCTTTTTATCTAACTTGCTCTAAATTTTTATGTCTTGTCAAGGGAAAAACTAAGAATCTTCAACTTGGTCAAAACAATAAATTTCTTACAGGCTTTCAAAGCCATACAGTTACCTTTAAGTACTATTGTGCGTTCACAGTTGTTAACACAGTGTGTTTTCATTATTATTTAATTAGAAACATTTTAGAGATTTCTTTTGTGCCTTTTCCTTTGACACTTGGTTATTTAGAATCATGTTATCTAGATTTCACTGTACATTTCCTGAGTTGCTTATTTCCAGTGGTTTCTAACTTAACAGGATTGTGAATGACAAGACAGCCTCTATAAAGTTAACTCTTAAATAGACTAAACTTTAGCCCTGTGATGACGATTTCTTTTTTATCAAATGTTTGTGCATACTTTAAAACGCTGATTTTGAAATTTGGTGTGAAATGTCCTGCAAATGCCAACTATGTCAAGTTAATTGATGAGATTGTTTATATGTATATATACATATATATACACACACACACACACACACACACACACACACACATAACCTCAATTGCTTTGTTTACTATGTCTGCATTTTCTAGGGGAGTGTAGTTAAAGATCTGACTGCTTTAGACTTTTCTATTTCTTGATTTGTCACATTTTTTTTCAAAACGTTGACATTATGCATATATTGTTTTTCTGGTATGGCTGTTTCCATTGTTGTTATACAGTGCCCTTAAATACCCACGACATCCATGAGGAACGTTATTGGTTTTCTTATTCTTACCACATGCATGCTGTCTTTCTCTCTGCCTGTCAATACACTTATGCCTTCATGTTTTAATAGCTTCTAGATTTATCAGACTTCCAGTTGTTAATAGTTAGAGCTCTAGTCCTTGCCTGCGTCTCAATGCTAACATGTGAAGAAACCTATAATCTCTTCTTCATGTGCCCCATTAGCTCATGTCACTTTCCTTTTCAGGTTTTGAGGCCTTAAAGGCAGGAAGTGATTTGTAGGTGTGTTAAAATACATTCTTTTGACATGGCTGATCACTCTAAGCTACTACGAATGCATAGATACTCCTTTTATTAACTAGAAGCACTAAGTGCTGAGCTATGATAGGAATTGGAACTACAGGCACACACTGAGTGTGCTTCAGGATATCTGTGACAAGGCCTAAGCGTCCCCTTCACACCAGTGAGGCTGACTCACTGACCTTGCTATGAGTAGGAAGGATTTATGGTATGCACCAACTGCTCAGAGTCATTCACATCTGTCGAAGTTTACACACCCTAGTGCTTTATGGGTACAAGACAGGAATGTGAGTATAATCTGACAATGGTATAAAGGAGTTACAGAACCAGAGGCATCCTAAAGAATGCATGAAACTACCAAAAACATTCAGGGTACAGCACTGTGGACTACGGTGCCATGAAGAGAAGCATGCAAGATAAAGCTAGAGCATATCAATCTATGTACGATTCACACTTAATACTGTCACATGTATGTTAAGAACTAGAATTCCCACATCTGAACTTAAAATGACCCATGCATAAATAGCCTGTAAGTTCAGTGTCCAAAGAATAATCCATCTTGTTTATCATTGAAATCCAGACACATTTCTACTTATCATGGTGCTACTTATCAATGTATCCTGAATTGTCCTCTAGGTCAGTTCGTGTGCTGATAGCTGCTTGTTTCAGCAATGCATTCCAGTTCATGTCTGAGTGTCCTCTGGCTCAAATATTCATTCACCTCATAAAGAATATCTCACTTACTTCAAAGTTTAAAAATGAATGACATTACTATAAAGATTCATATTCATCCTGGGTCTGATGGCATAGGTCTGTAAATCTATTACCTGAGAAGCTGAAGCAGGGGACCATGATCTCCAGACCAATATGTGCCACACAGCAAATCAAAATGCTTCAAAAACATACCTACTTAAATTTTTTGTGTTGCTGTGTAGTTTTCATAATTTTGGGGAAATACCAAGAACTATGATTGCTGGTCATGTGTCTACCTTCTAGTATCCAAGCAAAGCATAAGGACATGTCTGGAGGAAGCATTTGTTTATTTTACCAAACAAATACAGTGCTTCCATTGTCAATGACTAGATGAGCAAATATCTACATCTCCAAACACATCAGCCTCCCTGATCTACCAATACAGAAACAAGGACTGAAACAACCAAGTAACAAATGCCATCCATCATGTCTCAATTCCTAAGAGTTGCATACTTCTTACACAGCTGCCTTCTTTCCCACATCTCTTAGTTATTCTCTCTTCAGGATTCCACACTCTGAAGCTGTCTGGCCATCAAGGCCCCTACCAACAGCATCAGAAAACAAAAGCCATAGTTTAACAGTCCTGTGGTCCTCTCTATGTGGGGCAGTGGACCATGCCACTAGATAGAAGAACTGGTAATGTTGAGCAGGCTCAAACCCTAGGTAATCTCAGAATTGACAGACATGGAGCCAGCTCCCTGCCAAACTACCTGATCTGGAACATGTAACCAAGACACCCCATTGAGAGGACCATGACAATTGGTTACATAGCATAAAACCCTAGAGTTCTCCATGTTAATGGAGGTATCTAGATAGGCCCCCAGTGTTCAGTCAATAAGCTTCCCATCCTGGACATTCTTTCCTGCAAAAGGCATTTTAATCCCTGGTTCACCCTGAGTAAGACATTTACATCCGCCATCAAATAAAACAGTGTGGACAAGTAAGGACCATCTCCTTCATCAAGGAGTGCAATGGAGGAGGTCTTCATGCCTAAATCTCCCAGAGAAGGCCTTCTCTCTTCCAGCCCCTCTGTACTCTGGACTTTCACTTGGAACCAAACCAGATTCCACCACTGTCCCTGGCTCAGCCTTCTGCTTCCTGCCTTGAGTATGGTCTCCCTGACAGGAAATGTGGACCCAAGGACCCTGGTCTAACTCCCAGCAGTTTGCCAGCAGTGCCTGGGTACACGGGAGATTGGGAAAGCATTCGTCTCAGACTTCACTGTTTCTCACCTAGGAAAACATGGACTGGGACCCCTATTGTGGACTATGTTCTGCCTCCCCTGGGCACCTGAGCTGAGAGGCGGACAAGCAGCCCAGCACCACGTAATTGCCTAAGCTCTAGCACATGGTGACCTGGTCTCTTTCATAACCTCATAACCTTGTGAGAGGGCAATGAAGTAAGGCTGACTTGCATACAGTCACACAGCTAGAGAGGGGAAAAGACGACTTGCACGCAGGTAGTCAAGTGTCAGTGGCTATGCTTATAGCAAACATGGTGCACAATCTCAAGAGCAGGTGCTTCAGCTCCCACTTTCCAAAATGAGCTTATAGAGTGCGAGTCCGGTTAATGTAGGATGCCACTAACTAGGACTTTCAGACAAGTATTCCAGAATACAGAAACAGACAAAACAAGGTAGCTGGGGCATACAACTCCTTTCCAATATCAGATTTTCTAATGAATTTGCTATAATTGTGATAATATGTAAGCTGACATGGGGATGGAAATCACAAAAATTTGAAATTTTTTTAGTGAACCAAAAGTGAGCTATCTCCTCTCAATGGAGGGAACTTACGCTACTGTGGGACCATGAAAGGCAGCCAGGTTTCTGGTTGAGCTGAGGTTTAAAACCCCAGCAAACACAGTAGGGAATAACCTTACAAAGGACAGTAGGCATTTTGTCATGCTCCTGGGAACCAGGCTCCTGACATGAGGCCACAGCTCTCCTCCATAGGTCTGTGACTATCAGTCACATAAGGGCAGCGCCCAAGCCCCTCCACAGGTAGAGGTGTGGTCACATAGCCTCAAGACATCCCCATTCTAATGAGGCACCTAGAGGCTTAGCCACTCCCCTTCCCAGCCACTCCTCCCTGCAAAGGTATTTCAATCTTACACATGCTCTGAGATTCAGGTATGGATTCACTCATGCCACTCTCTGCCATGACAATAAATGCCCTGAAACCACGGGCTATCTCTCCATCGGGATTCACTGTGGGGAAGAATGGAACAGGCCTTCTCTAAAGAGCCTTGTCTAATCTCCCACAGAAGGCCTCCCAGGGCTCCCAGCCACAGCCTCTACAAACCAACCCAGCTAGCCAGCGACAAGCCAAGGACCCAGTCCCCCAAGGGATCCAATCATGCTCCTCCCACCTTCCCCCTCTCAGCCCCAGGCTAGATCCAAGCCGCAGGCCCTCACTTCATTCTCAGCTCTTCCGTGGCATCCAGCAGCACCTGGGATGCCCAAGAGCCTGAGAACCAGATGGAACCGACTTCCATGCGGCCACCAGGGAC
>CM052708.1:84686324-84722845 GCA_028551405.1 Uromys caudimaculatus | reverse complement strand
AGTTTTGTATGAACCTTTGAAGGAATTTATACGTTCTAAATACTGAGATGGTAATTATGAGCATTTGCATGGAAAGACGGGATATACGGGCTGAACTGTTTGTTATAAGCTAGAATGAAATCGTATAGGCTGAAGGTTATTTTGATTAATAAGAATATTGTTGATAGAGAGAAGACAGATAACTGTCGTCTGTTCCTCCAGCTGACTACTGGAATAACCAGGCAATGCTTTAAACTTCAGGAAATCACATACCATGAACAAGTGGGGATGTTACCCACTTATGAGACACTGAGAAATTTCCACAGGACAGAAATTAATGAGAGGCTATCTAACTTTAAAAATACATCATTACAGTGGATTTCCTTTTATACATACAGAGACAAATTTAAAGTGGAACAATAGAAAACCCCCTGGGTTCCACAGAGATCTACAGGGCACAGTGTGTAGAAACTTGACTCACAGGCAGTTGATGCGGACAAACAGTAATTTGTCAGTAAAATGTAGAAAATAGTAACAGCAAGAAAGACATTTAGAAAAGCCACATGGTGACTTTTCTAACTATTACAGGAGCTGGATCAACCAGAATGCTACAAGTATTGGATGCAAAAACTCCAAAGTAAAACTTTTATAGAAAAATCACTGAACCAACTACAGGCATGTAAATCATACTTTACGCCTCTTTACCTGAATTCACAAATCTCCCCAAAAGACTAGAATGTATGATGCAAATTGCAATCATGTATACTACTAAAAAATCCAAGGATAACCTTAATTGCCCTTTATGGAAGGAGTTCTTAACAATCAAGGACATCAAATAGCAGAGACAGCCTGAAAAGCACAAGAAAGATTTCAACAGGAAAAAAAATATCCAATATGCTTTCATAATATTGCACAATGTTGGAGAACACATGCAAGGTAAAATAAAATTTTAAAAATTGTAGATTTAATTATGTATAGGAAGGGCTCTTTATAGCAAAATGTGAGAATGGAATCCATAAACCTGTGCCTAAGAGTGAAAGAGGCAGAACTCCGGGGGACTAAACCACCAACCAGAGAGTTCACATGGAGGGACCCATGGCTCCAGCCACATATGTAGCAGAGGACGGCCTTGTTGGGCATCAGTGGGAGGAGAGGTCCTTGGTTCTGTGAAGGCTTGATGGATGCCCCAATGTAGGGGACTGCCAGGGTGGTGAGGTGGGAATGGGTGGGTGGGTGGGGGAGCACCCTCATAAAAGCAGGGGGAGGAGGGATGGGATGGGTTTCCAGAGAGGAAACCGGGAAAGGGGGTAACATTTGAAATGTAAATAAATAAAATATCTAATTTAAAAAGGGAGAAAAAAGAAAAGAAAAGAAAAAATATGTAAATAGAACTTATCCAGTCAGAAAAATGGAAGCGTCCCTTAGAAATGAGCAGAAATGGTAAAAGAATGGAAAGTTGTTCAAGCTAATACTTCTAGCAAGGCATACTATAAAAAGTTAATACTTAGAAAAGTTACTTAGCTAAAGACTCACAAGTTCAGAATTCTGATTCTGAGTGAGTGTATGAGGACTTGGACAATGTTTCAAAAATTGAATAAATAAAGAGGGAGAAGGTAAGAGATAAATTACATTTATACTATTGCATAGTTGTTATGATATTAATATAAGGTTACTATTAATGCAAATTAGACTGATATAAATTAGATGCTAATTATAATGCTTATGGCAAACACTGAGAATATAATTTATATGTACAATAACTTATATTCAAAGAATATGATGTATACAAATAAATAAAGGCATTAAAGTAAGAAACAAAAGTATATTTAACACAAAAGAAGACACTAAAGGAGAAAACAAAAAATTGTATAAGGTATGTAGAAACTAAAAAGCAAAATGGTTAAAATCTCTCTAAATATAAATGGATTAAATATTCTACTTAAAAGTAATGTTAACAAAATTATTTTTATATAACCCAACTGCATACTATGTATAAGTAATTCACTGTATATTCAAAAAAGGTAAGTAAAAATATAGAATAAAGATATTCTATGCAAATTTTAAATAAGATAACAGGGATGTCTATGCATATTTCAGACAAAAGAGATATTAAATCAAAAATCATCACAAGGGATGAGAAAAAATTATATGATAAAAAAATCAATTCATCAAGAGTGTATAACATATGTGCATATTGTAATACCTATATGTAATAAGCAACTATGAACAAAACTGAATAAATACATAGCAATTTTAGGAAAATAGAAATATTTGTCACCACACTTCCCTAATGTACAGATTATTTAGACAGAAAGTCAATTAATCAAGAACAGGCTAAAATAACATTATAAAAAAAATGGCCTAAGAGAAAAAAATCAATCCAGTGGCAACACAATGCACATTTTATCAACCCTATGCAAAATTCTCCAATATTAATTATATGTTAGACCCCAATTAAAGCTTAAGAAATTTAAGAAGATTAAAATCTTATAAACCACTAGGCTATAAAGCCAGAAATCAATAACAGGACTAATTCACTAAATATGGAAATTAAATAACAACAAGTCAGTTGTGTGTTAAAGATCAAATCAGAATAAATATCCCCCAAAATCTTATAACAAATGAAAACAGAAAACTATAATAAAAATTGAGATATATTCATAGCAGTTCTAAGAAGGAAGTCATGATAAATCTACATTAGCAATAATGAGAGATCTTAAGTAAACAACCCAACTTTACAATTCAAATAAATAAACAGACTTTTTTTTTTTAAAGGCACCATCATTCATCCCACGAATTAGAAATCCAACCTGCAGGACAAGATTTGTCGCCATCACAATAGAGCCTGACTATGGTGGGAGTAACCAACTGCCTTCTGATTGGATTTAAGACCTGGGCCTTAGGGAAAAAAGTGAAGAAGTGTCTTAGTTATGGTTTATTGCTGTGAAAAGACACCATGACAAAGGCAATTCTTAAAAAATTAAATGAAATGAAATAAATAAATACACAAATCACTTAATAGGAAACTTGCTTATAGTTTCAGAGGATTAGTCCATTATTACCATGGTGGGAAGCAGCACAGCAAGCAAGCAGGAATAGTGCTGGAGAAGTAACTGAGAACTTTCTACCTTGATCCACAGGCAGGCAGACATATAGAGTGAGAGACACTACACTGGGCCTGGCCCAACACCCAGAGGCACACTTCCTGCAGCGAAGCCATGCTTCTGAAAAGTTCATCAACTAGGAACTAAACAAGCAAAATATGAACCTATGGGGGAAGAGGGGCAGTGCTCTTATTTAAAACACCACAAGAAAGACCAACCTACAACTGATGCTGTAAGCCTAGCTAACAACCCATGTCTAGAAAAGTTGCAATCCCAGACAGAGCGCTTACAACTGATGCTTAAGTAAACTGACAAAGCACCAAGCCACCATGGTTACAGCCTTAGACAGATGGTGCTCACATTTATCAGGGAAGAATTTTCAATGCAAACCTTCATTATTCAAGAAAAGGTTGTGGGTCCAGTCCTAAAAATGGCATTTATGCCACCTCTACTAAGTAAAATTTGCAAAAGTGTCAAGAACCAGCCTTGGCTTGGAGAGGGGTTCCTGAGAGAAAGGGTGTTTGGGACCAGTGAAAAAAATGTCTCGAAGTCAATCTTGGGGTACAAGCTGACAACCTGTGTTCTGCTTGAGACAGCTTTCTCTGGAGATCTCCAGAGAGCTCATCCAGATAGCTCAGCTTGCAGACAGACCAAAGCCCAGTTTTTTATTTACATACCAATTTAATCATTTACTCTAGGTTTCCTTTTTATTACCCCAGGAATCAGCATTCCATGATCCCAGCCCCCTAATTCTTAGAAAAAGACAAGAAGCATGTTTTGTTGTTGCTGTTGTTGTTGTTGCTATTGTTATTGTTTTTGGGTTTTTTGTTTGTTTGTTTATTTGTTTTTAACTTTGCAATGAATTCTGAGATCTACCTGCATTTGTAAGCACAGAAAATAAACTAGCTGGGTGGAGTCTCGTTCTGAGATCATCATTCCCACCATTCCTGGGTCTAACCTCACTCTGCCCCAGGCTGACCTTGAACTCAGGAATCTGCCTGCCTTTAAAGGCACAAACAATAAACTTGGCTAGGTGGGATCTTGCCCTGGGATGACCACTACCCAAATCTATTTATTTCCTTTCTTAATGTCTTTCTGACAAGCTGGCTCATAGTACAGCTGCCTTTGTTCTTTTAGGTCTATGAGCTCCTTGTATATTTCATATTGCATCCTTATATTTTGTATAGTTAAGAAATCCTGTCTCTCTCTATATATATTTTAAACTCATGTTTCCAGAGTTCTTTCCCACAGCCGTATGAGCTGTCTTGAAGGTCACAGCATTTATCATTTTTGCTAAGGACATAGATACATCCTTGCCTCCTGGACTTCTGCTGTCTCTGACTATCATGGAGTCACTAACCTTGGCAGAGAGGACATTCCCTGATAACCTTAGCAGAAAGAATATTTCCCAATAACCTTGGCATGAAAAACATCTGATAACCTTGGAAGGGAGAATATTTCCCAAAAGGGGAACATGAACTTATATGTGTGTGTGTGTGTGTGTGTGTGTGTGTGTGTGTGTGTGTGTGTACATACATACATAAATGTGTGTGTTTATATATACATATATAAACAAGTCTTGTGCCCAGCAACTGTCAACAGTCATGGAGGACCATGCCCTACTGGCTCTGTTCCAGGGGCAGGAAACCACGTCACAGTATCCCTTCCACATGGCCAAGCAGGACTCAGCATAGAAGAGACAGTTTTGGTGAAATGATATGAAATCGTTTTCTCTTGACTCAATACAGCTATTGTAATTATTAAGTCACAATAACTGTAGTTACCTTCACTGAGCCTACACAAGACTATGTCTAACATCAATATGTCAAATAGGGAAGAAATCACTCATGGGATCCCATTTTTTACTTCTGAGTATTGACTATTGATAGACTCAGGGAGAAGGGAAACCATTGTCTTTCTTTGTGCACTTAACTGCTATACACACCAAGATCCTACAAATCACCCTAAACTCATGGTCACACAGACAGCTCTGGTTAATCTCTTTGTCTCTATTATCTATCTATCTGTCTGTCTGTCTATTAATCATCTATCTATCTATTAATCTATCTCAAAAAACACACACATACATACATACATATATACATACACACACAGAGAAATTGTCATGAACTTGCAGGAGATATCTATGTTGCAAAGGTGGGTACTAATAGGTGAAGTAGCTTCTCCTAGAGATGAGTAGTTGGTATATGTTGTTTCTATGTGAGAAACTGTCTAAACACAGTATCATTAGTATTTCAGGTTTCAAATTCAGGTCTTTGATCCACTTGAATTTAATTTTTATACAGAGTGTTAGGTAAGAGTCTAATTTTATCCTTCTGCATTTAGACATCCAGTTTCCCCCAAAGGATACATTTACATCACAGCTCCTGTATTTATGTCTCAGAAAACATCATGGAAGAAGGGGCAGAAAGACTGCAAGAACCAGAATACCAAAAGGTCTGTTGTAAAACGGGCCTTTCCTGGATATTGCTGCATAAACAAGACTGGAACAATAGTAATGGCAATGGACATGCTAAAGTGGGAGGGAGAAATATTTGCAGGCTCCCACTCCTAAACAAAGAACTATAGGCAAATAATGACTTCTTAGAGAAGAATTAGCTTCTCCAAGGAATAAGTCCCCTTATTGGTTGTCTAACATATAATGGTCAGCCCTAAAATCATATACACACAAGCAACAAAAATGGATTCAGAAGGATGATAACTGAAAGGAGCTAGAGAGAGGAGAGAAGGGAAAGTGTTCTATTTATTTCAATTTAAAAAAGAATTTGAAAAATCATTTTAAAAATGTATAAAACAAAATTGATTAATAAAAAGAACAAAGTAAGCTCAAAATTAGAGTAAATAAGGAAATGCAAATAAAAATAAAAGAAATGGAAACCAGTTGAAAAGATAAAACTGGGGCTGGTGAGATGGCTCAATGGTGAAGAGCACTTGACTGCTCTTCCAGAGGTCCTGAGTTCAATTCCCAGCAACCACCTGGTGGCTCACAACTCTCTGTAATAGGATCTGATGCCCTCTTCTGGTGTCTGAACACAGCTACAATGCACTCCTATACATAAAATAAATAAAAATAAATCTTTTTTAAAAAGAAAAGATAAAACTGATAAAATTTTAGCTATATATAGCTAAAAAGGCTCAAATAATATCTAAAATGAAAATAAAGACACATACTACAGAAATACAAATATCATAAAAGACTAAGTACAAAGCGAGATATCAGACAACCTAAAAGAAATCGATAAAAGATGCAACCGGAGTAAAAGATGAAGAACCAGAAAGTATACACAGTAGTAAGATCAGCAAATAACCCTCTAAACAAAGAAAATGCCAGGACCTGATAGCTTCACAGTTGAAGTATATAGGATATTTAAAGAGAAATTAATACAAATCCTTCTTAGACCCTTCCAAAATATTAAACAGGGTAGAATACATTGACACTATAAAAACCCACCATTACACTGGTACAAAAGCAAAAAAAAAAAAAAAAGTGACAGGCTAATATCTATAATGAACACATATGCATCCTTGACAGAATGGCAACAAACTGAATTTCAACAACACATTGAAATAGCCAGATTTTGTGGATCTAGTGAACCTTACCACTAGGATTCAAGACTGGCTCAGACCAGGTGGTCAATAAATGGGATAGACCATATTAACATAACGGAGGACAAATAGTATATGTTCTCCTTGACAGATGTCAAATATCATTTGATGAAACTCAACATCCTTTCATGATAAAATAACCTCAACAAGTTAGAAAACACATCATTGTAAGTGAGTGTAAAAGGGCGGACTCCTCAAGTCCACAGCCACCATCACACTCAGTGGGGAAGAGCTGTGATTCGCCAAGGCTGTGAATAAGGATGCTCGCTCCTACACATCTATTCCGTATAGAACTGGAAATCCTGGCCAATCCAGTGAGGAAAGGAAAGGAAGTTATTTAAATTGGAAAGAAGGAAGCACAAATGTTTCTAATGGAGGATGGCATCGTTTTCCAGATAGGAAATCCCAAAGATTTCAACCGATTAAGTATGAGAGCCAATACAGGAATGAAGGAAAAATTTAAGATATAAAATTAACATGCTACACACATGCACATATAGCACCCAAGCACATAAAATGGAATAATAAAACAAAACTATAAGATTAGCACGTGAAATTGGGAATGTTTTTATAGACTAGCAATGAGCTTCATGAAAATAAAGCATCAAAAATTCTCAGGCATAACAATGGAAGCGGGGTCTGTCTCTGACCTTTATGACTGCCTTTGGGACCCTTTCCCTCCTACTGTGTTGTCTTGTCTAGCCTTAATATGTGGGGTGGTGCCTCCTCTTACTGGGACTTGATATGTTTGGTTGACCTCCCTGGGAGGCCTGCCCTTTTCTGAAGAGAAATGAAGGAGGAGTGGGCGAGGCGTGGAGGCCAAGAGGGGAGGAGGTAGATGAAACTCTGCTTAGGATGTAATATATGAGAGGGGAATTTTTTTTTTAAATTATGTAACTGTCTTATATCTCAGGAAATAACATGGTTTATATAATGCATTAATAACATTGTTAGCTTATTAAATACAAAAAGTATGTTATAAATTTGTATTGTATAAAACTAATCTACAATCCTGAAAGAGAATATAAATATGTTTTATATGGTCATGTGCAATTTATGACTGTATAAATATCCCCTTTGACAAGAATATGAAATAACCTTGAATTTTCATCACCTACAAAAAATTCTTAAGTATAAATTTAGCCAAGGATATAATAAATTCTGAAAAGTAGAAACGACAGGGGAAAATTTACAAATAATAGAATATATGGAAAACTATCCTGTGTTCATTGATTGAAATAATCAATACCACTAAAATATCCATACTATAATATGATATAATCAATACCATTAAAATAACCATACTAAAATACATTGATGGATACATCAGAGAGGCACTTAGGAATAACCTAAATCTGTGTCCCTAGATCACATGATACATGAAAATTGAACCAGGATGACTCAAATTTGGCTCTAGAATAAATTAGTCGTATTTCCCTCTTAAAAGTAATAAACATACTGCTGAGTGATCTGTGAAACAAAAGCAACCCTATCAAAAGTCAAAAGTCATTTTTCATAGAAATAGAAAAAAAATACCCAGGATACCCTGTTCATCAAGGGAAACCTCTGAATACCTAAACAATCTTGAGGAATGTAAACACACACAAGGGCATCATATTACCTGTGTCAGAGTAGCCCAGAAAACTAGAGTAAACCTACACAGAGTAATACTGGAGAAAAAAAAAACAAACAGATACGGACAGATTAATATAAGAGGCAGAGAACATGGAAGTAAGTCTGTGTGCTCACAGGTAACAAATCTTGAACCATTATGCTAAGAATACATACTGGAGAAGCCTGACATCTCAATAGCTGGTATTGGGAAATTGGATATTCCACATGCAAAGAAGAAAAACACTTCATATCATTTGTAGTCTTAGCTCAAAACAAATAAAACCTCAGCCATGTGATCTGAAAATATAAAACTTCCAAAAGAAACTGTGGAAAGCTTTTTGGTATTGGACTGGAAATGATTTTATTTTATTTTCTTATTTAGATGATCACCAAAAGTAAAGACAACAACAATAAATATATGCACATAAAATTATAACAATAAAAATCTTTACCACAGAAAACAACCTACAGAAGAAACCAAACAGCCTGTGGAGTGATAGAAAATATCTGAAAACCATGGATCTGGTTATATGCTAGTATAAATATAACTGCATAAATTAAAACCTACTCCACAGCAAGAAAACAAATAGCTGGATTTATACACAGTCTGAGGACCTTTGCATAGTGACACAGATCTTTAATCCCAGTAT
Organism: Uromys caudimaculatus; assembly: GCA_028551405.1. Taxonomy (NCBI): domain Eukaryota; kingdom Metazoa; phylum Chordata; class Mammalia; order Rodentia; family Muridae; genus Uromys; species Uromys caudimaculatus. The sequence goes on along the minus strand of CM052708.1, from coordinate 84,713,871 downwards.
TCATCAGGCTGAAATAAAAAGATGGCAAATTTGAGGCCAATCTGGGATAAAAAGCAACACTTTATATCAAAACCAATAAAATGTGTGAGTGACCTGAATAGATGTCTTTCCATATGTATATGAAAATTAAATGTTTTCAAATGAATAAAAATCAAGTCTACCTATGACAATGGCTATTTGTGCATTGTTAATAAAAATATAAATTTCTATAAAAATACGAAGAGTGCAGAGATTCCTCATAAAGAACGTCTAGAAATTCTACATGATCTGATAACCCAATTTCCCTAAAATGTTCCCTATGGATGGACAGTTAAAGAGATTATAATACAAATGACAGACAGGACAGATAGTGATATAATTCATATGTTACTCAGCACTTAAAAAGAAGGAGCCATTGTCATTTATAAAAACCTAAAAGTTGCTATGTTAAGTAAAAAACAAACAAACAAACAAAATGGGCAGAGAAAGACAAATATTTCTTCTTGATCTCACTTACATGCGGAGCCTTCAGATGTCTAACTCGTGAAAGCAGAGTGTGGAACAGTGACTGGAAGGGACCAGGTGTAGATGGGAATAGATTTTCATTACAGTGTGATATGTTCAGGATTTCTAATGAACATTGTAATGGCTATAGCTAACGACACCAGATTTTATAGTTGAAACTGCTTGGATTTTAACACATGTCCACATGGTAATCATGAGAACTGACAAGTGTGGCTGTGTTATTCGCTTTGTTATAGCCACGGATCGCATGGTCAATGGGGAGAATAGCCTCTCACCTTGGAAGTGCTGATAGCTTTACATTTATATAGTGTTTCTGGCAGATATGGTTTGGCTGGTAACCAGATCTGTGCAAAGGATTAATCTTTTCCAAATAAACGTTAAAATTGTTTACTTCAAATTTTCTTTTCAGAAAAGGAAATACACCCATGTTAGTTAGAATTTAAAAAAAGAAAGAAAAAAAGAGACTGTTCAACGAACACTCCCAATCCGTTGCCTAGCCACTGAGCCCGTATCTGGTAGTAGTGAGTGATTCTATTTTAAAACATTGAGATACAAAGCCTGCAAATCTTCATCTCCAAATCTGATAGCACAGCTTCCCATGTTGCCTCTGGTCTTGGTGCTTGGTCTCAGTCTAGGTCACACAATTCATCTTAGGAAGGAGAGCCTTGTTGAGAGCCTCCACCCCACCTTCATAGCAGTACCTGTGGTGTTGGGCCTCAACTCTCCCCAAAGCACTTCTGGTATATTGGTTTTTTAGCTATTGTTCCCATAGGGGCAGGAGCAGGTCTCCCTGCCTGGTGTCGTATCTAAATTTCTTTCAACAGTACAGAGTCTTTTCTACTCAACAAACAATGCTTGGAAGAGAAACCAAAAGGCCACTTCAACCCAAAGTTCAATCCAAATACAGAAACTCATGGGAAACTGGTTATGTACCAACAGAGGAAACATAAGACTGTAAAAGTTTTAGGAAGGAGACAATCTTCAAGGTCTTAGACCAGGGCAAGATGTGAGGTCAAAAGCATGACCAACTCAGGAAAGCACATGTTCTCCACTAAACCTCATCAAAAAGGTCGTCTTTGCTCTGCAATCCAGCTAAGAGGTTTAAAAGGCAGGCTACAGAGTGAAATTAAATGGTTGTAAATCATATATCAGATAAAGAAGTACATTTAATAACGTATATAAAAATATATACATAGAAACCGCCCAAGGAACCCTCAAAAGTCAACGGCAGGATTTAAACAGTCCAACTAGAAAAGGAGTAAAAGATAAAAACTGACATTATACTGACAAGGATGTATAAGTAAATACACATATCAAAAACGTATTCATGATTGCTCATTAGGAAATGTAAATTTAACCCACAATGAGACATCGCAATAGGACACATCAGAATGAAGAAATAAAAGGTAAAAAGAACACCAAATGCCAATGGAGCTTCTTATAAAATTCATCATTTGATTGCTATACAACCTGGAAATTACACTCTTATGTAATGATCACATGCAAATGAACGCTTATATTCCATCAAGAACCTATAGAAATGGTCATAGTGGTGTTAGTCACAATTGCCAGGAACCGGAAGCAGCCCAGATGTCCTCCAATGGGTGGATGACTAAACAAACTGTACCACATGGAAAGCACGCATCAGTGAGAAGCGATGAACTGTGATGACACCAACAACCTCGACGAGTGTGTGGCCCTGGGCTGACTGGAAAAGACACAGTCGAACTGCATCATTCCACTCATGTAGCATACTTAATGGAAAATCTAAATAAAACCAGTATCAACACCTGATTGTAACACAATATTACAGCTTTACTCAATGTTGCGCTGGGGAAAACTAGGCTGATCCTGGGAGACCTCTTTGTGTTATTTCTTACAACTGCATGTGAATCTACGTTATCTCAGCGAAAGTATCAGTTTCATAATGCTATCGGGTAATATCACATTGAATCTTGAATCCTCATCAAAGAATTTGAACTCTTAAATAGGCAGGTTGGAGCAAAAGGAATAGGTTGAAACAGAACACTCCATAGATGCGTGGATAAAGAAAACCAATATGCTGAAGACAATATAATGAACTAAAACAGAAGAGCAAGAGCTCCACAGCAGAGCCCAGGGGAGAGGCCATGTTGGAACCACTGTGCTACCCAGCTAGGTTGAGAAAAGACCCAGGCCTGGCCTCTCCTCAGCACTGTCAGCTTTTATACACGTTTGCTTTGCACCTTTGTTCCTTCTTTCAATAATTTGCACTACATTTGAGAATCTTATCATGATCGACATTTTTAAAAGTAACTCCGTGACATCATATTTATTCTTTCATTGTAGAATTTTAATATTTTTTTCAAAAATGAAGGAAGGAAGTCATACCTGAAATGATATTTGAATTAAATAAAAAAGAATTCACTCTTGATAAAACTGTTATAATTTTGTAAATACAAGCAAAACTAAATAATTGGGGTGTGTGTGTGTTTGTGTGTGTATGTGTGTGTGTGTGTGTGAGCGCGTGAGCATGCACTCACATGTCTACCTTGGCATGCATGTTGAGGTCAGAAGACAACTTGAGGGATCTAGTTCTTTCCTTCCACATGGAAGCAACATGAACTAAATTTGGGTCCTCAGCCTTGGCATTTGCCCTCTTTGCCAACTCTGCCATTTCCAGGCCCCAATTAACAGGTTTTTAAAATATAATTTAAAGATTTTTGAAGATCTGAAAATATATTAGACTCGTGACTTCCATTAATTTTAAATGAATGTTGATAAAATTTTAATTAAATGAGTTTACTTCCAATTTTAGTGTTTCGATTTATTACTTTTATAATTGATGTTTAAATGTTCAGACAAATATAATTTAATTATACATGTATGTAATTATGACTAAAATAAAACACAGGATCAGAGCCCTTCTATAAAATATCCCCTTCACGCACCTGCAGAGCCCAAGTCTGGGTCTGTCTCTGCCTGGTTTCTCTCTACGTCATGAGGCAGCCTCAACAAGACTGCATCCTCTCTGAAACCTTTGCATAGCTGATGGAGATCAAGGAAGAGCAGACTTACCTTATGGGGTTGTCCATCCTGGACACCGTGAGGAAAGCGGCAAGGTTGGCTGTGTAGGAGGAACATACGATGAGGGTGAAGAGCCACCAGCTCCCCATCACAATGCGCATGGCCACAGAGTTCACCGAAGACTCACCACCTGCAGAATGCAGAGGGATTAACCTTACCTGCCTTGCACCCAACAAGAGTCGGCCCTCCTTGGCCAAGGTCAAAGGCTGCTAGCCATCTTCATAGGACATTATATTTTTAAGGAAATGTCCTTCAAACCACCAATATTGGAAAAGGCCAGAGGATGATAAAAAGCCAGAGAGAGAGAGAGAGATAGATTGGAATCTAGTGATGAGACATTGGTCATAACACCAGGGATGTAATCTTCTAGCCAGAAGATTCTATCTCATTGTGGGACTTTAAGATCTTTGGCAATTTCAAGTTCACATAAAGTGTACTTATTCTATAAATAAAGAATTTCTTTCTACCTGAAGGCCTTAGTGCTTTCTTGTAACCCAGAAAAATAAGATTCCCCATATCACTTTTATTAATATTCACCCCTCACTGGATGATCCCACACACAACCAAACTTACAGAAAGCACTGCAGGTAGCTTTCACTAAGAAGCTACTTCTTTATGGCCATTATTTCTCTTTGGACCCTTAGGTGGCAGTTGAAGAAAGCTTCTCCCTCCCTATTCTTCTTCTATAACCTTGAAAAGCTTTTGCTATGATGCACACAGGGCAGAGATCCACATAAAGAAATTTGCGATTTGGAATTTCCAGTCAAAATTGCACAATCATGAAACTCACCCCTCGATAGAAGCGCTATCAGGCCCCTGGAAGGTAGGAGGCTTTATATTTCAAGAACTGCTTACAGATGGCTGCACTGTGTTGATGCTTGTTTCAAGTTCCATTTGTTAACCTCATGTACATAGCAATCACTCTAATGTGGGAGGGGAAGAAAATGCACTGAAGTCCAAAGTTAATTTTATCTAAAATGGAGAATCGGGATTGGAAGTTGAGTTTTTGTGGCTTTATTTTATCTCTACCTGGTATTGCTTAGAAAAATGAAGTGCAGCCTGATACTGGCACTGTCCTGAGATCAAATAAAATTACATTTAAAATGACTTCTGTGGTATGCATCTAAGAATTTTGCCAAGGAGTGAGCTTTTTCTGGCCCTCGGGTCTATCCAGACAACAGAAAACTGAGAATGTACCTTGCTGGACAAAGGCTCCATAGACAATCCAGATGGCACTGTGCAGGGTGGCCGAAGCTGAGGGTCGTGGCTGGGTGGCACTCTGAGATCTTACAGCCTGTATCCGATTCAACACGAATATAAGCACACCTACCACAGGAATGGCGGCAGCAATGCAGGCCCACACAGCAAAGTCAAAGGGGGCAAAAAGGGAAAAGATGCTGATTTTCTCCTCGGGCTTCTTGATGAGGATCCCTACTGAGTAGTCCATGTATCGCTTGCTGAAGTCCACAACGCTCTCTCTCTCTGGGGTGATAGTAATAGCAGAGATGGCCAAGTCTGCTCTCTGAAAGACAAAGAAGTTCATGAGAGGTGACCTTTAGCTCGTTGCTGATTTCCACCCTAGGTCAAGGTCCACCTTCTACCCATTTCAAAGATCTACTCAGAGGCAGTGGGTTTGAGAGTTGACCAGAGAGAACTCAGAGAATAAGAGAAAAACCCAACACTATATTGTCTCCTACACACACACCATCTTACAGATGTCTCTCCTTGGACCTAGAACTGACTTGTAGACCACCTGTTCTTAACCCATGGTCATGACCCTTTTGAGGAGTTGAATATCTGATATCCTGCAGATCAGATATTTACATTATGATGCATAATTAGCAAAACTACAGTTACGAAGTAGCAACAAAATGGTTGGGGGTCACTACAACATGAGGAACTGTATTAAAGGGTCACAGAATTAGGAAGGTTGAGAACCACTAAGACAATAAAATTCAATAAAGTATTTTCACTTTCTATGAATTACACTTGTTCATTTTCTTACCAGTCTACCTACCAAACTCTGTGTCCTGTTGTTTCTGCCTGTGTTCCAGTCAAAAGTACCATACTGAAACTCACCACCAAGTAGAAGTATTATTCAAAAGGGCATGTGGCCTTATACTTCCTACCAAGGGCACCCTTCTTCATTCAAAGTTAATCTGCATCCTCCCTGCCTGGCACAGATGCATACTATTTCCCCAGTAAGCTTCTTCAACTTTCATGACTCCATATCACTTGGCTTTACTTCTAAAATACTTCATAAGTTAAATGGCTGTACAACTATACTCAATCTCAAAAATATATTTGTCTCTGTTGATTTTTAAAGTTTTTATTATTTGTGTGTGTGTGTGTGTGTGTGTGTGTGTGTGTGTGTGTGTGTGTGTGTGTGTATCTGGAGAGACAGAGATACAGACAAAGAAAAGGAGACAGAGAAGTGTAATTGCAGCTACATGTGTTGAGGTCGGAGGACAACTTCGTCTATTGGTTCACTCCTAATACCGTCACATGGGTTTGAGAAGTTAAACATTGGCCTTCAGTCTTGAACAGCAAGTATTCTTATTTACTGAGTCATCTTGCTGCCTTTCTTGTTTTATGTACATACTTTATGCCAAGGTAACATCCTCAAAGAATAGAGGGATCACATATTACTCTTAACTCAAGGCCTGAAGACATGTTGGCTAATTCTGCCCATAGTCAGGAAGAGTCTCTCTGGACATGTGATATTATAATCTGAAATTCATCTTCTAAGACTGCATTAAAATGAACTGTTTGGTCAAGGTTAAGAGTTCCATGCTTAGCTCAGTGAATGGGCAGTACAGAATGGGACCTATAATCCCCTTTGAACACAAAGGTGCTAAAAGGTCCAGTCAGCATCCTGACCTTGCCTCAAGGAATCTACAGAGATAGGCATGCTTTAGACTGACCAATTAAGACTGCATATCTTTAGGTAGTATTATGTCCATTTTTCTGAGGGAGAAAGGTCTGAAGGAACTGAGGGAATTTGCAGCCCCATGGAGGGAGCAAGAGTGTCAATGGGCCTGACTCCCCCCCTCCCCCGGTTGTCCTGGAGTTTGGACCACCAACCGAAGAATACACATCTATGGACCCATGGTTCAGACCACATATGTGGCAGAGGATGACCTCGATGGCCATCAGGGAGAGAGGAGAGGCCCTTGGGCCTGAGGGTGTTAGAGGCCCCAGTAAAGGGGAATGTCAAGGTGGGAATATGGGGATGGGTGGGCGGGTGGGTGGGAGGAGGAATTCCCTCATAAGAGGCGGGGATGGGGAGGGGATGGGGGTTTCCAAAGAGGAGACCCAGAAAAGGGGAAACATTGGAAATGTAAATAAAGTATCAAAAAAAAAAAAAAAAAAAGACTGCATATCTTAACCATAAGCTCAAATAGAAAAAAATGTACATAGGAGGATTTTATAAGGTTTAATATGCAAGCTTGAAGACAGAGATTTATCAAGGTCCTAAGCTGAGTTCTAACAACCTAGAGTAACATGGGGGAATTGTTGAAGATACCTATGCCAGAGCATGCTGAGCTTCTATCATCCTTCATAGGAACCAAAGATCAAGAAATCTCTTTTAAAGTTGTGGGAGTTTACGCAAAATTTAACATCTGAGAAATAGGGTCCCTGAGAGGCTCAGCAGGTAAAGGATCCTGCTACCAAGCCTGACAACCTGAGCTCGGTCCATAGGAGCCATATCATAGAAGAAAAGAATTGACTTCTGCAACTTGTCCTCTGGCCTCCATATAGACTCAGTGGTGTGTGTATAAGTGCATACTACATGTATACATACATACACACAGTAATAAAGAATAATGTTCATAAAATATTTATAGAGCTGTAGAAGATATTAAATTGGAGCACAGGAGGTTACTAGCATAGGATGGATAGGGAACTTATTTATGGAGCAAGATTCAGAGGAGGCACACTGAAATCAACTTAAAATACACTATCAGGGGGCTTCCTGTGACTAGAAGACATAGTCCCCCACTAATGATGGAGGTCCTGTACTTACAAGTATGTGTTTTATAGGAGGTAGAATTTTTACCTAAAAGTTTCAATTTATTTCCAAAATGTATAAGGATAAGTTGTTTTTCCTTTGAGAAGGAACAAGAGTTACTCGGCATCTTGTGGACAAAAAGAAAACATGTGAAGCGTCTCCAAGGGATGCAGCCATGGCACCCGACAGAGGAAAAATTATGAGACAGTTGAAGACAGAAAGCACACACATCCATATATTAATCTGTATAGACCTCTAGATTTCATGTAGAAACTTGACTGTACACATTGAGGGTAGATAATAAAACTTATTCAAGATTTTAATATAATAAATAATCAAGAACACAGGAAATCATATGGAATGAAGTGCATGAGGGTTTTTCTGGATGACCACAAAAGGGTACACAGGGTAGGGAAGGCTACAGTGCCAGAGGGGTGCAGAAATATACAAGCGTGGTAAATCTCTCATATGTATGCCAAGTGGAGAACCACACACCAGGGACCATAGATGACATATCTTCACATATACACAATGTTCCCCACTGCAGCAATATAGAGGATTGCTTCTCAATCTGTGGGCCGTGACCCCCACAGGGGTCATACATCATCTATCCTGCATATCAGATATTTACATTAGGTTTTATAACAGTATCAAAATTAGAGTTATGAAGTAGCAACAAAATAGTTTTATGGTTGGGGTCACCAGAACATGAGGAACTGTATTAAAGAGTTGCACCATTAGAACAGTTAAGAGCCACTGCTACAGAGGAAGCAAGGGGACTAAGGGATAGGAGTAAGAACGGAACTAACTATAACTGTATGAGTGACCTCAGTGGGAAACGGAAGTGCTTAGAGAGCAGATTACAGTGGTGTCTGTATAACCTCTGTACAATTCCTAAATATCATTGAAACTAAGATTTAAACTGGAAAATTTTTATAATTCTATGATAAAATTTCTTTTACAATAAAAGATTAATAAAACTGACAAAGTAATAGGTCTAGTGTCTTCCTACACATGCTTAGAAAGTAAGATTCTGTGTTTCATGAAAAAAAGACATACACACCTAAATAGTCAGAAACACAATAGGTCGTGGTCATGAAGTAGCAGAGAGGGTGGCCTGCAAGATGCTAATATGATACAGGGCAACATTTACACTAGAGGTGACTAGAGGTCAGTGTGACAAGGGACTGTGAGTCCATGCTTGTTCACAGTCATGTCAGGAATTATCAAGATAAGTGTAAGCAGTAATATCAGAGAGGGGGTCACCATTGTAACAGAGGCCATGAAAGAACAGATATAATCGAAGGAGAGGATGAATCACCTTCATGCTGTAAGTTTCAAAGAGGAATTAGTCTGCAGAGAGGAGGAAAGGTACCAATGTGAAAATGTTATGTGAGAGTATGGGGATGTCACACCTTCAGCACACAAGGCCGACACGTGACCATGACCACTCATATTTACACACCCACATTTGCATGGGCACATAAGACATTTGTAGTCTGTGAGACACTGAAGAACAAAACTTAGTAGAACTCCTTGGGAAGGGGGATGAGTTTCCCACTTCGGTCCAAGTATGGACGTGGTTAATGGAAGAGTTAATTACAGAGAAGGTTTATCATAGTGGGTAGGCTCCAAAGGGATGAATAATGTACAATAGGGAAAAAGTTGAGGTTGTCAGGGTATGAGAAAACAAAAGAGCAGAAACAGGCACAGAATGGAAGAGGGAGAGGAATGGGATGTCTCAGTGTAGTCCCAACATGTGATGAGCCAAATTTAGGTATCTCTTGGAGACATATTGGAATGCCCCTCTTTGTGGCCCTGATCCTGAAACTTACCTTGCTAATGAGCTCCCCGATCATCCCGTTCCAGGAGGTGTTATGGAGCTGGTGACCATACCTGCCATCAGGGGCCTGGTATATCTCATACTTGAATCCTAGAGCCTTAGCCAGTGCATCCAGCACATCGATGGAGAACCCTTTGTACCGCTTGGGCTGTCCAAGGATATTCTCAGCTACCATCACAAAAGGTTCTTCCTGCAGAAAACAGAATAAGTGTTCTTCAACCCAACAGGTTCACTGGAATATATTTCCAGGATATTGGTACAGAGACCAATATTTTGAACTGTAACATAAGGATGTTATTATTAGGGCTGGGGGCATTGCTCAGTGGAAAAGCAAATGTTTAGCATATGCAAGACCCTAGATTCCATCCCCAGCATAGACAATAATGATACCAACAGCAACAACAACAGTGAAACGTTGGTATTTATCCAATTTCTACCCAAAGGCTGAACTTCTCTGCCCTTTTCTAAAAGCACTTTATGGACAGTCAAGGTACAGTGCACAGGAGCAATGCTCCAGTCAACAGGTCAGCACGGGGCAGTGGGAATTTAATTGTCCTGTGTATATCTTCCTAGCCTCTATCCTAACCCTCAGACCCCACAATAAAATTGTGTATATTCTTTCCTTCTTCTATGGAATACTGACAAAGGACTCTGGCCTTAGTATATGCCATTATTCTAGAAGAATTGTAACACTTTTTATGTAGCATAATGCCTGGTCATAAAGCTATGTGGTATTAGATGGAAAGAAGACACCGTTTCATCTATCAGGTTATACTAGAAAATAAATGCCCATTAGCAGGTCAAAATTAGACCATAAGTCAAAGGATAGGAAAGGTTTAAACCCTCAGATCATGAATCCAAAACTTTGCTAAGTTCATACCTACAGACTATATGCTATATCCTGGGAGGTAGGTGACAATCTATAAAACATTTCAGCCATCCATTCCTACCATTTCTTCTTGTGTGAAACTAAACACAAAGGTGCTGAGGTCAAGGAGCCCCAGGGAGTGCATCTAATGAAGTTACTTTAGTTAAAAGAAACAGGATGTGAGGCTCACTCATGGGATGTATGTAAAGAATGCAGAAATACTACAGGGGAAGGTTTGTCAGTTTCTTTGTGGGAAGAGAAGAGTTGAATTCTGACTGGCTTACTCAAAAATGAGAAAATTTTAAGTTTTTCTAAACTAAAAATGTAAATTAAAAAGGAATATGAATCTGGCAGTTGTACAAGTCTATAATTCTAGAAATCTATGTACAAAAGTACAACTAATGAACATTTATTCATTGCAAATTTATTATCACTTTTGTGTAGCAGTGTTGTGCACTAGGAGAACGTCTTCCCCTGAGCATCCTTCTGGAGAGCCTGGCTACCCACACTGTTCTCCCACGGAGTAGCAGAAGGTCAAGACCCAGGTCACATTGCTAAAAATTCTTGGGAGTCCAGCAGCAGGCAACATGAGTGGTCCTTCCACAGTATACCCTGGAAATCCCAGAAGCCCTTAGGGAGACTCTTTCATCTCACTCTCCATTAGGTTATCCATGTCATTACTTGAATGACAGGACTCCTGGGAACTCAAGTGGCTCATCAAGATCCCCTTCTCAACCCTGCATTAATCAGAGAGACCTTAATATTCCTTCCTCGAGCCTGTATTAAGGATGGAGTAGCCTCTGACTCAGAGACCTGGAGAACAAAGTTCCCAGGACATCCCCATGATCCTACCAAGACAGTCACCACTTTGAGAGTCAGTCCTTGGAGGCGGCTGCCCATGGGCCTCTCCTGCAGACTGCCATTCAAGCCCTTCTCCGAGTCCCAGGTCGCCAGCTGTGGAGGAAAAACAGAAGAGTAAGGGATGGAAAACTACTAAACACCTTAAGGGCTCTACCCAAACTGGAATCTTAAATCAGACATGTAGACAGCAACAGCTGGACTTCTTAGAGGCCCAGAGGCATCTCAAAACCATAAAGAGGAGAGAGATATATCAAACACAGAGTTTCTCTTCTCCTATCATCTCATCTGGAGATCTAGAGCTCCAAAATCTCTAAAATAAAGTCGATTGGTAGCATTTGGCCTCTGGAGTGAATGTTTATATCTAATTTTATTCTGTCCTCCATGAAAATGATGTCACGGTGTCCTCCACAATGTGCCCTCTTCCCTAACTGTGCCTTTAAGTTTCCATCTGATGGTACCACAATGGGTTAAATTGAGAATAATAATTCAATTAAGAAAACCACATCCTGGGGCCTATGATACCCAGGGTTAAGTTCTCTCTGCCTATTTCTGCTGTAGTAGAAGCTCTGAAACTTATAATGATATGTAGGTAGAAGCTACTAGCCAAGTGCATGTGCTCAGTATCTGCCAATATCGTGATGAGGCCTGAGGCTATATCTAATGATCCGTTGTATCTCTGAGACATATTCTAAGAATATGAAGAGGACTCTGGCTTTGGAACAACAGAGATGACAAAGGTGTTCAAGAGCCACTGTTCCTTCCTGCAGTGCCACAAGGTCTCGGTAATAATGACCAGACCCTTGTGTTGTTATACAAGGTCTCAGGAATAATGACCAGACCCTTGTGTTGTTATACAAGGCCTCAGTAATGATGACCAGACCCTTGTGTTGTTAAATTCCCAGCTATTAATTGAAGAGAATATATATATATATATATATATACATATATATATATACATACATATATATATATACATATATATATACACATACATATATATATATATATATACATATATATATATATGCGCAATAGACCCTTCTTTAACCAACTAAATAAAAACCTCGAGGTTTAATGTATCCTGACCTACTAGTATACCTGCATATTGGACTCTTTGGGGGGCGGGGGACTTTTTTGAACACATGTTGCTCCAACTGTGGAGATTCTGATTCAACTGGCTGGTAGAGGACAATATATGGATATGTTACTTCTCCGGGTGATTCTACCATTCAGCCAGGATTGTGAACCACTGCTATTAATTAAACTGGTATTCTCAAACTACAGATAGGTGCAAGTCACATGGCTTTTCTATGTACCTAAAATGAGATTATTCATGGCTAAAAAACTCCCAGGCGTTGCTGCTGCTCCATTGACCACCATTTATCTACAAGGGGTTAATGGATCAAACAGCTCTATGCAGTGCACACTCTTCATTAGAGAAGAAACACAAGATACCTATTTAACTCCAAATTTATTCCTCTGGACATGTACCATGGGGCCCTAAAAGAGCTTCAAAGCTGCACTTAGATACATCTACACTCCCAGCACTCCCTGGATTTCTGACACTCAACCCAAAGAAGCCACTGTCCTAGAAGTGAGAAAACATTCCACTTGAGAGATATTATAACTCTGAGCCCTAAAATAAAACCATCAGAACGAGATTATAGAATATCCAGCCTAAAAGAAGCCTGGCATTTCTTATTGTCACTTTGGACCCAACATCTACTAATATACATTCCATCTTAAATAACAGGATGTTTGCCAGTAGAGAATAAATAATTTAATTTAGAGCATGGTCACATAGTCTAAAGAGCCTATACCACTGCAAACTACTTTGTAGCACACTGGAGTGAAGAGTAAATTAAGATTCCTCAGAATTCTAATCAAAGACATCAAGGATGTTAATGGTACCATTCTCTCAGAACTGAAACAAGAGAAAACAATGTGGCTATTTCCCACTGTGGTTCCAAGAAATAGCACCCAGACTCTGGATTCATGAAGCTGATAAAAATTAAGGCCAGGGCTGAAGACATGGTTTAGCACTTAAGAGCACTTGCTGCTGTTGCAGAGGACCCAGGTTCAGTTCCCAGAACCCTCAAGAGTGCTCATGACTCATAAATCCCGTTCCAGGAGATCCAAAGTCCTCACCAGGCCTCACAAGTATTGAATGCATGTAGTATACTTACACACATGTAGCCAGAACACTTGTACACATCAAATAAAGGCAAATACAATTGTTAAAATAAAATGAAATGCTTATCAGAGACAAAAGGAAACACAGAGTCACGGGTTTGGTTTCCTGCTTCCTTTGTAAAATACAGAATGGATTTAGGGCCAGGAGTAGGTTGCAGTTTGGCCATCTTCATCTGCATCCCATAATTGTTTAGCTGACTCTGGAGCTGCTGAACCCTGATTTGTAGTCCCTACTTCTGGGTGTGGGGAGTGTTTGGAGGAGTCCTTTACCATCGGAAGAGTAAAGGCATTCATCGTCATGATGAAGGCAATCCTGACATAACAATGTGTCAACTGGGTATTTTATCCTATGTTATGATTGGATTTTTAAGCTGCTGCCAAGCATCCTTGGCACAGGGAAGGGGAATCTTAACACTTTGATACCCTGTCTTGAATAAGCACCTGCTACGTCATTTTGTGTCGCCTTTATCATGCAGGCTGTATTTGTATTGAAATCATACTTGGGCACAAGAATTGAGAGCAAAGGCAAAAAAAGAGCATGGAATAAAAGCCTTGCCTGCTTAGGTTTTAGCTCACTTGCGACACAAGCTCTGCCTTTCAATAGCTTTCCAGGCAAGCTTTGTTTCTACCCACTACTAAGCTGTAGGCAGCGCTACTCTGCCCAAGACTAGTGCAAGAGTTTCCGTATTAGTCTCAGTACTATCAACTCTCCTTTAATCCATCCTCTGTGGGTTGGAATATATTTTTCAAATAAGTTAACTAGGCCTGGAGAGATGCTGTGGTGGTCAAGAAACCAGGATTTTCAGCACCCACATGGTAGTCACAACCATCCTTAACACCAGTTTCAGCTGATCCAATTTCCTTTTCTACCTTTCATGGGCACCAAGCATGCATACTGTGCATAGACATACATACAGGCAAAATCCTTAAATGCATAAAATACATCTTTAAAATTCTCAAAACAAGTAAGTCAAAACACAAAGTATGCAAATGATCATTTTCTAATAAATCCTCATTTCCTACAGAGTACCTTCAAATATTCCTAAGTCTGAGCCAAAAGAAGAGCTTTCCCAACCACAAGTCCACGTTGACTTTCAGCCCAGTCAGTTTAGGTAGCCATGTAGATCCCCACCCCAGGATCCTACTCTTCCCGTGCTAGCTGTGTACCTCCAAAACAGTATCTTCAATTCTTTCTGCCCAGGATGCTATTTCTCTTCTTCTGGGTCTGATAAACTATGACTCGTTTTTTAAAAATGCTTTCACTTTAGAATAGTTTTAGCATAACAGAAAAGTGGTAGATGTCTCACTAGTCATTTTCAGCTCCCATCTTCCCCTGATGTTAAGATACACACATATCTTACATTATTATCATACATTGGTATGTTACATTCATCACACTTAATTAATGTTTCTCATGGCCTCCAGAATTTATGCAAAGTTGCACTAGACATGGTCTCCAGAGCCTTACCCTCAGGACCTGATTTCCTGTTCTACTCTCTGGAATTATACACTGCAGCTGGCCTTGCTCATCCCCATCATTTGGTCCAACCTTGCCTCTGACACCATTGTGGTCTCTTCACCATAACAGGCTACTGTAACTGGCGAAGATTTGGAGAAGATGGGAGCTTGAAAATGTGAGTAGCAGATTTTATGAATGAGCCATGTGTTATAGCTGGTCTCACCACTTATGTGGTGAGCTCAGAGCATTTGAGACACAAAAGGTTGCCAATAAATATTTGTGGAATATATTCACTCAGATGCCATTTTCTTATTTGTAAAATAGGATGTGTCTGTATTCCCTGCCTGCCAAGTTGAGAGTCTGGTAAAGGAATAAAATAATTCTGAAATAACCTACCATAAAGCAGCTTAATTAAGAATCACAAATAGGGTGCAAACCATTTGTACTATATAACCTGAATCATGCGTTCAGAAAAAGTGTGGATAAAAATAAAACAAAGTCTGTTAAAACGTGTATGTGTATTGCATATAGGCAGAGTAATAGCAAACAGCCTTCATTACCTGCTTATTGCTCATCTTCTTTAATAGGAGTTTCACTACTTTAACAGGAAGGAAGATGGAGTTTTACATACACAATAACTAGCGTAACGATCGCACAAATTTCTATCAATGCTTTTTATGATTGAAAACTGAAAGCCTGAAGTGCATCTGAAGTCTTATGTGTCATTAAGTTAAGGCTCTTCTAAAACAAATAACCAAATAAGTCCATATTCTGTCTGCAAAAAACTATGCGATGGGGTCCCTCATCTTGTAGAGGAAGCACACCTGACCACTGTCTCATACCCTAAAGCTCCAAGCTAGAGTGGACCTGGTGGATCTTGGTGGGTCTGGAGACAGAGAAGTACCCACAGGCGAAGCCCAGAGTCTTGAAAACAGGACATCTTTCTCTATTAAGAAAGCAGGATGACATCAAACATTTTTGCTAATATTCAGTCAAATCTAATGGAAGAACATTTAAGTCAATGTGGACATCATAAGAAAAGGAAAATATAAAGCCTTCTAAGCCTGTTATCATCCTTATCTTTGGTTCTGAAAGTGCTTGGGACTTAAAGGGTTTGTTTTTTGGCTTTTGGGTTTTTTAAAATTTTATTTATTTATTTATTTATTTATTTATTTATTTATTTATTTATTTATTTATTTGGTTTGTTTTCTTTTCTTTCAATCTCAACTTTCTCTCTTTGGCCTTTAGGCATCCTATAGCCTGCAAAAGAAGAAGAACTACTTCAAAGTGAAACAAAAATTCTGTCTTTCGAACACATCAAAGTGCATCCATGTTCCGGGATTCAGGATCCTTTGCGTTGGGCAAGAAAGCTATTCTCTCAGATGAGGCCAGAGCCCAGAGCCCGCGGCAGACTATTTCCACAATGCTATGTGTTCTTGCCCAAATCTTAAGACCATATTTGGAGCTTTCTGAAAGAGGCAATGCCTCAGAACACTCTATCTGCAAGACCAGATCCAGATAGTTCCAATGAGAGAATCCAATAGAGTTTAAAATCATCCCCAAGCTTGTGGCTAGTCAACATAGAAGGGAAGTGTGCCCCACCTCCACCAGAAGGGTATATATGATGCTCCCTGATCAAAATGCAAAGAGAACGTCTCAGTCAGCAAGAGCCAAATGAGGCTGATAGACTTGATAAATAGAAAGTCAGAAAAGTCTTTTACTTGAAGAAGCCCTGACACTTAGTCACATAGCTCCAGACCATTTCATTTGTGCCGAAGTACATCGACTGTATTTTGTAGACAGGATTTTGTTTATGGGATCAGTGGATTGATGACCATAGACATCCACTTTTGATAGCTGACCTGTCTAGATCAGTGCCCAGAAAACTAATTTCTAGCACTGTTAAACAAAACGAGTACTGCTGCTAGTTGATAAGAACTGTGTTTTCATTCACCACGGAGATCTGTGCTACCCAGACCAGAAACAGGGATGGAGCAAGGGGTATGGCCGTCATGGCTTGGAAGGAGATATATGGGCTCAAAATCTGGTTATGACAAACAACTGTTCCAGAGATCAGCCAATTGGAGAATAAATTTCACAAGTCACTGGTCTCAGTAAAAGGCATTTCCTGAGTCAATTGGGGGTGCTTTTCATGCTAATGTTTCTAAGTTGTAAGATGTGAGGATTTAGAACTTTGTGGCCCCGTTCTTAGTAAATGCAGGGCTATTAACCCTAAACTGAGAAAGATTCTTTTTAGAAGATTGGACTTTGTGATCTATCACTTCATTGCAGAGGTCGTTCTCTGTTCATGGAGAGGGAGGATGAAAATGGAAGCACTCTGACTACTTTATAGTCAGTGACCAGTTTTCTCGTCTTGCTTATTCCAGGGACTGAGCAAGAAAGTAATAAGGAAGGGAGAGAAAGCAGAGATGGGATGGGAGCCTGGGGAGGGAAAAGAGAAAGGGATGGAAAGGAAGAAGGAAAGTTTATTCACTTAAGTGTTTCATAGAACCCGACACCATAATACATCAATGACTTGTCAGTTGCTACCACTGCACCTGATAGGAAGGTCTCAAGAGAAAACTAGAATTAGGAACTCATTTTTTAAAAACTTCTTTTTTATAAATCTTTTTAAAAATATTATTTATTTATTTTTATTTACACGAGTACAGTGTAGCCGTCTTCAGAAACACGCCAGAAGACGGCATCAGATCCCATTACAGATGGTTGTGAGCCACCATGTGGTTGCTGGGAATTGAACTCAGGACCTCTGGAAGAGCAGTCAGTGCTCCTAACCACTGAGCCATTTCTCCAGCCTCAGGAACTCATTTGATAACCATGGCACTATCAGAGCTAAGGCCCCAAGTAAACTCTATCCTTATCAACCTATGACTGGCATCAGCAGAGTACAGATGGCATCATGGAGACAGAGGCTTCAGCGACGATAGCAACCATGTGTTGGTTTATCATGTCCCTGGACGGGCTTTCCTCAAATAATGTGCCCTCTGCGATTTTTATTCCCTTGCCCGTTATTATTGCAAAACAAATGGGCTCAGTGTATGTTTCAAAGCATCATAGGCTTGGACGGAGAACAAGGTAAAGAAGAACTGATTATCTTGAGTGAGCGTGAATTGGACATTTAGGCAGCAATGATTTCAGAAAATTGATTACAAGTCCTTTATTTTTAGGAAAGGGTTCAGGAGATTGAATCAAAGGCCTCACACATGCCAAGCAGCCACTTTACCAGTGAGCTAGTTTCTCAGCCAATTGCCAATCACAACTCATAAGCAAAGGCAAATGCAGGGAAGACGTGCTTAGAAACAAGACAACTTCTGAGAAGCGGAGTGTTAGCATCTGAGAGCAGAATGTTGATGTCTTTGGCCAAGATTCCTAAAGCAATGTCTAATTGGAGGATTCATATAGGGGATTCTAGCCTGTGAGAGCCACTAAGACTAGGTATGGAGGGTTTAAAGCAGAAGCTGTCAGTCAGCACCATGTTAATAAACTACTACTGAGAAAGGGGCAGGTAAACTCATTAAGTTCCCAGACAGTGACTCACTCTGACAGGGGAGAAATGAAAGACTATCTCAGCCAAGGCCATTTACACAAGGAATTGAGCACTTGGTGAAAGTTAGACTGTCTTAAAGCCAGCCCCAGCATAACTTGCCCCAGCAGAGGGCAAAACTGTCAGAATCAGAAGTAAGAGTGAAGAGGAGAACTGTGACATATAGAAGCTTCTTCAACAAAAGAGAAATAAAACATTTCCAGTGATGCTGAAGAGGAAGATGAGAAAAACTGGAAACACCACATTGTCAGGACAACAGGCTCATGATGGTGGCAATGGGCACATCAGAGCTTTAGCCTCTGTTACCCCAAAGCCCAAGAAACTGAGGGCTCACTGGGATGAGTGGACTGGCCCCAGAAAAGGTGCCATCACTAAAGTCTTTCTGTAAAATGTCTCTCTCTCCTAGGACTTTTTGTTTTCCTCCCTTCCTAGTTCTGATGTTTATACAGTGAATACAATGAATATATATTACTATACATATAAATTATATATACACATATATGCTATGTAAAATATGTATTATATCTAAAATATAGAATCTTATATGGGAGAAAGTATACTAGTTCTTTCCAAATTTAAGTCATTTCATTTAATATAAATTTCCAGATCCATTTATTTTTCTTAAAATTATCATGATTTCATTTTTCTTTATGGCTAAATAAAATCCAATCATTTACCACGTGCTCTTTTATTTATTTATTTATTTATTTATTTATTTATTTATTTATTTATTTATTTATTTATGTCTGTACACACACATATATGCATGTGAATGTCAGATATTAACATTGGGTGAGGTATGGTCCTTAGTCATTCTCTGCCTTATTTTTGAAGCCACCATCTCTGTCTAAACACATGACTAACCTGTAAGGATCCTCCTGCCTCTGACTCCCTAGTCCTGTGAAAAATGTGTGCTGCTACACATGGCTTTCTGCATGAGTCCTGGGAATCCATACTCAGCTCTCCATGTTTGTGCAGCAAACATACTACTGACTAAACTGTCTCCCGGGCACCCTGAATTTTCTTGACTCATTTACTGATGGATGTCTAGAGCATTGTCTAGCTATTTTGAACAACTACTTAACACTAATATGTCCAACTAGCTCTACTATAGGACTTAGGGTCATTGAGTATATACATATCCAGGAGTGGCGTCACTTGGTCATGTGGTTGGTCAGTCTAATCTATCTATCTATCTATCTATCTATCTATCTATCTATCTATCTATCTATCTATCTATCTATCCATCCATCCATCCATCCATCCATCCATCCATCCATCCATCCACCTGTTTATCTTAGAATCTCCCATACTGGTTTCCACAGTAGCTGCATTAGTTCACATTCAGATGAGTGAAGAAGAAGGATTATCTTTCCCTTTATCCTTGCCTTGTTGGATGTTGTCATCCGTTTCCTTGATGTTCTGACTGAAGTAAAACAGAATCTCAGAGCAGTTTTAATTTGCATTTCCCTGATGGTCAAGGGTATTGAACATTTTTTAAAATGCTCAGTTCATTAGTCTACTTACTGACTAGAAGATTCAAATTTGTAGTTCTTTATATAGTGTAGCTACTACTCCTCTGTATAAAAGGTGGCTGGCAAAGACTTCTTCCATTCTATAGTCCATCCTCTCATGATGCAAGATGACCCTCATCTTTCCTTTGCTGTACAAGTTTTTTGTATTTCACGCAATCCCATTTGCCAATTCTTAGTGTCAGTTCCAGTACTCTTGGAGTCCTTGTTCAGAAAGTTTGGTCTATGCCTATACTTTGAAGTGTCTATTCTCTGTTTTTCTCTAGCCATTCCAAGAAAAAGGAAATACTTCAAGATACATGCAAGGAAGGTCACACACTACTAAGTTCCCACTATGTAAAGTTAAAGGAAAAAAAAATATGATATAGCACCCAAGAGTAATGAGATAGTGTTACGGTTGCAAATATTCAATACAAGACTCACAGTGGCTATATCTGACGAAAACTTATACTTAATTTTCAAAAATAAAGAACTTATCTTTACAAAGAACATATTTAAAAGCTGGATATATACAGGAAATGTGTATGCTCTCCTTTTGAATGTGAAAAAATGCAAAATCTCATTAAAATAGCCCAAATCCAAGATAGATATTACTAAGTGCTATTGAAGATATGGAATGTAAAATATGCAGCCACACTAGAAGGTAGTATGGTAAGTTTTTACAAAATAAACATACACTTACCATACAACCCAGCAAATCCACTTCTAGGCATTCTATAAGGAAAATGTAAAATATTCCCATAAAAATATCTATATGAGAATATTCACAGAAGCTTTATTCATAATAGCAAAATAAAACAGAAGCTGCAGCATGGTCAGTTGATGAATAGATAAACAAATTATGGTATTTATGCAACCAAATACTATCTCAGAACTAAGAAGCAGCAAGCTACAAACACATGCATCAATGCAGATGACGCTCAGAAGCATTACAGTATGTGAATGAGGCCAGACGCAAAAGACTCCATACTTCCTGATTCTATTTATATGACAGTCTCACCAAGGCAATATTACAGGTAATGAAAATAGGTCCGTGGTTGCCTAAGGCTGGGAATAGAAGGAAAGTATTACATGCAGGAGGAAGATAGGTTTCTTGAGGATAATACACGTGGGTCTGTATTTTCAGTGTCCTGGTAGTAATTATACACTAACCTACATTTATCTGTATTTATAAAATGGGTACAGATAATTGCATCTAAATGCCTTGTGAGCTCGTGTAAACAATTTGAAAATGAAAAAGCCATGTGCTGGCAAATGGGACCAACTTATCATCTGACCACATCTATGACCATTTGGCAAGGATGATTAGGGGGAAGGATTCTCAAAGTAACAGTACAATCCACGACAGAATGCTTGAGGGATGCTGCTTTAACTACTGGGAGCTACGTGGAATCAAGTGGATAGGAATTACCTGTTGGGATTGTTGACTATCATTTGACAGTCTCTAGAAAAAGCCTAGGAGAGGGGAGCCTCGGGACAATTCTGTAAGGGGCTGCCTGCATTTGGGTTGGCCTCTGAGTATGTCCATGAGAGCTTATCCAGATCAGGTTAATTAAGGTGGGAAATACAACTTTAACTATGGCCAGCACCACTCCATGGGCTGAGGGTCCTGAACTGAATAAAAAGAAGAAATTGAGTTAAGCAGAGGCATTTGTCTCTCTGCCTCTTGGTGTGGATATAATGTAAGCATCTGTCCCAAAGATTCCTACCAAGATAATCTATCAACCTTGAATAGTGAGACTAAATAAACTCTGACTCCATTAAGTTGCTTTTGTCAAGGGTATTGTCACAGCAACAAGACAAATAACTATCACACTCATAAGTGTAGAAAAAAATGAGTGAACCTGCTTAAATGTTTAAGAATTACATAATGCCATGTATGGTGGCATACACTTTTAATTCTAGTGCATGGGATACTACTGCTGAGGCAGGAAGAATGTGGTGAGTCCAAGGCTATCCTGGGCTGTATAACAAGGCTCCATCTCAAAAAACAAGCACACAAAAAAGGTAAGTGAAGTTTTACCTGCAAATAATTCCATGAGGGTGGTGATTATATAATATTAAACATAGTGTGTTTCAACTTTTTCTAATGCTCATTTCCGTTTGTGAGATGATACACACATTTGCCTAAACACAAAGGCTGCTATAAGTGGCTGTTTCGGGCTTTGTTGGAGCAATAAGGTTTCAGGGAACATTCTCTCTGGCACAATCCAGTTCTGTAATATGTGAATTGTTGTACAGAGAGGAAGCACTGCTTTTATAATCACAAGAAAAACAATAAAGCGATTTTCATTTTGAAACTACACAGTGATCTAGCTTATGGCTGTAAGGTTAGCTTTGTATCTCTCCTTAATTGTCTTAGGTGTATTGGTTTAGTCTCTTCAAATAAACTGAATGTTCTAGCAATTGTGAAGCAGAACAAGCCAGGCTAGAATCCCCTTTCTTCCACTTGTGAGCCTGGGATCTCTAGCAAATTACTTTGCTGGTTAGATCCTCTCCTTGGATACAAATATCCTTATCTGTAGCTGTCATTGGTGTCTGTTTCTTTCTCTCATGTCTATGCTATGCTCAAACCTAAACTAATAGCTTTCTAAGTTCCATTAGTTTGGATTGACTATTCATTTGGAATAACAAAAAACCTAGGATAGCAAAACTATTCTCAACAATAAAAACACTTCTGGGGGAATCAGCATCCCTGACCTCAAGCTGTACTACAGAGCAGTAGTGATAAAAACTGCATGGTATTGGTACAGTGGCAGGCAGGTAGATCAATGGAATAGAATTGAGGACCCAGAAATGAACCCACACACTTATGGTCACTTGATCTTTGACAAAGGAGCTAAAACCATCCAATGGATACAAGACAGCATTTTCAACAAATGGTACCGGTTCAACTGGCAGTTAGCATGTAGAAGAATGCAAATCACAAAAAAGCTATCTTCTTGCACAAAGTTCAAGTCCAAGTGGATCAAGGACCTCCACATAAAACCAGATACGCTGAATTTAATAGAAGAGAAAGTAGGGAAGAGTCTGGAATTCTTGGGCACAGGGGAAACCTTCATGAACAGAATACCAATGGCTTATGCTCCAAGATCAAGAATCTACAAATGGGACCTCATAAAATCGAAAAGCTTCTGTAAAGCAAGGGATACTATCAATAGGACAAAACTGCAACCCACAGATTGAGAAAAGATCTTTACCAATCCTACATCTGATAGAGGGCTAATATCCAATATATACAAAGAAATCAAAAAGGTAGACTCCAGAGAACCAAATAACACTATTAAAAAGTGGAGTACAGAGCTAAACAGAGAATTCTCAACTGAGGAAACTCAAAGGGCTGAGAAATGTTCAACATCCTTAGTCATCAGGGAAATGCAATCAAAGCGACCCTGAGATTCCACCTTATACCAGTCAGAATGGCTAAGATCAAAGACTCAGGTGACAGTAGATGTTGGTAAGGATGTGGAGAAAGAGGAATAGTCCTCTATTGATGGTGGGACTGTAAGCTAGTAAAACCACTTTGGAAATCAGTCTAGCAGTTCCTGAAAGAAATGGAAATAGTTCTACCTGAAGACCCAGCCATACCGCTCCGGGGCATATACCCAAAAGACGTTCCATCATATCACAAGGACACATGCTCCACTATGTTCATAGAAGCCTTATTTATAATAGCCAGAAGCTGGAAACAACCCAGATGTCCCTCAACAGAAAATGGATAACAGAAAATGTCGTACATCTACACAATGGAGTACTATGCAGCTACTAAAAACAATGACTTCATGAAATTCCCACACAAATGGATGGAACTAGAAAATATCATCCTGAGTGAAGCAACCCGGACACAAAAGAACACACATGGAATGTACTTATTAGTGGATACTAGCCCAAAATCTCACAATGCCTATGATACAATGTACAGACCGTATGAAGCATAGAAGGAAGGAAGACCAGGGGGTGGAAGCTTTAGTCCTGCATTGAGAGGGGTGATTGTGGGAGGTGGAAGGAGAGGGGGACAAGGGAGGGAGAAAGGAGGAGGAGGAATTAAGGGTGGCAGTATCAGAAACTGGAGGAGATGTGAGAGAGGCACAGAGGGTCAGGAAATCGAATAAAAATAGGTAGCAGAGGGGATGAGCAACTGGGAATAGCCACTGAAGGGTCCCAGACATCGGAGAAATGTGAGGCTCCCAGGACCCAACGAGACTGACTTTAGCCATAATGTGCAGAGAAGGAGGTGACAGAACCTGTGGAGATCACTTCCAGTAGACAGGCACAGCCCCTGATTGAGAGATGGGGCCACCCACCCAGCTCAAAGTTTTTTAACCCAGAAATGTTCCTGTCCAAAGGAAAAACAGGGACAAAAAAAGTGGAACAGAGACTGAAGGAAGGGCCGTCCGGGGACTGCCCCACCTGGGGATCCATCTTGTCTGCAGACACCAAACCCAACACTGTTGCTGTGGTCAGGAGGCGCTTGCAGACAGGCACCATGTGTGGCAGTTCCTGGGGAGGTCCGGCCAGCAGCTGACCAATGCAGAGGTGGATGCTTGGAGCCGACCATCAAACTGAACTCGGGGAACCTGGTGGGGGAGCTGGCGGATGGACTGGAGGAGCAGAGGGGGATTGCAACCCCATTGGAAGAGCAACATAGGCTGGCCTGACTACCGAGTTCTCCCAAAGTCTAGACCAGCAACCACGGAGTGTACCTGGAGGGATCCATGGCTCCAGATACATATGTAGCAGAGGATGGCCTTGCCCAACACCAATGGGAGCAGAAACCCTTGGTCCCAGGAAGGTTTGATGTCCCAGAATAGGAGGATGCTGGAGCCATGGGGAAACAGAGTGTGGGTGGGTGGGAGAGCACTACCATACAGGCAAAAAGGAGGGGGTAGGGCAGATGTGGGATAGGGAGTTGGTGGAGGGGGTAACCAGCAAGTGGTTTATCATTTGAGATGTAAACAAATGGAATGATTAATAAAATATATATAATAGAATTGACTATACTGTATACATTATTCACAATTCAGAATTCTGACAAGTTACATTCTGCAAGCCTGTTCTGTGAATCTCTACATATTTAAAAAAGAGGCGGGGGTCTCCCATCACACCCTCTCTAAACTCTGGGGCATCTCCTCATCCTGGTCACTTTCATTTCTCTTTCTTCTTTAATTCCTATTTGTGGTTTAAACCCACTCCTATGATCCTCTCTCACATCTTCAGGAGTAAGCATCTCCCTTTGTCAAGCTTATAATGTTCTGACATGGAGCTAGGGTAATGCGCTGCACAATGTATTAAAATTTCATGTCTATTCAGAAATAGATAATCTCTCTTTTAAGACAGAAACTATTGCTTCTTCATTTTGATTCACTTAATAAAATCTTATTAGGAAATTAATGTTTTTCATCATCCCCTGGGCACTTCCTCATTATTGCCTGTGATATCATGTTTTCTGTGAGTTCTAGCTTTTAGCAAACCCATGTTATGCTCCATAAAGGCTGGCTCCTTCAATGCTGACTCCTTTACAATGGTTCAGTGTCTCTGAGCTAGGATTTCTCTTTGAAATGGTTTTGTGTTGAAAACTAATATTTTGAATGGTGGAAAAGCATTGGTAAAGTGAGTTAAATAAATGACATCTAAGGCAGGAGATGTAACTCAGTAGAGAAGCACAGACTTGGTATTCACAAGGTGCTGGGTTTGATCCTCAGCACCACAATTAGTTAATAATTAATTAATCCATCAACAAAACGGGTCATTAAAAAGGCACTTTGTCATTACTCTAGACCTTCATCAGTATATATGTTCAGGGAACTAACTGGCAGAATCTCACCTTGAGTCTATCCGATGTCAACTGAACAGTGCCTGGATCTAACCAGGTCATACAGGGGCACAGTAAAGCTTGAAAAGCATAGCAATTGGTTTATAGTACCCATCATATCTTGTCCAGAACTTTGACCTACCAATACCTTATCTATTAATATCCATTAAGTTCTAGAATTTTCTTTCTATTATTTTGTAAGATGGAAATTATGTTATTGTTATCACCTTAAAATTCACATCTCTAATGAAATACGGATAATCCTTTTCAAGGACTCCAACTCGCGTGAAGTTCAGGTCTATTCTTCAAATACAACCAACAGTACACTTTCCATTTGCCCCCTCTGATGCCCACCTCAGTCAGTATCATTGGCTGCCTGTCATGTTTTCTCTCAAGCCAAGGTCATTTCTATTAAAGAACTCTGGGTACAGCCTTCCTTCTTGTCCCTGATAAAGCTTATCTCTCTGATTCACAGCCCATGCTTGGCTCTCTCTCATCTGGCTGGTCTTACCTGATGAGTTATACTTTGAATAAAACCTTTCTAGGTCATTTATTATAGGAGTTTGCAATATTTTCAAGCACAGGATGTGACTATTTCCTTCACACTCTGAAACACTGTATTGTGAAAAAACAACTTTCAAGCTACATAGGATATTTTTGTTATGATTTTTGTTTATTTTCACTCTTACAAATTAAATATCTGACGTGATTTCTGACTCATAGAACACGCTTTAAAATATCCACTTAATGAACAAATACATTGAAGATCTACTACAGACCACCAAACTTTTTCACAAAAGACCAGACAATAAATTTCCAAGGCTTCTATAGTCAGATGGTCTTTTTTTTTTTTTGTATTATTAGGACTTATTTCCTTTATAATAACTTATGAATTTCTAGACATACAAATCAAGGGTTTTACATATTTCAACTTAATTATTGCATTTACTTTTATGCATGAAATAACTATTCATTTATATCTACCTCATGAAAGCATAAGGGCAGATACTAAAGATGTTCAGATAAATAAGGCATATGTAATCATTGCTCCCGTGAGGAACAATACATCCCACTGAAAACATGCGCATGTTATTGTATCAGTTACATAACTATAGGTGATGATTCCACAGTGAGGTAATGTAATTTAAATTCTTGTTTTGAAAGTTCATACCACAGATCATTATGAAATGTATAGATAGCCTCCGTTTGTTCCCTAATACATGACTCTATGAATCATAATCTGTACCTTACATTATGTACACAAGCATCAGTAGTTTGAATAATCTTCATTAACTTTTTGTTTGTTTGTTTTGTTTTTTGATACTTTATTTACATTTCAAATGTTTCCCCCTTTCAGGATCTCCCCTTTGGAACCCCCTATTCCCTCCCCCCTCCCCCTACCTCTATGAGGGTATTCCCCCACCCACCCACCTGCCCACTCTCATCTTCCCTCCTTGGCATTCCCCTACACTGGGGCATCTAACACTCTCAGGCCCAAGGGCCTCTCCTCCCACTGATGGCCAACAAGACCCTCCTCTGCCACATATGTGGCCAGCACCATGGGTTCCTCCAGTCTCTAGGAACATCGGAAGGTCAGGCCAGTTGACACTGTTGCTCCCTCCATGGGACTGCAAACTCCCTCATCTCCTTCAGTCCCTTCTCCAACTCCTCCATCTGGGACCTCACACTCAGTCCAATGGTTGCTGTGAAGTAAATCTTGGGTATTCTGAACTTTTGGATTAATAACCACTTACCAGTGAGTACATACCGTGTTCATTCTTTTGTGACTGAGTTACCTCACTCAGGATGATATTTTCAAGTTCCATCCATTT
>CM052708.1:84643493-84686224 GCA_028551405.1 Uromys caudimaculatus | reverse complement strand
CTTTCCTCATAAAGTTGTAGTTTGGACTTACTAGTTCTTGACTATCAATGCATCTATTTCAACTGTTTCCTTTGTCCTGAATAGTCTCCTGTTTGCCTGAATTGTATTTCTAGAGAGCTATCTTTCTTTGAAGGCTTAATTTGTTGGTTCTTAAATTGTTTTCCCTGTTTGAGAGAACCTTATTCCCTCACCCCCTGAGCAGATATGGCTCATCTCCCTGCATCTAAGGCACTGTGCTAACCCTAGTTCATGGCATCTCTTAATTCAGATTTCCATGTCAGCGCCTATTGCAGATTGTATCTTTTAAAATTGATTCTGATACCTGTCACTCCTTTTCTGTCATATAACTACTATGCAACTGGAACTCCTCACATGCTCTTCTGTAAAGTAACTTCCCTATATCCTGTCAAAAGTAGAATTTAGCAGGTGGTCTCTATGATTTCAAGACCAGTCTAGTATGTATAGCAAGTTTTAAAACAGCCAGGGCTATGTGGTGAGACACTATCCCAAAAACAAAACAAACAAAAAACAAGGACAAAATATCCAAATTCTTCTCCCTTTAGATATGGTCTGAATCTCTCACCTCATGTCTTTGAAGTATGGGTAGAAAATGTCAGGCACCCTATGTCTCGTTCTCTTGAGATACTCAGTCTACAGCAATGATCTTCACCCTTGACATCATTGGTATTTCAGGCTGGAAAATTCTTTGTCTTTTTTTATAGAGGACTTATTATTCAGTGGCTTGTAAAATGTTTTGCAGCATCTTTAACCTTTATCAACTAGATGCCAATAGCATCCCAAAGGGTGACAATAAAAATATCTCAGACACCGTCAAACTCTCTTGGAAGACAGAATTAGCCTCATTAATGGCCAACCAAGAACCACTTAGATACTCCATATTCAATATAAGTGGTACAACACTGAGACCACTATGCTTAAGTACAGCAAAGGGTATTCCACCTATCAACCCCAAATGAGATCAGCCTTCCAGCCACCACTGCCACAGAACTCTGACATGTAGTACAATCATCTTGAATCCTTAAGACCAGCTCTTCAGCCAGAAGAGTACCACCAAATGACGTCAATTGACACCAGAAGATTTGCAAAGCTGAATCTTTTATTTATTGATTGATTGATATTTTATTTACATTTCAAATGTTTCCATCTTTCCAGGTCTCCCCTTTGGAACCCCCCTATCCCCTCCCCCTGCCTCCATGAGGGTATTCCCCTACCCACCCACCCACTCTTGTCTTCCCTCCTTGCATTCCCCTATACTGGGGCATCTAACACCCTCAGGCCCAAGGGCCTCTCCTCCCCCTGATGGCTAACAAGGCCCTCCTCTGACACATATGTGGCCAGCACCATGGGTCCCTCCATGTGTATTCTTTGGTTGGTGATCCAGTCTCCAGGAGCATCAGGAGGTCAGGCCAGTTGACACTGTTGCTCCCTCCATGGGACTGCAAACTCCCTCATCTCCTTCAGTCCCTTCTCCAACTCCTCCATCTGGGACCTCACGCTCAGCCCAAGAGCTGCTGAGACGTGAATCTTGGGTATTCTGAACTTTTGGGCTAATATCCACTTATCAGTGAGTATATACCATGTTTATTCTTTTGTGACTGAGTTACCTCGCTCAGGATGATATTTTCAAGTTCTATCCATTTGCCTGAATCTTAACCAAACCTCTGACATACAGAACCACAAGCTCTAAAAGCAAGTTTATTTATAACACTCAATTTTGTAATATACTTATAGTTACAGAATTTGATACCTGGTAATACAGTATAAATATAAGAAAAATTTATAAAATATACACCATTGTCCTTGAGACTAAGTTGAAGAAATAGAAGGATGCTAAGGAAAACTTCTTCTTGGGTATACAAAACTCAAATATTTTGATTTACAAAAACCCAAAGGAAAACATTGAGAGATGAAATAAAAGTTATCATTGTTACTCAGTGATAGAAAAGTTAAGAACAATGCCTCTGCAGAGATATGGAAAGTAGGAGATTTGTTAAATAACTTAATAGATTTGAGAACTATAGGCATAACTTTGCAGTACTTTGTGGTCCATAGCTGTGTATTATAACCATGAACAAATATAAAGA
The DNA here is from genome assembly GCA_028551405.1 of Uromys caudimaculatus. Lineage (NCBI taxonomy): Eukaryota > Metazoa > Chordata > Mammalia > Rodentia > Muridae > Uromys > Uromys caudimaculatus. The sequence continues at coordinate 84,684,119 of CM052708.1, read as the reverse complement.
TAGTTCACGGTTGAACTAGAGAAGAAATTATACTTTAAAGACCTTAGGAATGATATACAGAACCCAAGACAGGTTGTATTAAAAATAAAATTATTTTTCATTCTGTCTTTTCATATATAATGAGGAGAAGAAGAAGAAGAAGAAGAAGAAGAAGAAGAAGAAGAAGAAGAAGAAAAAGAAGAAGAAGAAAAAGAAAGAAAGAAAGAAAGAAAGAAAGAAAGAAAGAAAGAAAGAAAGAAAGAAAGAAAGAAAGAAAGAAAGAAAAAAGAAGGGGAGGGGAAGGATGGATAGGAAGAAGAGGGTAGAGAGGAGGAAGAGGGTAAAGAGGAGGAGGGGGGCGTGGAGGAGGAGGGTGGGGAGGAGGAGGAGGGGGAGGAGGAGAAGGAGGAGGAGGAGGAGAAGGAAAAAGAAGAAGAAGGAGGAGGAGGAGGAGGAGGAGGAGGAGGAGGAGGAGGAGGAGAAATATTCTCAATTCAAAATGAAATCCTGAAGAATTCTCATTAAAAAAAAAAAAATGTGGTCCCAGAAAAGTAAGAGATAACTGTAAAAAAGTTATCTTAAGACCTCATAATTATTTATGATGGTGTCTCAGAGACATTTCAGAGAAATAAGGGGAGGTGCATATCACGAAATGTCTTTTAGTTAACAGAATTTCTCTAACTCCACAGAATACTTTAGGAAATTCAAGGAAAAGAAGATCCTGTCCCAAAGAAATGTATTCATGGACCATCATCTAATGTAGCCAGCAATTAACAAACTTAACAATAAGCCCACAGAGGTCTTAAAGGACTTAGATCAACAGAAGCCCTAAGTCTATGAAATTGAGCTGAAAGAATACAAAATAACACTGTTTTTCAAATCTCCTAACTTTTGTAGGCAGAAAAAAAAAAACTGAGAAGACTGTTAGAACCCAGAATTTATAGTTCTAATGGGAAGGTAACTATAACATAAAAGCAATGTGAAATATCTTAAAAGATAGTGTCAAGAGACTTGTGTCCTCAAAAAAGCAAGAGGTTCTAATCACAGAGTTAACGAGCTTTGTCCAGGGGGATATTTGAAACATAATGGACCAGTGGTCATAGTGTGTCTAATTCCTCTCTTATGAATGGAAATATGTATTGCATTTAAACCTCGTTCTCCTATCTTGTAATATTGAGCAGAAGGGAGTCATATGACTTAACTCTTCAGATTGAGGTCTTGAGATTGAAGGGAACCGCAACCAAGAATCTGCACCCAACAACCTTCATCTGGACATTAATCTGGCAAGATTTTAGACCTTGAGTCAAAGTCATAAGAGAATGAAGCTTTGGCATTCTTGAACTAGTTTTATTTATAATTTGTAAATTTTGGAAGAAGTAAAGTCATATGACTTCTGAATATCCAACTGGTCTTCCTATGACCCCTATTCTAGGAGAAGTCAGCCACCACGTGAGAGATTCAATGGTTCTAAGGTCTCAGTGCAGAAAAGGCTGAACGCAGGTGCCCTTGTAGATAGTTCCTGATGAGCTCAACCTTCATCAAGGTACTGGTCATACAGAGGAACCCTCTTGAGCCCTTCTAAGTATAACTAAGTGTTACAAGGAGCAAAATCTCAGCCAGCCAAGCATTCAGATTCTGTGAGATGAAAAAAATATAACTATTATAATAGGACATAATATAATTTAATCATTGCTGTTTTAAGTCGCCATCAAATGCTTGGGTCATTTGTTATGCATCAATAGTAACAATCTCTGATATATTTAACCTTGTGCTCATCTTATAAACACGGCCTAGGTTATCCCTTTCTGTATTCCTGTGGCCTCAGAAATAATGCATCTTGAACAATGATGGATATGTTTATACTATATAGATCTTGTCACATACAAGATCTCTGAATGTTCCATATGTTTTATGAATTGAGTAAAAATGAAATTACTAGCTTTAATTTTTCTGGTAAGAAACTGACAATGGTCTGGAGATATAGCTCAAGGGGAGAGTGCTTGCCTTTTGTGACAATGTTCTCAATTCTATCCTCAGCACCAAAGGAGGCTGGGAGGAAGGAGGAAGAGAGAGAGGAAGGAAAGGAGCAGTAAGAACGAGGATAGGAAGAAGGAATTAAAGACGGATAAACTGAGGTCAACTGTCTGGGGATGTCTCTATTAAACAACACAAAGTAGATGTGAACTTAGAACCCTTGAGTCTGAGTACACTAGAAACCCCTCACAAAACACTCCTGCACATTGCAGAATCCACATCAGCACGTGATTACTTAGTGAAGGGAGAAAGGAAAAGTAGAGTTGTAGGCAAGCAGGAAAAAGGAAAGGACATTCCCAAGGCTTCTTGTTTCCATGGTGAAGCGTCTCCCCTGAACCCTAGGGCAGCTGACAACGCAGCTGAAACTGAGTTCAGCATTTTGCCAACTCCCATTTTCTTTGCATTTGACATTCTTAGAGCTCCATTATTATGCTGGTTCAACTTGGAAATTTCATAGGACTCAGCCCCTCCCCCCCTTGTCCTTTCTTCTTAACCTGACATTTCAGAGGTCCTTGATCTTCTCAGAAAGCAAGTGACTCTTACCCACAGAACAGGGGGGTAAAATAATCATCTGTACTCAGATAATGAACATTGGAGTGATGATAAGTGAGATGAAATGTATTCTGAGAATGATTACTATATAAAACCAGGAATTGGTGACAGTGGGAAATAGGAATCAAGAGATAGAGATTTTAAAACTATTTTAATGTTAGGGAAATATTAAAAGCCTTAGGCCCAAATAAGCTAACAATCTGAGGCTGAGTAGGAGGTGAAAGATGGCTTTACTCATGTCTAATTTTCTAGCTCATTATCATAAATAGTGAATAGCATTTTATTTCAGTTCCAGTGAATCTTCTTTAGATATACAGAAAACTTGGGTCTGAGCTAAAGAAATCCTGTTTCTTACTACAACAATGCAAGCAGAAAAGCATCAGTACATTCCTCAGTATGATATAATAAGACTTGATTCCTGTGAGCTGAAAGGCAATAAACAGGAAATAAGTCACAATAGTAAGGTGCAATTGTCCCCGTGGTTGTGTATCCCAATATTAGCAGCTGAGTATCTACCTACCTGTGACCTCCAAAATGCCAAGCTTACAACAAAGCTCAGGACAGTTTCAACCAAACTACAAGAAATGGTATAGGATGGTACAAAACACAATGTTCATGGGGCTCCTTAGAGTCTACGAGGTGCACACAAGAATTCTCTGTTACCACGAAGAAGCTCAAATTAATGCAGTTGCCTGAGAAATAACAGGTGGCCTTACTCCACTAATGGGACCACCTAATGTCCCATTATCATCACCTGAAAGGAGGAAAGTATGGTTTCTTAATATTTAGCATCTTGACCATAAAACTATCCAAGAGCAAAAGGCCAAGAGCTATTAGATATGCTATAAAGAGGATTAATAATAGAGTAAAGTTGTATTGACAACTAATATTTTAAAATTCATTATAACTTTGAGGAGATGTAAAATGATTTTTAAATTTGCAAATCATATGGAGTACAGTATGATTTTTTGATATATGGAAAGGTATAATTAAATCAATTTAATATATTATATATCTATCATGTACTTGTCATTTGGTAGTATTTGATATTTACTCTCTTAGCTATTTTATATTCTTTTATTTTTATTTAAATTTTTTTCATACAAGATAGTTAGGACATATCTTTTTCCTCTCCCAACACCTCTCAGATTCTCCCCACCTCCCTGCTCCCTGCCCATCCAACTTCAGGTTTTTTCTCTCTTGCTCACAAACAAACAAACAAACAAACAAACAAAACAAAACAAAAGCCAAAAACAAAATAAGAAAAAAACCAAACAAACATCAAACCAAATCAGTAAAACAAAAAGTACCAAGAATGAAACAAAGAGAAAACACACACACACACACACACACACACACACACACACACACACACACACACACACACCAGAGTTCGTTTTTGTTGGCCAGCTATTCCTGACCATAGGGCCTGCCCTGCAGCGTGGTTGATATACCCAGTGATAATTCATTGCAGAAAACTGATTTTCCTTTTCCCAGCATGTTATCATTTGCAAATAGCTTCTAGTGAGAGGACATAAACTTGAAACCTCAGTCACACATTAGCAATGACCTTGAGGAAACCACTGAACTCTTTCTAGTCACTTTGTTGTTCTGAGAACAGAAAATACAATAACACTGATGAGGTCTCTGTGAATTTTGAAATTCACCAATGCTCTGATTACTTCGAAATTTACATTCCTGGCTCATATTTCTTCCCTGGGCTCCAGACTCATATATTCAGGCCCCAGCTTGATATCTCTGTTGGAGATCTAACAGACAACTCAGAGACAACAATTCGTAAAGTAAATTTTTACTCTCAAAATCCAGACACACTTCAGATTCTCAACTTTGGTTTTCCAGATCTTTCTGCGTTCGGGCATGAACTCTATATTCTATCTAGTGACTTAAGCCAAAGACTTTAAGGTCATCCCTAATTTTATCCCCATGTGAAAACAATATATTAGCTATATTGGTTCTGCTTCTCGAATACCTCTTGAAACTGAACTATGTCATTTATTGCCTCTCAGTGTTGGCCTTCATCACTTAGCTCACTAAAACTGCTCTATAACTACCACCTGATATCTTTGCTGGCCTCCTATGATTATAGGCATTTACTATACATTGAACATCAACATTTATCCTGAAGTTCTCAGTCTTGCTGTGTGAAGTTGTAGGAAGCATGCCTGAATTCTAATACATAAAACAGTGAAACATGAGTGAAATAAGATCATTATGTTGAGCCCAGGGCACATAAAAATATGTAGTGATCCTTTCAGTCCATCTTTACAGTCTACCTTGGAGCTCACATGTCGATAGGGTGGAGCCATAGGACAAAAGTTGCCTAGATCCACACATGGAAAAGATATCAGTTGGAGACTTAATCTAGCCCTGCTAGACTGTGTAAACAAGAAACAAACCATTACTCTGTTAGGACTCTCAGAATAACAGTCTAGCCTGTCTGCATCATAATTCACCTACCACATAATAGGGAGAATGTTATTTTAGAAGCACAATCGTTTCATCTAACTCCTTCATTTAAAATGCTCTCTTGACACCCATTTAAAATAACACCCAAATTATTAAGCGGGACTTACCACAAACTACATGCTCTGATCTCAGCAGCTAATATATTGCATCTCAGCACATCCAGGTACTGAAAACAGCCACAATCAGCCCGCTCTCTGCGCCTCCAACATTCCAGAACCATCTCCAGCTGCTGTATATGTTTCTCCTAGAAACATTTTATGCTCAGTTGTCTTCTTGCATCTGCTGGTCCTCTTTGCTTGAAAGGCATTCCCTGTCATTTCTGTCTAAATAGACTTCACTAGGAGTCTTCCCTCTTTATTTTCCTGTTTCATTTTTTTATAGTAAGTATGATTCTAGAAATTATCCCTATTATTTTATTACTTGATAGCTAAAAGTTATATGCATTTTTTGTTTTGTATTGGTCACTTTCTTTTCATTGGAATATAGGCTACTTGGGCGCCCATTTCAGTAGCGTCATTTCCAATTATTGACGTGTGCTGCACAGAGCATGCACATAATAATAGCTAATGGTATTGTATTAATTAGAGTTTCTATTGTTGTGATAAAACATCATTACTATAAGTAACTAGTGGAGAAAAACTGGCTTATTCTTGCACATCACCATCTATCATTTAAGAAAGTCAGAGCAGGAACTCAAGCAAGAATCTGGAGGCAGGAACTGATGAAGAAGCCATGGGTAAGCAAGCTCACTGGCTTGTTCTTCATGCTTTTTTTTTTTTTTTTGTATAGAATCCAGGACCACACACCCAAGAATGGCCCCATCCATAATCAGTCAGGCCCTCACACACCAATCATCTCTCAAAAAAATGAGAGAAAGACTTGCTTATGGGCCAATCTTATGGAAGTATTTTCTCAGTTTCTCAGCTGATTCCACCATCTGTCAAGTTGACATGAAGACTAGCCAGCACAACCTTCACTAAGATTATCATAGAAAATGAAGGTATTTTCATTTTCTATCTGTCTCTACCATTAGCTAAATTCCAGCAAGAGCACATACCTCTACAGAGCCGATATGTGTAGATCTGCAAGAATCCTAACAGAATACCATATGGAGATTTCCCTCAACTAAAATTCAGAGGGATACAGTACTCTTCTTATCCATAGCCAGCAAAGAATTTGGGCAACCGATCACCAACTGTGACTTGTTCTTACAAGAACAGGGAGGGTCTGTGCCCTGGACATTAGACAAAATACCTTGTTTAAAAAAAAAAAAAAGACATATAGAACTATTAAAAAGAAAGGAAACCAGAAGACATACATAGAAGAAAACAGTCAACAATCTGGCAAATATAGAAATACATTCAACCTAACAATACACATAAGCTAGCTTCAAGCTTACGAGAATATTTTTAAGTGCAATGTGTAGTGGAGATACAGTGATCTTAGTACAATTGTATGAGTGAGCAAACTTCCTCTACTGGGGGAAACAGTACTATGCCTCCAAGGCACGAGAAATGCATCCCTTGACATGTAATGTCAATTCTAGGAATTTTTGTACTGAAAAATTTCCATATGTGAATATCAAATACAAAAGTTATGCACAAGGCTGATTGTCAGGGAACTAAAAATTATCTAAAGCAAGCAAAAAGAAGAGAAACTACCAAAACTCCAATTGTGGAGAAGAGATAAGAAATTAGAATCATTCCCCTGGATGTAACATTAACAACCAGAAAGGTGATTGTCAGAGCATCAGTAATACCTGCACTTGGTGGCTGAGATGAGAAGGCTGGGCATATGAGGCTGCCCTGGGCTACAGAGCAAGACTCTGTCTCAAAAATGAAATGATTGTTAGAGATAATCACCATTATCAGGGATGCCTATTAGTCATGTTGTAGTTATCAGTGTTCATCAGTATTAGCATGAGAAAATGCCATGACCTCAAATGCCGTGTGCTAATGAGAAAGGGAATCTTGTGATTATTGGAGAAATGTTTGGTTGGTAAAAACAGGATGTGCTGGTGGACTGAGGGCAAGGGAGAATAGCAACTAAAAGAACCCAGAACAAAGGGGTAGGTGTTCTAGGTGCTTACATTCTTGCAATCTTGAGAAAAGAGACAAGAACTTGTAAGAATACAATTAAATAGAGCAGGAAGCCTGGCAGAGTCTGGATTGTCCATCACAGCTCCTGGCTGCCCTGTTTACAGCTCCCTTCGGGTAGCAGTGACACTATAAATGAGATAAGTCCCTTGCATTTGAAGCAAGCAGATTTTAGAAGATTCAGGTTTGTTCTAACAATACTGAACGGTGGGTCTGGGGAAAAGTTTAGGAGTGGCTTGTGCAGGGGACACATGTAACATGTGGAAGATAGCATTCAAAATAAGAATAGACAGCCACTGCAGTTCGGGAACAGCAGAGCTGCTGTCATGCCTACTGAGACAGTACCTGTCACATCTGCGGGTGTGGTTTCATTTATGTGGTCTGATGCCTTTGGCAACATGGAAGAAAATACTCTAAGGTCAAAGATTTCTTTAGTGGCGTTTTGGTGGGGAATCATGAATATATGCACATAGGCACATACTAACATACATCATACATATATGCATACATGCATACACACATGCACACACACATGTAGATAATAAGGTATAGGAATATATGAAAGATAAATAATATAGATAGATCTCAAGTTACTAAGTTAATAGAGTTGCTCTGGCCCATCTCTCTCTCTAGGGTTAGATTAAACTCAGATGCCTACACACACCTAGTAAATACTCTCTTATCGTCTACATGCCCAGCCCTAATGATATTTTTCAGGGTGTATGTGGGCATGTATGTATGAGTCTGTGTGATGGTTTGCATGATTGTGACAGTGCATGTGAAGGCCAGGGCTCGTTGCTGGGTGTCGTCCTCTGTTCTTCTCCATCATGCTTTGTTTACGTTTGTGTGTATGATGCATGCGCATGACAGCAGGCATGTGCATTTCATAGTACATGTGCATATCAGAACAAATTTTGGAACTCAGTTTTCTTCTGCCACTGAGGCTTTCATGGTCCAAACTCAGGTCATTGGGCTCATACTAGCAAGTGATTTTGCATGCTGAGTCATCTTGTCCCTTTAACTTGTGACTTCAAACAGTGTTTCTTTATAGAGCCTAGAGCTCACCAATGGTTAGACTAGCTAGTCAGTGAGTTCCAAGGTTCTATCTGTCTCTGCCTTCCCCATCAGAACATGGGTTACAGAGATAACCACAGCTCACTTTTTTATGTGAGTGCTGGAGATCAGAACTCATGACCTCATCCTGTCCAGCAGGCATTTTACCAACTGAGCCATCTCTCTAGCTCCAGTTATTGTAATAAATGATTAACATATTTTTTAAATTCAATATGTTTGAAATACTATACAATGAGCTTGACTTGCTTTTATAATGAGACAAACTAAAGCACAATTTTTAAGCCACTCCTTTATGCCATTATGCAACCAGGAGGGTGGACTTGCTGAAAGCGTCATCTCCATACTTATGTTAGTCAGCCTACCCTGACAAGTCAGGACAGGGCCACATCAGTCTTCCCCAAATGGCCTTTCTTTAATACACATTCTTTAATGAAGCTTGCAATAGATAAACTGTGGAAAGAGACGATGTGCCCCCTGAGTGTATCTTTATGATCTCTGTAATTAGTGCAAGACCAAAGCACACACACTGGCAGCCCTCGGTCCCTTTATGAGTTAGAGTTGGTGTTCCCACGTCTCAGGAGCAGCATTGAACTTGCATCACAACTAGAGAAGGTCCTGAAATTCTGGCCTCTGCTTGCTGGAAGAAAGTTGAAAAGTGACTAAACATTTCAAAGATAGGAAGGCCCCGGAGGTAGCTTCACATTATCAGTGATATTCTAACACTACTTTCTGAAGGAATATCAAATCTCATATAGTACAGTTCATATGAGAATGATATATACATAGACACATATATAAATGTTTATGTTACAATGTATATGTATGTAATATCATTTTTACAAGTAGAAAAACTGGTGAGATGTATTATCATGCACTGTCTTGCTAAGTCTGATAGGTCATATTGTTGTTAGTAACTATTCGAGATCCAACATATACTTAAAGGTAAGTACTGCTTAATTAATTAATATAGTTCTAGTTTGATATTTTAAACATTTATATTTTAACATGAAATTTGTAACTATCTCTCTATAATATCCGAACATGATTGCAGTGTTTCGCTCCATAATTTAAGGTAACAGTATGATTTGAGCCTTACAGGGAGCCCAGATTAAGATCTAGGGAAGCATCTGAAGCCATTTTTTGTATTGAGAGCTTTATTTGTCTTCTGTCTACTAATTGATAACTGATAACTATAAAGCTTCCCATTTATTCTACCAAGAGTGATTTTAGTTAAAACTTGTTATTATCCCTAAATCCTTTATCACATAAGCATGAAATTATAATATACTATTATTTATTAGAATCAAATAAAAAACTCAAGACTCTTTGCTAATTCATCTGTGTTCTGAAATCACTATTGTCCCTTGGGTGACCAATCACACTCTAAATTGCAGTGCAGCTGAGAGCACATACACTCTGTAGGCCGGGGCCAGCTCGCAATGTGCTTCCTGGCCCTCAGGAGCTAGCAGAGAAATCTAAAGCTAGTGCTTATAAACACCCAGAATTTTATGAGCTTTTTTAAATAAAAGAGAGAGGAACTTGTATTTTGTATATTTTAGTTTTTATTTTATTCTTTTAGAAAATCATCTTATACTTCATGAGAATGTAGGTTTGGTGGCAGATGGAAAAATATAAGAAAGTGGTCTTCCATGGTATGTAGTTGAGAAACAGTGGCGTACAAAACATACACAGAAGTCCAGTGAGAAGACTGTCCAGCACATGGCAGGGCAGGCCAGAGCCAAGGCCTGGAGACCCACTGGAAGGGTGCAAGACACATTTAGTTTCCATGTATTACATACATAGAAGAGGAAATAATAGAGCAACCAAATGTGCCAGCTTCCTGGCAATGAGACTAAAGGGCACAGGTAGCAATAATTCAAGAACTTATCAGTTCTCAGTGAATCGACCTAGACTTTAGCTAGATGGTTTATACCCTGCAGCCACATACCTCATTGGAACCTAAAAGAACCTATTAGAACATCAAAAACCTTCTCAAGCTAGCTTCGCAGGCAGTCTCTCAACTGTAAGCATAAGTTGGGTGGGGGCAGAGAAATGGGGAGACAGCCTCATAGTAGCTCCTAGCCTCCTTCCCATCATGCTCTAGGAAGATGGCATGGTGTTAGACCAACACTTCCATCAGCCCCAGTTTCAGTCACGGCCTGGGTGACTGCATTAATAAGCACCTTTTTGTTGCTGTGAAGAAGTGTCATGACCAAAAAGCACTCCAAGGAAGAGTTACTTGGCTCAGTTCAAGAGAACTAGGGTCCATAGTGATGGGGAAGATACGGCATGCCAGCGGAATCAGAAAGCTGGCTGATCACATTTTGTCAGGAAATAGCAGAGAGAAAGAACAGGAAGTTTGGTGAGGCTATAAAGTCTCAAAGTCTTCCCAGGGAAGACCATCCTACAGCAAGGCTGCACTTCCTAAAGGTCCCATAACCTACCCAAACTGCACTGCTAGCTAGGACCAGGTGTTCAAATACATTAACCAATGAGAGTGGGTAATATTTTTCATTTAATTCTTGGTGGCCACCTTGAATGCACTCATGGCTGTCAGGATATCATGGTGGTCAGTGCATCATGGTGGAACTATTTCTCTACAAGCATAAGTATCAATTCATACAGTAAATACTGTAAAGCTTAACCTTTTTGATCAAGTTTTAAGGGAAAAGTGTAATAAGTATTCTAATGTTATCCTTTGTTATCTAGTGATGAGACATCTCCCTTTTGGGAGCAATGACACAGTGAAGCCAGCATAGGAAGCAAAGTCCACGTGAGCCTGACTGTTCAGAGGATCCACAGGTGGCGGGGGCTTCCACAAAAGAGATTATTTTCCGAATCCAAGCAGTGTTGCACAGAGCTACTCCTTCTACTAAGTCATCAAAATAACCATTAATTAAACAAGCCTTTATTAGTGTCTACCGCCTGCCAGGATCTGACAGGCCCAGGTCACAAAGATGAATGGGGCATAATCTGTGTCCTGGAGAATTTATGGCCTGGAAGGGAGAAATATTGAATGAGAGAATATAATTAAAATCATGGGCTACAGAAGAAGAAAGCTTATAGAATGTGCTTTAGAGGGGCAGGGGGAAAATTATCTTGGGAGCCTCTAAGATTGGGGAAAGATAAGACCAAAAAAAAAGAGTGAAATGTGATCATAAACTTAAAGAGAGAGTAGAATTTTCCCAAGTAGAGACTGATATAAAGTCCACTGCTGTTGGATCATCACATACAAAGCAATGGAGTGAAAGAAACCTCCTCCTCCTCCATCGAATCCCCCTCTCCGTCGGTTCCATCATGCGGGAGAGAGACTCAGCTTGAGAATCAAACTTTGGTTCAAATGACGGTACCCGCCTCTATAGACTATGAACTTGATTGAGCAAATAACTTGGCCTCCTTTGTCTTAGGCTCCTCCTGGAATGATGATGAAGTTGAAGCCTGCATGCCATGCAGAGCTACTGAGAGGATATACAACTGGCAGATTGCTGGCACTTCGTTTAATTTTATAATTGTTCTTTTTCTCAAAGAACATGTGATGCTTCTGAATCTCTTGGTACTGAAGCAACCTAATCCAGAGTTTAGGAGCTCCTAGGCTCTCATCATATCTTCTCTTTCTATTATTGCTGTTGTTATGGTTTTAGTGGATCATTCATATACTAATAGAGGGGCAGGTAGAAAGGGGCTTAGGACTCCAGACTTTGGGGTCAATGTAGGTCCCAGGAAAATGTTTCAAAAAAGAATTAGTGGCTTCATGAACCTGCCATTGATTTTGCTAAATGATCATGTTCTATAGCTGCCTGCCTTCTAAATACGTCTGCTTGTGCATACTGACCAGCAGTGCTCTCAGCCTTGATCACAGATGCTTCTGTGTGCAGTGTACACCAAATGCCGAGACTCATAACTTGTCCAAGCCATGAAGATGAGTGACTACCGAGTGTTCATCCTTAAGAAAGTATTTCTATCATCCCCTCCAAGACTCAGGAAACTTCATGAAAGAGGAGGTGAAAAGGATCCAATAGCCAGAGTATGGGAAAGGATGCCATCAACTGTTGTCTTCTGGACATGACAAAGCTGTTATGCTCAAGAGCTCCCAGAAATAAATATTAAATTATGAAAGAATTCGTTTTTAAAACTTAACACCTAAAATGCTACATTTTAGTACGTCTTATAGTTCAGTGGATTAATGGGAACACGTAAGCAGCCCTCTGAGCCTTATGCATTTCTGCAAAGCCATGGTAGCAGTGCACTATTGGCTTAAGGAAGGTGGGGATAGCACACATGTTCAGAGTAAAGCAAACACTTCTCCTGGGGAGGAAGCAAACAGCACAACCACCTTGCCACATGGGCCTGCCTGCTGAAACGGGGAGAAGGCTGCTGCCATCAGTGAGCCTCAAGTAGCAGCAGAGGAGGCCATCCTCACTTCATAGGCTTCTGGCACCTCTACTGAGAGCCTAGGAAACCAAGAAGACTCCTAATCACAGGTGGTTTGGCTATGACATCTAACATGCCCAAGGACCACACATACCAGTGAGAAACATAGGAACTGACTTTGTGAATTATACATGCCTCTCTCTTGCCCCGGGGTTCAGTTATCACATTCCTAATGTGGGGGTGGAACTCTGACCTCTTAGAGCCCTTGTCACAGGTTCAAGGATACTGAGACCCTGCCATGCACTGGAAACTCCTAGAAATAATTCAAAACCTTCCCTAACTATGGTTGTCTCCCACTCTATTCACATTTGATTTTTCTCATTTCCCGCTCAAAGTTACATGCACAGGCAACCACCACGTCTCAGTCCATCTCACACATTGAGCTATTTGTCCCTTCTTTATCCAACAGACAGCTATATGTGAGATGCCAGGGGCTGCACTGAGCAGTGTACACCCAGTCCTGACAATATGAGGTAGGCACTTTACTGACTCCCTGAGCATACTATAGAATCCAAGACAAGAGAAACAGATCATCTCAACAGAATGGAAAGTCAGGGACCCAAGACTCAGTTATCTAGGCGCTCTCCTCCAATGGCCTGGGGCACAGCCTCAATGCTACTACCTCTGTTTTGTAGTCTCTTCCTTTGGAATAGGTACCACCTCACCTAAGAATACTTCCCGCTAACCACCTGTGCTGTGTGTGCAAAAGGAATTCTTGTAGTAAATACGGGGCAAATTCTAGAACAGCTGTAAGATGCCATTTGGTACAAATGTGCTGTTCTGTGAACAGCCTCCAAATGCTGAGTAGGAATGATCCATGGATGGAGTGGAGGCAGAAAATCCTCCCAGATGACCACTGTGAGGGCTTGTATGTACAGAAAAATGAACCTAATAATCCTTAATCAGCAGTGATATTAAAAGGCTACCAAACTGGTGTGATTTTACAAGTGTTCAAAGCATCCCTAGGATAGTGTTTATTGTTGAAAGAGAGAAGGCAGGAGGCTCAGAGTTCAGGAGCTACTCAAATACTATGATGGAGCCTGCAGCACAGGGGCGGAGGGATAGCCAAGAGCAGACACAAACTGTAATGTTGGACCATACCCTGTGAGATGAACGCAGTCAAATAAGCTTGGTGACTCTGAGCAAGTCACATCTCCACGTCTTGGTTTCCCTACTTGCAGAGTTGGGATAATCCTCCCTACCTGCTGTGACACTTAATATACCCAACTTACAACGTTCCGCTATTCTGACAAGTCAGCTGTCTGCAGTGTTCTCCTACATAGGAACTGTCTACGAAGGGGGTGTAAGCTCCAACCACAACAGGAAGGCTTGAGTAGACAGGGGCCAGTGATAATGGCCGAATAGACAGAGCCCAGAATGCCCACATCACTGCATTCACTGCCTAGCCTCACACAAGGTGACAGTCATTGAGCACTTTCTCACAGATAGACCAATGGAAGGAACAGATGATTGCAGTGAGCTGAGTAAGCCCCTCCTCTCCTTGAGTCAGTTTGTCCATCTGCCATTTCTTAGCTACCTCACTTGGAACACATCCAAGACCTCTTTGTACACAGTTTACATCTTTAAAGGAAAGAATTGATCCAACCACCTTTTGCTATGTTATCAAATAATTGCAAACTTTGTAGTCTAAGACAACACTCTTTTCTAAATGTTTTACTTTATTTGCTGAAGTTTTTGCAATTGGGCAACATTAGACAACAGCTCATCTCCACTGTGTGTGGCAGTAGCCAAGGGAGACAGTAAGGTTCGACAATTTCTTCCCGAGATGACTTAATTCACAAGGCTTACAAGTCGGTGGGACATTGCACTGGGCATTCATCCTGGGCTTTAGTTTCTTCCCCCATAGCTCTATTCTGAGCACAGAGCTTTAAGGGTACTCAGACATTCAACATGACAAATGTCATTCCTTCCCCACTGGGAAAAGGGATCTGAAGGTTGAGGCCCTGTTCTGTCATATTACAATGATTACAGCAAAGTCACAGGCCAACCCATGGTTCAAGGGGTGTGAACTCTATAGGCAGATGCACAACTGTCAAAGTGCCAGCAGAATAGTAGCTAGTCAGAGTCGTGCCTTCCTCAGAGGGCTACCAATAGGAACAAAGGGATCCATGCATATACAGGCCCTGTCAAGTTGTAAGTGACCCACCAGTAGTAGTACAGCAGAATGATTAAAGCCTCCTGCCAGCTGATCCATTTCACCTCTTACTTAGGCCCTGTCTGTCTCAATTCCCTTGCCTATAAAATGGAGATAAGAATATCATTTGCCTCATGTAACTCTTCTGAGGATTAAATAAGCTAACATTTATAAAATACTGGTGATCATGCCCAACACATGATACACATGGCAGAGTTGCTATTCTATAGCCCATTCAGAGCCAACTTTGGGGGTGGCTGAGTGTTGCCCGTGGATCAAGTCACCTCCCAAGACTGTCCTCCATTTTCATTCATAGATGCCACCAGTCAAGGGCACTGAGTGCTTGTCCCTCCTGCTACATCCCTGAAGCTCTCTGCATGGCAGCATGGTGATAGGCCTCAGACACTCTGCTCACCGTGGGATTACCTAGCAGCGTACTGGACCCTGGAAAAGGAACTTAACTGCTCTTGACAAAAGAACTGAATCCCACCTTTACCAGCTCTCATAGTCCACATTACTGGAACATATCGTGTCATATTCTGTTTTTTCAATGAACAACCAACTTCCTCCTGGAAAACCTCCCCCTGACGTCCTTTACTATGAACTTCTCGGAATCAACCCTTTCTAAGCAGAACAAAGTGCTCTCCTGGGTGATAAAAGGCGATTTGCAGGGTGATAGAAAAATAACATTTTTTTTTAACCCAATCCATAATTAGGTCTTAGGGAAACAAATTAAATGAAGGCAAAATTGTTTCTTTAAAGCATGAATACTGATCTGGGTAATGATGTACATTTAATGGTTTTAATTTCCAAGGGAAACTATTTTTAAAATGTGTTTGGAAAATGTATTTCTCCCTTCAATTTTGTGTCTATAAAGTTAAACCCCAGGCCTGGTGTAGGAGCACTCTCACTTGCAATCTTATCTAATTAGTGATGACATTTTAAACCTAATAGAGCAAAAGTAACTTCTGCCTCTGAGGGTACCCTGCTATGCCAGGTAAGGCATTAATACAAGAAGGAGTCCCCAAAGCACGCTGCTCCATACCACCAATTTTCAAATCCTCTTGACTAAATCTTCTTAGTTGAGCCCTTGGTAATAATACCCTTTAATTGCTATTATTATAAATATATAAAACAGCATCCTGACATCATTTTTAGTATATTCTAATTTATATCCTTTGAAGGTGGCATTGTAAGTTAAAACTTGGAGCCAAAGTGTTCGACTATCCACAAATGAAATCCATGCTCAGAGCTCCATGGCTTTTTACCTACACAGATGGCAATGTTACCTGACTAGTCATGCTCAATGGATTTTAAATGGTACTACGCTGGTAGTACCAGGATGACTTGGACAACTCACCTGTACTTGGAGACCTACTTCTCAGGTTAATTCCAAATTTTGATAAAAATTAATTTAATAAATATGCTTATCTCTTTGCCTCCAAGGCCACTTTTGGAATGCACCCATTTGGGGAATGCCCCATTCATTTGCTGCCCAATAAACTAGCAAGAGTCAATGAAGGTCCTGTGAGAGCCTGAACCCATTCATCATTAAACCTGCCTTTGTCTTGTAAAGGGAGTTGAGGGCAGTCACTCTGACTGCACTAGCTGGTAAAACACATCCTACGTGTTCTCAAAGCACAGTCTCCCTGCTTTACTGTTTCATAGTCCCTAAGATCTCTGTGTAGTGACATAGGAGGTAATTACAGATCCCATGGCAATGGATCTCGCATTATCCAACCCTTATGTTTGGGTAGGATTTAGTTTTTGGCAAAAGACCCTGCAACAGAAAGCTACATACCACGGGTGCTGGACCCCACTAGGGCCATCCAATTCTACCAAAAGCAACAAGGTTCTCAGCTGGAAGGCAGAAGCATTTCTTCAAAATGGACAGTCCACTAACCCCTCCCACCTACCAGATGAGGCTTCAACCTCATATACTTGATTTATCTAAGGGTACTTGTGACTTTATATGAAAGGTTTCAGCTTGTGTGGCCTTGAGAGATTCTTAGTGATTCAGGAATATAAAGACTTGGTTCAGGCATATAAACAAAAAAAAAAAAAAAGTAATTCACAGGCATGGTGGGAAGAAGACAACCCCTGCCACCTGCAAACATCAGCCACACACTACTTGAGCTTGTCTTCTCCCTGATGCTTTTTGTCAGTTTTACAATCTTCACTGAGCCCCAGAGAGGTTCAGGAGTTAGCTCCTGGCCACAGATCAAGTGGAAGATCCCTTCTTCAAACATAATGACTTTATCTCCAGATAAAAACCCAAACCAAAGACAGCAGCTTTGAAGACTGCTTGTTTGGGCTTCAACATAAACAGGGATGTGTGGAAAGGGGAAACCAACTCCTGTCCTTTCCAGTTTTTAATCATCCATTCTAACAAATATTTACAGAGCATTTTCAATGCAGGTGCTCTGTTGGGACTTGGGTGCCAATGCTAAGCTGATACTGAGCCAGCAAAGGCTCACAGCTCTCCCAGTACAAAAATGCACAGAGGGAAAAGGTCTATACAGGAGCAATTACACTGCTGTGCTCTGCAAATAAGTGCAGGGCAGCCATCCCAGCAGGGTCATCGGGAGAAGCCTCCTAGAAAAAGAGTGATTTCTGAGAAGTATGAGCCAGCCAATGGAGAGTCACTAGACAGAAAAAAAGTAGAGGCATGAATCTCCATGGGGTCATCAACCAATAGGGCAAGCTCTGAAAACACTGGAGTCCACACTGTCAGAGTTCATGTGTCTACCAAACAGGTCATGTGGTACCCTTGTTCTCCTTCAAACATGCTCATGGCACCAAAGTCCTGTTGAGTAGCTCACTCCACTTGAATAGTCTTCAACTTAAAAGAAGTCAGGATACCACAAGCACAGAGAACAAAAGTGTAAACATTTTTTATCAGCTTATTCAAAATGTAGTTTTTTTCCCTATCTAATATGATAAAAACATTGAAAAGTCTTTCCAAATATCTCAAACATCTCCTGAGTGGGCCATGGGTTCTTCCCACACACCCCACCCACGATTTCTGTATCCATCAAGCCCCTTATACAAGTGATATTTAATTACATCATGTAGAGTTTTACACCAAAATCCTCAGTCCAGAACACGTGCTGGGAGAGCCTATCCCCTGCTGTACCCTGGGTATGCACAGCAATGCCAATGAAACATGTACATGATAATTAAATCTGGTATAATTATTTTTCCAAATGATCACTGACACTCTATTATTCTGAAAGGATTAATCCTCAGAGCCTTCCAGATGCAGTCTGGTTCCTGGATCTAAATGAGACTTCAAAGAATGTAATTTATAATAACCAGGATCCCTAATGTATATGTTAATATATCCCTTCTTTGTTACAGTCATTTGCTGGTAAAATCCAGCAGAATTAGAATCCCCTGGGGTGATGAGCTACCTGTCCACAGATCAGGCAGGGCTGTCAGAGACATTCCATTGTATAAGTAGAACATACATGTTTCTCCCTGTTCGGCACTGATACAGGTACTATGCCTCAACCAGTCATTAACTTGTCTCTAGCCCTAGACTATATACTATATATCCCATGGAAGGGAAATGGGTTATGTAAGCCCTTCTTGTTGACCTGAAAGATGCCCTGGACTCCTACAATCATGAAAAACCAGGCAAGAAGAAATAGAATATGGAAGGGCTATGAACCACATCTTGATGTGGGAATGTGTAGCCATCAGGATGGAAGTGGGGAAAGAAAGTGCCTGCTGTAAAGCAGGCAACTTGCAAGAAACATGACGCACACAATCTCCCAGATGAAGCAGAATAGTCTTAGGGCATGGGCATTTCTTCCCGCCTTAATGTAGAAGACCTTGGAGAAGCCTCGGGGTTAATCTGCCTCACAGGTGGGAGGACCCGGATCTAAAAGTGTATCTATGGAATTAATCTCAATCTCTTTCTGCAAAATAAATAATAATAATAAAAAAAAAAAAAAACACATAGCAGGGCACAGGACATCTAGGGGACTAGCAAACAGGCACCCAACCTCCAAAGGATGCCCACTCAGTTCGCAGTCCCCGGCTCCATTTGCTCTTATGAGTAAGAAATAGTAAACCTTGGTAAGATTGTGAAAGCAAGGGTGTGGGGGAGAACAACTTCCCTACCCCTCGCCAAACTCCCTGGGTACTTAAGTCAAACACTGTTTTTCCCCGCCATACTTCATTACACAGTGGACCGCACCCCTTTGGTTTTCAAAGCTAAGGCAACTTCTCATCAAAGTATCAAACACCTACAAAAATCCCAGGTGACAAAATATCATTGGGGACATCACCCACATAGATCCTCTTACTAACACCTTTTTACCACACTCCCCGGAAGTGGAGAACACAGCTGGCTTTTGTTTGGTCACTTGGATCCTCCCCCATTTTAGACATCCCGTGTATCAATTAGAATCTTCAGTATTTGGGTAGATTTGAATATGTATTGCATTTAGAGAAGGTGAGATGAGCACTGACATTTCAACTTAATCACTGTTACTACAGACGGGTATGGGAATTCTCTTACACTCAATCATAAACAGCATTATCTTCTCATTTCCAAAAGGCGCCATTCTGTGAGCCAGGACACTCAGGGAATAATTTTATCTCTGCATGGGGGAGTGGTTGGTAAATGGGGAACGCCAGCCTGCTCTCTGAAAGAATACATCTGATGATTAAATAATGCATAAATTACAGGGGAGGCCACAGAAAAGCCTCTGGAGACTGCTGGAGGCTTCCCCATTAGTTCTTAATAAAAGTTAAATAAATATGTTTTCTGCCCATGGGAATCCAGTTAGCTTCAGAACAAGACCATGAGGTGCTGAAATGGTGACTCATTCCATGGAATGAGTCAGGAATTGACCACAATGCTTAATTAAGTCCTTTCCAGGCTCAAGGCAAGCCTTGTTTTTTTATTTTTAGGATCGTATTTCCCCTCCCCCACTCCTCCCAGATCTTCCACACCTCTCTGCCTTCCCAACTGCGTGTTCATCTCCCCCCCTCTCTGAAAGGAAACAAAACACTAAGCGAGCTATATCCAGTTTTGGTCTTCCCTCAAGCTCCAGGTGCAAAGTGATTGGTATAAATTTCTTAAAGACCAACAGAGTCCCCCTCGTAAGTGTAGTTTCTTAGTGAATGCACTGCTAAACCAAACAAGTCAGTCTACCACAGGTCCTAGAAATAACCTGGGGCCTTCATGTGGCCTAAATAGCACTTTTTGGCAAGATTTGTGTGTCCTCATTGAGTGCTGTGAGGACAGAGCAAGTCCAGGGTCAATGGCGTGTCTAGATTCCTTCAAGAGTCAGCTTTCTTGGAGTTGAGATGTTCAGCCATCTGGACTTTTCCGGGTGATTCTGGGGTCCCATAGAGACCCAAGAAATGATGGTCAAACAGGGGTCCACCTGTCCTCAGGGATAACATTCACCTGGACTTTCTTCCCGATTCTGTATTAGTAAACCTGTGGCCTCAAGTTCACCAGCTTCAGTGCTAAGTTAGGGATTCTGTTCCACTCTCATCTAAGCAGGAGCATCTACAGCTGCTGTCTGCCTTGCTGTTAGCCTGCACCTGCACATCAGACGCCACACACGCGTCAACGGCAAGAGAAAACAAGCCAATGGCTTACACTTTTTAAATCTAATATGTCAGATACACAGCATACATGCAGTGAAAATTGTCCTTTGGCCAAAGAGGATAGGACAAGTGTTAGGTATGTCATGCTTTTATATTTTGCTGTTGCCCTTTTGTAGACCTTTATTTTTTAAACTTGTTATTTATTGGAATGTAAGATATTCAAAAGAGCAATGGATATATCTTTCATTTAATATTTAAACTGTCATTTTTTCCCTTGAATTATTAATACTTCAACATTCAAAGTGATACAATTCAGACCAGAGGAGTTGAATGACTAGGTCATGGTCACATAGCAAGATGGTACTTTAACTAGCACCGGCCAACGGCCAACAACTCTCTGTTCAAGGGCCTGGAAAGTGCCCTTCATTGTCCCTACATGAATCGTCATACAGGGCGATGGCACTAAAAGAGAAGACCTGTCTTCAAGGTTCCTTCTGTTGCTCTCACACTGCCGAATAGCTGGGAGAGGCCTGACTAATGTGCTCCAGTATGCCTTTGCTTCTGTGAAATTAATAAAATATTCTTTTGAAGTTGATGAAGACCCATATTCTAGGTGACTTACTTTTAGCCACAGTTTCTCAAAGGAGAACTACAGAAGCTGTTTGAAGACATAGGAAGCTAGGGTTGGGGTATGTTTGGTGTAGATTAATGGGCTGTCCTGGCATGATCTAATGTCCCATCAGTAATGTGTACTTAATCCTGGCTGTCCCTGGGTAGATTATTTTTAGTACTCTCCTGATTCACCTGACTCATTCCATAAAGGGGCACAGATGAAGCGGCATCATGGCTGTTCATGGCATGCATGCAACACCAACACTGGAAGTGCTCAGGGGTGTAATGGAGCTCCGGGAATGAAATCACCACGTTAACCATGAGGCAGGGTCACATCTTCCATCTCGTGTATGAAAGTAACTTGGGAGAAGTTTTCCAAATTTTACAATAATCTTAAACCGACAAGATTCTAGCAATGATGAGATGCTAAATAAGACTTTTTGGAACTGCTAAGCAATTTTCAGTCTGCCATGCCAGGGGAGAGATTTAAATATCTTCTTACTCTCTCTGTAGAACAATTAAATTCCAAAGGTCATCAAGGAAAAAGAGAATCAAAGAGTAGCCAAAATAAGATGAGTTAGGGGTAAATATACATAGAACTGTCCACACAGCAGTGTGTGTGTGTGTGTGTGTGTGTGTGTGTGAGTGTGTGTGTGTGTGTGTGTGTGTGTGTGTGTGTGTGTGTGTGTGTGTGTGATTTTGTTGTATCAGTTTGTGGTGGTTATACTGTGGCACTGAGGTTTGAACCCGAGATTGTACCCATCCTACATCTACACAAGCACGCTGCCTATTTTAATGGTTAGCATCTTCTCATTCTAATGATTAGCAGGATGATTTCCTCCCTCCAAAAATATTCACTTTCACACTTGATTTCATGGTTTTAGTTTTACAACTTCTGAAATTGCATGTTTTCTGTGTCTCAAAACCTGCATCTCCTTTGCTTGCCAGGCCAGTTAGAAAGAGGGTTTTTTTTTTCCATCCATATGGTGAGGATTTGTCTGTCTACTCTCCCCCTGCTTCCTGTAATCAAATCCACATACGTGACTGCCAAATTACAGTGAGACCTAAAATTTCTTCATAATGAGAATTTTGTTCTTTAACGGGGCAGTGATCCAGAGCTCAGCATCCAAAGAAACTAGCCTCCTCATGTCTAGCTATTTCTCTTATGGCAAAAGTGATAGGCAATATCTGTGTTTTAATTTTACCTGACAGGAAGTGTACAGGCAGTTCCGTGAGCAATGTAGCAACCGCACAAACACAGAACATTTTCATTTATCTGAGTCTGTGTTCCTCTCCCACCATCTTCCATACCAGCTTTTCTTTATTAATGCCTTGTCTTTCATCACTACTGAGCGAGTTCCACCCCTATTTTTCTAACCCTTTTTTCAATTTCATTAATTGACTCAAATTGTTTGGCAAGTCAAATTCACTTAAAAATGCAGAAAAAGGCTGAAAAGACTATTTACTGGTCAAGAGTATGCACTGCTATGGCAGAGGCCTTCAGTTCAGTTCTCAAACCCACATCAGTTATGTCACAGCTGCCTTCAATTCCATCTCTAGAGACTCCAATGCCTCTGCCCTCCATGGTCAACTGTACACACAGGCGACAGAGAAAGAGACCCTGACACATAGTACTCAGCGAGCATGCTTACTATATGAGCTGAAAAGAAGCTTCACAAAGAAATGTGTAACTAGATCAACAGAACCCTGAAGTCCCAAGTCCTTTGCGTTTGTAGAGTTTGTAGTTGTGCTACAGTGTGTAGTTGTGGTCTGGTATAGCAGACTGAAAATTGTTCAGCAGTTCCAAAAAGTTGTATTTAGCATCTCATCATTGCTACGACCAGCAAGACTTGTGTGCAAGGAATGGAAAGGGAATTGGAATTTTACAGAAATGAGAGGCATTTCTTCAGTTAATCTCGATACGTTGACAACTGACCTCTTCCCTGTACTGGCTGCTTTTGTGTGTCCATTTGACATCAGCTAGACCATCAGAGACAAGGAGCCTCAGGTGAGGAAATACCTCGACTAGATCCAGCTGTAGGGCATTATCTCAATTAGTGATCAACAGGGAAGCGTTCAACCTATTGTGGGTGGTGATATCCCTGGGCTGGTGGTCCTGGGTTCTAGAAGAAAGCAGGCTGAACAAGCCATGGGAAACAAGTCAGTAAGCAGCACTCCTCCATGGCCTCTGCATTGGCTCCTGCCTCTAGGTCCCTGCCCTCACTGAATTCCTGTCCTGACTTCCTTCAATGAAGAGCAGCAATATGGAAGTGTAAGCCAAATCAACTCTTTCCTCCCCAACTTGCTTTTTGGTCATGGTGTTTCTTTGCAGTATTAGAAACCCTAAGACATTCCCTCTATCTCAAAGCTTCCCTTCTCAAATGGAGCCACAATTTGATGCCTCATTAGTCTCTCACTGCTCATCCTACACCTGAGGAAGAATCACTGGGCAGAATTTAGAAGATGAGGATTCATAGCTCCTGCCTTACCAACTGCAGGGGGCTCCTACTTAGAGGACTTGACCATAAAGGCATTTCAGATAATTGAGCCTTGACATGGCTACTTGTTAGCCAAGAATCCTGCTGGTGAGAGAGGCACACCACAAAATGCTTAATAAACAGCTTAAGAGATTCACGGTGACACAAAATAGAAAAGGAACCACAAGCAGAAGCAAAAAGATACAGTACTTTCTTAGGAAACTTCAAACTAAAATCCACCAAGACAAAGGGAGTTGAGGAATTTTTTCTTCTGTAGGCAAACCCTAAGAACATGTTTAGAATATGAAATATCTTATAAAAGGTGTTACAATAACTGGGTAACAAGCCAGAGAAATATTAACTGAGACTCACTCTTTAAGTAGTGCACACAGTCCAGTAGGGTGAGTTCCAAAGGGCCAAAGATTTAAATGCATCAAAATAAAACTAAATACATGTGTATGTGTGTGTATGTGTGTGTCTCTCTCTATGTGTATATACATGTATATATGTGTATGTGTGTATAAAATTTTATTTATTACTTTATTTATTGAATTATTGTAATGTGTATCTGTATTTAATTAGCTTACTGACTAGTGAACTCCCAGAAGGCTTCTTTATGAATTCTTACCTTTGGCTAACCTTCAATTACCCCAAAACCCATATCCCCACTAAACTCTTTAAACCTGGTACAGCCACTTTTCATGTCACCTGTGTTATGCTACCTAATTAAAAGCTTTGCTTGAGTTGAATGGTCCTAGGTTTCAATGTGACTCATTCATGCTTCCTTCTCTTTGAGTCTCCTGCCAACACTTCATATCCCTAGCCCTCACCTCTCTCTATACTTGAATTTCCTCAGTAGTTCCCCTCTGGACTTTCATCTTGCCTGTATTTTACTATCTCTTCCTCTTTTAAAGAATTGGCTCCCAGTGACCCGTTTCTAGTTTTCTGGCTTCCGTGTTAATTCCAGGTCAAACATGCAAGACAAGCAATGATTTACACATGACAGGCGTTTTCTGCATCTAATGGAATGGTCACGTGCTTTTTGTTTGTTTATTTTGCTGTTTTTTTTTTTTCAGTTTGTCTACATGGTGAATTATATTGACTGATTTTCTTATGTTGAGCCACCCTTGAATCTCTGGGATGAAGCCTACTTGGTCATGGGGGTGAGCTTTTTGGTGTGCCTCTGGATTCGGTTTGCAAGGGTTTTTTGTTTGCTTGTTTTATTTTGTTTTGTTTTTGAGAAGGGATTCTCCGTGTTAACAGCTCTGGCTGTCCTGGAACTCACTCTGTAGTATTTTATTGTGTATTTTTTCATCTATGTTCAAAGGGGAAGTTGGTCTGTAATTCTCCTTCTCTGTTAAGTCTTTATATGGTTTGGTTATCAGCATAACTCTGACCTCATAAAATGAACTGGGCAATGCTCTTTTTGTTTCTATCTTGTGTGATAATTTTTGGAGCATTGCTATTAACTCTTTAAAAGTCTGGTAGAATTCTGAACTAAACCCATCTGGTCCTGTTTTTTGTTTGTTGGTTGGCTTTACTTATTTACTTATTTACTTATTTATTTTGTTTTTTGGTATTTATTTATTTGTTTATTTATTAGTTGGGAGACATGTAATGACAGCTTCTATTTCACTAGGCTATATAGGTCTGTTTAAATTGCTAATCTGACCTAGATTTAACTTTGGTAAGGGTATCTATGGAGAAAATTATCCATTTCTTTTAGATTTTCCAATTTGATGGAGTACAGGTTTTTAAAGTATGTCCTTATGGTTCTCTGGATTTCCTCAGTGTCTATTGTTATGTCCCCCTTCTTTTGTTTCTGGATATTCTCTCTGTCTTTCAGTTAGTTTGGATATGGGTTTGTCTAGTTGATTTTTCTCAAAGAATCAGCTCTTCGTTTCATTGATTTTTGTTGTATCATTCTCTTTGTTTCTATTTCAGCCCTCAATTTGATAATTTCTTGCTCTTTACTCCTCTTGGGAGTATTTCTTTCTTTTTTTTCCTAGAGCTTTCAGGTATGCTATTAAGTTGCTAGTATAAGATATTTCCAATTTGTTTTGTGGGCAATTAGTGCTATGGATTTTACTCTTAGCACCACTCTCTTTGTGTCCTATAAGTTGGGTATGTTATGTATTCCTTTTCATTGAATTATAGGAAGTCTTTAATTTCTTTATTTCTGCCTTGATTCACTTTTCATTCAATAGAGAGTTGTTCAGTTTCCATGAGTCTGTAGGCTTTTTGTTGTTGAAATCCAGCTTTAATCCATGGTGGTCTGATAGGCTATAGGGAGTTATTTCAATTCTCTGGTATCTGTTGAGACTTGCTTTGTGTCTGAGTATATGGTCAGTTTTGGAGAAAGTTGTGTGAGGTACCAAGAAGAGGTATATTCTTTATATTTGGGTGGAATGTTCTGTAAATATCTGTTAGGTCCATTTGGTTTGTAATGTCAGTAAGCTCCAGAATTTCTCTGTGTAGTTATTTTTGGAATGAGCTTTCCTTGGTGAGAGAAGGGTATTGAAGTCTCCCACTATAATGTGTAAGATCCAATGTGTGATTCACAGTGTAGTAGGGTTTATTTTACAAAGACGGGTGGCCCTTGTATTTAAGGCATACAAGTTAAGAATGAAGATATCATCTTAGTGGATTTTTCCTTTGATGAATATGTAGTGTCTCTTTTGATTAATTTTGGTTTGAAGTCTATTTTGTTAGATATTAAAATGCTACACCAGCTTGCTTCTTAGGTCCATTTGCTTGGAATATCTTTTCTAACACCTTACCCTGAAGTAACATCTATCCTTGATGTTGAGGTATGTTTCTTGTATGCAGAAAACAGATGGTTCCAGTTTTCCTATTCATATTGTTAATCTATGTCTTTTTATTTGGGAATTGAAGCCATTGATATTGAGAAATATCAATGTTCAATGATTGTTAATTCCTGTTATTTTACTGGTGATGGTGGTGGTGGTGGTGGGGGGTGTTTCCTTTGATTTTGCTGAGAAGACCAAGTAGGCTGCCCATAGATTTTCTTCACTCTGTGTTATCTCAAACTCAATTCTGAAGGTCACCCCTAGAGCTGCAATAGAACACCAGCTGCAGCTTCCCCTCCTCCCTGTGCATTCCTCCTGTGCATTCCTCCCATGCATCCCCTGCTGCCTTTGTTTTCCTGACTCATAGCTGTGTCACAACCCCCATGGGGGGATACCTACTGCTCAACCACAGGCCAAGTCTACTAGAAGATCAGACGGTCTCCTATTTCTATTCCCTTCCCGCCCCGTCACTATGTTTCAGCACCAACCCTGGGTGGTAAACAGTCCCTGCTCATCCACAGACAATGACTACCAAAATCTCAGGTAGGCTGCTTACAAACCTCCCACACTGTCCCTATTACCCCAGACCCAATTTCAGGGTCACCCCTAACACTTCACGAGAACACCAGGAACAGCTTCCTCTCCTACCTGTCCACTCTTCCTGTGGATTCCTAAGACCATCTCCCTTCAGCCTTCCCTTTCCCCAACCCTCTAACAACAGTAAGCAATCCCCCATGAACACACCAGCCTCTTTGAACAGATCAGTAAATCAAGCAAAACTCAGCCACAACACTCTCTGAAAAATCCAGAGGAAATGGAAAGCAAGGAAAAAAGCAACCATCCAACTAAGACTAACCCAGAAATCAGCACCTAGAACTGTAATCTCACCAAACCCAGATGCCTACACACCAGCATGAGAACATAGTCAATAACAAATAGAGCAATATGTATACACTAGGACACTGCCGTCCTACCACAGCAGGTCTGAATATTCCAATGTAGGCAAAGTACAAATAAAAGACCTTAATATCAACTATATGGAGATGATAAGGGTCCTGAATGGGGAAATTAATAAATCCCTTAATGAAACCCAGAAAAACACAAACAAACAATTGGAGAAAATGAAAAAACTGCTCAAAGAAAGCCAAGAGAAAATAAACAATTGAAGGAAAAAAATAAATCTGTTCAAGACCTGAAAATGGACATAGAAGCAATAAAGAAAACATAAACTGAGGGAATCCTGGAAATGAAAATTCCAGGAACGTAAACAGAAACTGCAAAAAGAAGCCTCACCAACAGAATACAAGAGATAGAAGAAAGAAACTCAGTCATTGAAGATATAATAAAAGAAATGGATAAGTCGGTCAAAGAAAATGTTAAATCTTAAAAAAAAAAAAATCCTAACTCAGAACATCCAGAAAATCTGGGACACTATGAAAAGACCTAACATATGAATAATAGAAATAGAGAGATAGGGAGAATACCAGCTCAAAGGCCGAGAAAATATTTTAAACAAACTCATAGAAGAAAATTTTACTAACCTAAGGAGATGCCTGGGAAGCATACAGAACAGAAAAAAAAAGTCCCTTTGCCACATAATAATCAAAACACAAAACATATAGAACAAAGAATATTAAAAGCAGCAAGGGAAAAAGGCCAAGGGAAATATAAAGGAAGACCTATTAGAATTACATCTGACTTCTCAACTCTAAGAACCAGAAGGGCTCGAACAGATGTGCTGTAGACTCCAAGGGATCACAAATGCCAGCCCAGACTACTGTACCCACCAAAACTTTCAGTTGCCATAAATGAAGAAAATAAGATATTTCATGATAAAGTCAAATTTAAACAATATCTACCTATAATCCCAGTCCTACAGAAGATGCTAGAAGGAAAAGTACAAACCACAGAGGTTAACTACACATACAAAAACACAGAAAATAAATAATCTCACATCAGAAAGATAATTTTAACATGATAAATTTTAAAAATATTTTGTCTGGTATCAATGAAAGAAGGACATGATAAGAAAACAGTTGAGTATATTCTGCCACAGTCCTGTCAGAGGAGGGTGGCCTGCAAGATCAGTTGCTCTCTGAACTGAGTAAACAAATTATGTATGCTGAGGCAGGGAAGGCATTGATGATCATGTTTTAGCAAAATCCTTCCATCTCTGATATGCCATTAAAGCCTAACCACACTTGTCCTTGTGTGGACTATTCATTAACCAAGAGTTAAGGGGCATAGAGATGTGGTAAGATTACCTCTACCTTTAAGTACTGATTGTGAGTGATTGTTTCCTAATAAACAAGAAGAGAGCATAATGGACTGTTATCAATAATTCATCATTTCCCTATACTACGAAGAAGCTGGTAGAAGCCTGAGTTGCACCTCCATCTCTACTTCTCCACTCCCACATAGGAGCATATGTGGACAACGAGTTGGTTTAAACAGGAATGGCCCCAGTAGATTCATATGTTTAATGTGTGGTCATTAGAGAGTTGCGCTACTTGACAGGAATTTGGAGGTATGACGTTGCTGAAGTAAATTTGTTACTTTGGGGTTTCAAAAGCTGAAGCCAGGCCCAGTGGTGCTCTCTCTTCCTGCTCTGTGTGGATATAGGTGTAGAACTCTCTTCTTCTCCATCATATCCACTTTGATGACCTTGGCCTTAATAAACGACCCTCTAGACCATGAAGATGGTGGTATACTCTCAAATTAGCAGTAGGTATATGGCCATATTCTCAAAGGCTAAGAGGGTTTCTCTTTCCCTGTAGTCTCTTTTCTCCCATGATGCTGAAATCTTGTAAAAAGTGACTTGACCATTAGGAAAATCCACTCACTCCTGGAATAGGCCCTCATAACTCTTGTCAAAATGGGTTCCAGTTCTGCTGAACTTTGAAGCTCCCTGGAAGTCTTTGTAGTACACTGATACTGGCTGTCACCCACAGATGCATGATTTAAGGAATGGGGTGGGACCTAGGCACTGGGATTTTTAAGGGATTCCAGGTGGTTCTAATGTACAGCAAGGCCTGAGGACCTATATCATATTGCCGTCTTATTTTATGTCTTTGACATTCTCAACATCTGTCTTCATAAAAATTATATTCTAATAAAATAGGCAGCTGAGATTCATACAGCAGCAAATATCCAACTTGACTTGACTTTCATCTGCTAAAGAGATATTCTAACTGGTCATACTTCAGGACAAGAGAACTAAAGTAGTACCTTAGTGGTTTGGCATGGTGCTGCTTGTATTCTAGTGCTAATATTGGGCCCCCAAGACTGGTTGCGCATAGAGATAAGAGGGTCTGCACATAGATACTGAGTGACCCTATCCCCAAGTTTTTTCTGATTGGTAAATAAAGATGCCAACAGCTAATAGCTAGGTAGAAGAAACATAGGTGGGGTTTAGGTTTCACTGGTTTGGGATTGAAGAACCACAAGGAGAAGAAGAAAGGCAGGGGGAAGACGAAGAAGCTACCATGGGTTAGAAGTAAAGAAAATACGGCTCTGAGAGGGCTGGTCAATTGGAATTAGGAGCAGCCCATAGTAAGTAATAACTCAAGATTATAGATAGGAAAATAGATTCTAACAACATAGAACCCAGCTCTTGTGCTATTTGCAGCTTACTGTAAATATAAAAGTGTGTGTGTGTGTGTGTGTGTGTGTGTGTGTGTGTGTGTGTGTGTGTCTTTTCCAGGAAATAAATGGACTAGGTGGGGTAGAAACCCCAAGTTGGGATTAAATAATTTCTACCCACCAAGAAATCTATTCATCCTATACAAGTCAGAATCAGAACTGTTGGCTACTATGACTCAATACAATATATTGCTGAGTATTAGAGACTAATCATCATTATAAACCCTCATATGGAAAAGTCTACTCCAAAGTATTATTACAAGCAATAAAATGAGCGCAGGATGAATTTATCCACCACATTTATTTCTGCTCATAGGTTATTGTCTTGAGATGTATCCACTCATTCAACCAATTTTGGGTTATCTCAAGCTCAGACTCAGTTGCTCAATGGGCCTATGGGAAAAGGAAATCTACATGTGAATCTCAAAGAATGAGAAAATTGAAGGCAAAAGCAGGAACCAATGGGATCTGTACTTCCCTGGAGGAAAAAGCGGGTCCTAAACTGCACTTGTGAGAAACACTAGCTCTGAAGAGAAACCCCAGTGGAGGCCCTGGATGGAGAGTGGGCCTCAAAGTGACAAGATGATGAACAGAGAGGCTGAGGTAGGGAGTGACAGTACATGACACCTGGCACTATGGCCATATAGTCCATTTTGTCAATACTCTAAAATAATTACCTGCAGAAATGTATGCAGTGTTTATCTTTCTTCTGTTGTCAGATACCCTCAAAAGATGCAGATAAATAAGCAGATGTAGTTCCTGACCCCAGCGAGATCATATTCTAGTGTGTGGGGGAACTTCTCAGAAATAATTTCAGGGCTAGAGATAGCGTGCTACACTTACTCTGAAAATGATATGAATTTTAACTGAGAGTCAATAGGAAATTGGGAATTCTCAGAAAAAAAAACCAGTGACTCAGAAATGTGTTTTAGTAGAGCAAAGAGCTTTAGAGGTGAAGCCAATGAAAGGCCTTTAGAGCTGAGGGCTGACATTGTCACTAGGAAGAGTAAGCACAGAAGCCAGTATCCCTGGAAAACAATTGTCTTCAGAAGAAAGGTAGAGAGACATACAAGAAAACACCAACTACTTAAATTGAGAATAGTTCTAGAAATAGCTCAAATGTCATTTTCTACATATCCTTGGTAAAGGAAAATACTTTTCTCTCTGCCTTCTGTTTGTTTATAAAAATCCCAAGTGGCTGCTGGAGACCAAAAAAAAAAAAAAAAAAAAAAGGAAAGAATTCAGTTGCTTTTCAAGGAGAAATGTGCTGTTCTAGAGACTCGGTCCAGGAACACACTGACTTGTTTGCTGGTGTTTCTTATTCTCTGAAGGCTCCAGGCAAACACAAAGAACACACCAAATTGAAGCATGGCTATATTTTGTTCTTCTGCCCCACTCCATCAGAAAATTCCCAGACTTGCTTGGGAGAGAGAGAGATCTGTGAAATCCAGTGGCATGCTGCTTAGCTTTCCCACCATGTGTCTTTGTTGACATCTGTTTGGTGGATACCCACTGTGTGCTCTCAACATATACCTACTATGTGCTCGCAGAAGACACTCACTGCTCCTACATGACTCAGGATGGAGACCAAGAGAATGATCAATTCTGCTGCAAATCAAAAAGACAAACTCAGATGTTCCTCTCTGCCCAACCCAGGCTTTTCTGTTTTAATTAAAGCATGTTGAACATTAGAAAGATTAGACAGCATTTGACAGTGTTATCTGCTCTACAAGCTGAAATGTGAGGAGGTTAATTATATCATCTAAAGAGGTCCTAACTGCCCCTTGCAGGCATGTTCTCCTATCAGTTTGCCTCTTGGGGAAGAAGGCGGTAATAATTTCTGATCTTATCCAATACACTACAGAGCAGCTGCCTAGCACAGCTGGGAAAGGAAGATGGGAGCTTGACATGGATCATCAACCTTCATGAACTTGACACTACCTTTAGGCAAAAGATCTTCTGCATGGGCACTTGGTTGGCTTTGGATACTGGAAGAGTGAAACAAAAGAGACACATGTCAGGGCAG
The DNA here is from genome assembly GCA_028551405.1 of Uromys caudimaculatus. Taxonomy (NCBI): domain Eukaryota; kingdom Metazoa; phylum Chordata; class Mammalia; order Rodentia; family Muridae; genus Uromys; species Uromys caudimaculatus. The sequence goes on along the minus strand of CM052708.1, from coordinate 84,652,173 downwards.
GGAAGGAGCGGTCTCCTGCTTTCACTGAGCCATCATGCCGTCTCTGGCACCTTCCCTCTTCTGTCAGGGCAGGGACTCCCTACAGGGGTTCTTCAGAACTACTTTCTTCCTCTATGGAAGCCCCGATTCCATCATTTCCTGCTTCTGTCTTCCATCTCCTCCTCTGAGAGCCACAGTGGACAGCCATGTGCAGACTCCACATCTGTCTCCTTTCCACAGACTAGATTTGGACATTCATTGCCTTTCATCCTCCATCCCCAGTGCAATAGCTTGTGCTAGACTAGATAAATCAGGAGTTAAGCAGCTCCATCAAGCACTGTGCTCAATCCCGAGGGGCTTCAGACCCACACCTATATAGCCCACAGCCACAAGGAACCCTCATGTATACAGTCACAGATGCCAAGAACCCTTGCCTATACAGGCCACAGCAGCAAAAGATGTTTGCTGGATAGGAAAGAGTGATTTCTCCCCTTGTAGCCTGGTTTTACAGGAAGGAAGTTAGGTCTATCATTGTTACATGCTCATAGTGATTAAAACCTACCCAGCTGCCTTCATGGGACCCTGTTAAGAGTAGATGGGGACCCTACAGCTGCTGTCAAATCCAGTTAGGATTTTTCCTGGGGAGTAAGAGCTTGTTACTCAGCACTCCTGCCCTTTGTAGCCATTGCTTACATCTAAACACTTACAGTATACCCAAAGCAACCCCTGTACCCTGCTGCCTCCAGTACTCATTATCTTTCTCTCCTCTTCACATGGACACATTTCCCCAGGAAACGGGAACTTTCCATGGTGGCTATCCAGGTCTTGTATTGCTTTGAGTCCAGGGCTTTGACCACTTGGTGCCTGCTGCCATGTTTGCTGTAGCCCATGGGAACCAGAGGCAAGGCTTCAACTTGTCACAAGTTCCTCACATCCCTGTGTGGAAGGCCAGCTTGGATCAGGCTATGGGGAGGGCTAGGGCAAAGGATGCCAATGAATATCTAGAGAAAGTCCTATTGTTCTCACTGACTGACTCTTCATGGGACTCCAAAGCAAAGTTCTTAGCCTAGGTCAGCTTTTGTTCACCCACCAGTAGTAGAATAAATATAAGCCACCCCTTTAAGGACCAAGAGTCTCCATGGACAACATAGTAGGCAAACAGCAAGCTGAATGTGAGATTAGTTGGGCCAAGAGTGCTCATGAGTCCAACTTCCCAAAAGCAGTCTGAAGCATGTCTCTGTCCCTGTCAAGCTATGTGGCCCCAGTGACCCATATTTCCCTGTGCTTCTTCTTTAGGGGATAGATGCCAATACAGATCTTAATAATGGAGGCTAAGCATTAAGCATGACTATTGTAAGCATTAAGTTAACTATTAGACACAAAGCAACCTAAAGAATTCCTAGAATATAGCAAGTGTTTGGCAAATATGTATTGCTCTCTGGATCTCCAGAGTGCATAGCCTTGTGTGAAGAGGCGATGGGTCCTAAGTAGGCAAAGCATGCTTGGGAGCCCATTCACAGGTCTGAGCAGTGGCCTGGCTCAGGGGGGCCTGAATCGCGAGTCACAGAAAGCTTCCTACAGTGCCATAAGATCTCTGAGCCCCACACCCACACCCTCCACCCCTAAAACCTCCCCACTAGAAGCAAAGTGAGGAAGGAGGGAACTGAGACGTAAGGATCCACATTTGAATCTCTCTTATGGACCTCAAAGGCAGCACAATTAGGTTTTAAAAATCAATATCAAATCAAGGATAACTTTTTCTCTACTAAAAAGAAGCAAATGCTAATTCCCTGGGATTCTTGAGTCCTAATATTATTTCCGGAAGAATGCTTCTGTTCAAATATTGAGACACCTCTCTATGTTCCGATGACGCCACTTGAGTACTTTTGGTACTGCCAGAAATGCGTCTCCTCTGAAACCCTATATGGTTGTTTCTGTAGCGTATTTCTGGTGAATGAATAATCCTTTCTTTTGTAAAATATGACACTTCTAACTATATGAGCTGAAATATAGTGGTGACAGGCCAGTTACAAATAAGCAACTCAGAAAAGGAAACACTTCCATGAAGTTGGAAAGTAGGAAACCCCCAGCTCTAGGGTACCTTTTGGAGAACTTGCCTGAGAACATATGAATTCATTATGTTAAATCTCTTGACTAATACTTTAAATGTTTATTTTATTTTATATTTATATGTGAGTAACTGCATGTATCTATGTGCATCCATGGGTGTTTGGTGCCTGCAGAAGCCACAAGAGGCCATCAGATGCCCTGGAATTGGTGGAGTTACAGGTAGCTGTGAGCTGCCTGGTGTGGGCCCTAGGAATCAAACCCAGATCCTCCGCAAGAGCAGCAAGTGCTCTTAACTGTTGAGCCATCTCTCTGTGCCTTTATAAACTTCAAGAATAGTTCATTCATGACCAGACACATGTGCCATGTGCTGTGTTGTGCAGTGTACTGTACATATGAGGATTCTCTCTCTCTCTCTCGCTCTCTCTCTCTCTCTCTCTCTCTCTCTCTCTGTGTGTACATGCATTTGCATGTGAGCATGTGGGATAAAGTATGGGTAGAGGGTGATGTCAAGTGTCTCCCTCGATCATCCTCTATTTTATTTTTTATAGATAAAGTCTCACATTGAATCAGATACTGATTCAGCTAACTGGCTAGCCACGAAGCCCCAAGAACCTTCTTGTCTTTGCCCCCTTCCCCAGCTCTAGGACTATAGATACACACTCAGCTTTTTAGGTGGGTGTGAGGATCGAACTCAGGACCTCATGCCTGCTCAGCAAGTGCTGTACTAACTATGCCATCTCCTCAGCCTCAAAGGATCACAATTTAGGCCTAAGAAATAAGAAGTATTCCCTTCATTTCCCTACATAGAAACAGAGAAGCATTGCACATTAGAAAACCTAGTCCAAAGTCACAAGCCAATAATAAATGGGCATAGATTTGGAGCCAGAAACGTGTGATCTTTAAAAATCAGTATGGCTCCAGACATGTGCTGTAGAGGGTGCTGGGTATTTAGGAGGCCAATTATTCCCAATAGTTAAACATTTGTTTGACCTATTTTTGTTAGTCTTCTGTCTCTACATTAATCTTCCTAAAGGCACAAATTAAATGTTTAATTATAATAAATCCAAATTAATGTTCTATAAGAATTTCATAACATTCCTAAACTGAAAAACCAGTCAGGTCGGGGAGGCATGAGCATTAGCACAAAATGATAATGACAGTAACAATACTCATTACAATGCTTAACAATTAATCCTCAGACTAGCAATGTCGGGGGGGGGGGGAGGCGTGTGTGCACATACACACAGTAGTCCGAATCTATATCATAAATGAGGAAAGGCTTGGAACACTGATGCCACTCACAAGACCTATATGGGTGGACAGAACTGTCATTATTTTTATCATCATCATCATTATAATTATTATTATTATACTGAGAGTTTGAAAGTAATGTTTCTTTTCACTAACAAATGTTTGTTGAACATGCCAGGTCTCCTAAACCCTACAGACAAACAGTAACTGGAGCAAAACAAATCATACACTACTCTCTCTATACTGCTGCCTAGCGTGGGGAGACAAAGCCAAATGAGTCAAAATGAACAGCCAGCATGTCATGTCCTCATGCTGGTTAGAATGATGTGTCAACTTGAGGAGGCCCCAGGTACCCAGATACTTAGTCCATTCTGGGTGGTTGGGATCAGTTTACCTTTGAAGCCTGTGCTGAGCAAAGCTGGCTCCCTCTACAATGCAGACTCCTCCACCCAGTGGACGCTTTAAACAAACAAGAAATCTGACTCCTTTCAAAGTAAAAGATGCCCGATGCCCTTCAAATGGGGATACTGGCTTTTTCCTGTCTTCAGGATCAAACTGAATGAAATACCAGCTCCCCCCGAGACTGAAACCTTTATACTGGAGCTTATAGTGTTAACTCTCCAGGATCTCTCGTTCACCAACTCACAGATTTTAGGGCTCCTCGGCTTATATTTACTTTCTTTGTGTCTTCCTTCCTTCCTTCCTTTTTCTTCCTTTCTTTCTTTTTTCTTCCTTTCTTTCATTCTTCTCTCATAAGTTATATCCATGCCACAGTTTCCCCTCCCCCCACTCCTCCCACTCGCTCTCCCCAGCATCCCCTCTCCCCCAATTCTACTCCTCTTTCATATCCCCTCAGAAAAGAGCAGCCATTCAAGGGACATCAACCTAACGTGGCATAGCAAGTTACAATCAGACTGGGCAGAAACCCTCCTATCCATAGACGAAGCAACCCAGTAGGAGAAAAGAAGTCCGAAGAGCAGGCAAGAGAGTCAGAGACATCCCTACCCACACTGTTAGGAGTCCCACAAGAACATCAAGCTACACAACTGTAAAATATATACAAAAGCCCTAGTGCAGACTCCTGCAGCCTCTGGGATTGTTGCTCCAGTCTCTTTTGAGTACCCATGAGCCCCGCTTAGTTGATCCTGTAGAGCAAGTTCTCATGGTATTCTCAAGCCCTCTGGGTCCCATAATCCCCTGTCTCCCTTTTCTGTGGTTCTGCAGGGTTCCATGAGCTTTACCTCATGTTTAGCTCTGGGTCTCTAAATCTGCTCCCATCCATGACTGGCCGATGCGTCTCTGATGATAACTGGGTAGGCACTGAACTATTAATAGAGTGGGATATCAATAGGAATCATGTCATTGGTTGTTTTTTTTTTCCAATCGTGTTTGGTGCTATCCTAAGTCTCTGGCCCATCCATTCAGTATCAGGCATGGACTCCCTCCTGGGCTGTGGGCCTCAAGCTGGACCGATCACTCATTTGGTCTCCATTTTCATTCTCATTCTCTCTAGCTTTCTTCTCCCTACCTTCTCCCCTTCTGCTTCATATAGGATCTTGTTTCTTGGTAAACTTCTAGAACACTAATGTGAGTCACCATGTGGTGGTTTGAATGATAATGGCTTCTATAGGCTAATATACTCAAATGTTTGGTTCTCCATTAGTGTAATTGTTTGGGAAGGATTAGGAGGTGTGGCCTTGTCGGAGGAGGCTTGCCACTGGATGTAAGCTTTGAGGACTCAAAAGCTCTTGACATTGCCAGTTAGCTCTTTCTGCCTTTTGCTTTTGGACTGAGATGTGAGCCCTCAGCTACTAATCCACAGCCATGCCTGCCTGCCTGCCTGCTGCAATGTTCTCTGCCATTATAGTCTTGGATTCTAACCCTCTGGAAATGTGAACCCCAAAATAAATGCTTTAAAAAAAAAAAAAAAAAAGATGCCTTGGTCATGGTGTTTTATTACAGCAAAATGCGGGTAATTATCAGTGGTTATATAATAAGAGAGATGTTAAAGTGTTTAAATTTTATGTAGAGTGGGCCCCCAAAAGCGTTATGGAAGAATATATAACTGGGGAAAACACAAAGGATTTATACAAATAAGACAAAAGAATATTGGAGAGAAAACCAATCCAAGCTAAGAAAATGGCAAATGTCAAGGTCCTGAAGCAGGCACATTCCTGGTAGGCATAAGAGGCAGCAAGGCCAGGACAACTACAGTACAGTCAGAGAGGGCATGAATTAATGTTTACCACAGCTTCCTCAGATTATTCTAGAAAATAGTTATGTGTAAGACAGGTTATGCGTGTCTTTCAGTCTTCTTCCAGAAGAGATTTCGGCCAGCTTGCAATGTTCACTGAAACATTCAATGAGAGCATGTATTAGCATGGTGACAAAAGAAGAAAGAAAATGAGTAACAGTGTGGGGGGGTGAGATGGAGTGAATTAGAAATGGCTCCAATGACTGTACCACTCTTTTGCTCTCCGTTTCCTCAGTCAGACATTCAGGAACAGAGAACTGCTACAAGCCACATAGCCATCATCTCCACAAGTCACTCTGAGAAATTACGGCTAATTTGGGCATTATGATGGAAGACTATCCTGTGGGATCATAGACCCAAACTCTACTAAACCAAGTGGGCAATAGGGTCATGAGCAGTGTACTCGACAGGGACACAGATTCCTGCCTCTTAGCAAAGCACAAGGAGCTCAGGTTTTCTTCTGTGGTTCTAGGAGCTCTGGGGTTGTAGGCATGACTCCCTTAACATATTCTGACTCCAGAACATATTTTGTAATGTCTGTGAATGAGAACTAGGTGCAGTGGTGCTTGCCTGCAATACCAGTACCCAGAAGGCTAAGGTAAGAATGTTGGGAATTCAAGGCAATGCTTGGCTATTTAAGAAGATGGAGGACAACCAGCATACATAAGATATTGTCTAGAAAGTAAAAAAGAAAGGAGAGAAAAGATGTCTTTACAGGTTCTTTCTCCCCTTTGTTGGGTACTTTAGCTAATGCCATCCCCATTGGGTCCTGGGAGCATCTTGCTTTCCTGGCCTCTGGGACTTTCCGTTGGCCACCCCCATTTCCCCATCCCCAGTGTTACACACCTCTGTTCAATTTCCTGACCCTATGTACATCTCCCCTGTCTCCTCCCACACCTGATCCTGTCACCCTTTTCCTCTCTCCCTCCTCTCTTCCTCCCAAGTCCCTCCCACCCTCTACCTCCCTGTAGAGAAAGAGGTTAGGCATGGCCCCTGGTTGAAGGATGGGGCCACCCACCCTTTTCAAAATTTTAACCCAGAATTGCTCCTGTCTAAAGGAAATACAGGGACAAAGAGTGGAGCAGAGACTGAAGGAAAGGCCATCCAGAGACTGCCCCACCTGGGATCTATCCCTAAAGCCACCAAACCCAGATACTATTGCTGATGCCAAGAGGTGTTTGCTGACAGGAACCTGTTATGGATGTCTCCTGAGAGGCCCTGACAGAACCTTACAGATACAGATGCAGATGCTTGCAGCCAACCATCAGACTGAGCACAGGGACCCCAATGGAGGAGTTAGGGGAAGGACTGAAGGGGCTGAAGGAGTTTGCAACTCCATAGGAAGAACAACGAGATATCAACCAACCAACCAAACTCCCCAGAGCTCCCAGGAACTAAACCAACAACCAAAGAATACACATAGAGGGACCCATGGCTCCAGCTGCATATATAGCAGAGGATGGCCTTATCTATATCAATGGGAGGGAAGGCCCTTGGTCCTGTGAAGACTTGATGCCCAAGTGTAGGGGAATGAGGCAGGAGTGGGTGGGTGGGTGGGGGAGTACCCTCATAGAAGGGGGGATAGGAGGTTTTTGGAGGGGAAACTGGGAAGGGGGATAACATTTGAAATGTAAATAAATAAAATAACCAATAAACTAAAAAAAAAAAAAAACAGATGTCTTTCATCCTCATTGAATGGAATTATTTAGAAATGATTTTTGGACAAAAATTTAACAAGGAGCTACATCCTATGATGTCACTATCCCTACAAACTACTGGAACATGGCTTCATGAGTGCCAGGGAATAAAACTATGGAGATTTAGAAAGTTTGATGATTCATGTTGATTGCCAATTTGACTAGATGAAACATGGTATCTAGATTGTTAGTAAAGCACATTTTTGGTGTATCTATGAGGGCATTTCTAGAGAAGATTACTAAAAGATGACTCATTTTGAATATGAGAAATACCAGACAGTGCAGGGGGTAATAAAAAGTCAGCTGGGTGCTAGCATTCATCTCTCTCTATTTTGTCTTCTAAAATGTGAGAAAGCAGGGAGCCACAGCGTTATATCCCTGCTGGGAGCTATTTTCACCACATTCCTTTCCATGTATAATTGACTGCAACCTCTCAATCCATGAGCCAAAATTAAACCTTCCTCCCTTAAGTTTCTTTGATCAGATAGCGTGATACAGTGATGAGAAAACTAAATAATACAAGATAAAATTATGCCAAGAAAGTGGGGTGATTGGGACTCTGGAAATGTCTCAGATGCTAAAGTGTTAGCCAAGCAAGCAAAGGACTTGAGTTTGATCCTTAACATCCTCCTATGTAAAAGCCAGACATGGCTGCATGCATCTGTAATCACAGGATTCAGGAGGTGAAGACAGGAGGACCCCTGGGGCTTGCTGGCCAGCCAGTCTAGCCTAATCAGTGAGCTCCAGGTTTACAGAGAGACCCTGTCTCAGGAAAGATGTGGAGAAAGAGGAACACTCCTCCACTGTTGGTGGGATTGCAAGCTGGTACAACCACTCTGGAAATCAGTTTGGCGGACCCTCAGAAAATTGGACATAGTACTACCTGTGGACCCAGCTATACCTCTCCTGGGCATAGACCCAGAAGATGCTCCAACATGTAATAAGGACACATGCTCCACTATGTTCATAGCCGCCATGTTTATAATAGCCAGAAGCTGGAAACAACCTAGATGTCCCTCATCAAAGGAATGGATACAGAAAATGTGGTACATCTACACAATGGAGTACTACTCAGCTATTAAAAACAATGACTTCATGAAATTTTGCAGGCAAATGAATGGAACTTGAAAATATCATCCTGAGCAAGGTAACTCAGTCACAAAGAACAAACATGGTATGTACTCACTAATAAGTGGATATTAGCCCAAAAGTTCAGAATACCCAAGATTCACTTCAGAGCAACCATGGGACTGAGCATGGGGTCCCAGATGGAGGAGTTGGAGAAGGGACTGAAGGAGCTGAGGGAGTTTGCAGCCACATGGAGGGAGCAACAGTGTCATCTGGCCTGACACCCCCCCATGCTCCTGGAGACTGGACCACCAACCAAAGAATACACATTGAGGGACCCATGGTGCTGGCCACATATGTG
>CM052708.1:84624893-84643393 GCA_028551405.1 Uromys caudimaculatus | reverse complement strand
AGGAAGGAAGGAAGGAAGGAAGGAAGGAAGGAAGGAAGGAAGGAAAGGAAGGAAGGAAGGAAGGAAGGAAATGGAAACCAACTGAGGATGTCTGACATTGACCTTTTGTTCCACGTGCATATAGATATGGATTTATATCTGCACACACACACACACACACACACACACACACACACACACACACACACACACTCACACACACACACACACACAACCAACAACAATTACACCAAAATAAAAAGTATTAATTTTGTGATAGGCCTTTGTCGGTCTTAGGCCTTTGTAACTAGTTTATGGGAGGGATGTGGGAAAGTTCAGCGATCCCTACTGAAACAGCCCTGGAATGCTGAGAACAGTGCTTACTAGAGATGGCCTCATGGATGCTTAGACGACTGTGCTGTCAAGAAAGTATGCCCACGGTATCAGAATACTAAATCTGGAATCAGACTAGAAGTCATTCACATTACAATATAGCAAAGCACCTGGATGCATTCTGACAATGTCCTATATGCCTGAGTGAAACTGATTTCAAAAGCAATGAACTAATTTGTTTAGCAGAGGAAATTGTACGGAAGCATAGTATTGAAGTTGCATCATAGATACTACTAATTGGTCTTACTCGACTTGCAATGACAGAAAGCACCAAGTGCAACAGATAGCTATGAAAGGTTTATAACTGGGTAAGAAAGGAACAAGAGTGAGTTTAAGCTGCAGACTGTCAGGTACGGACAGAGCAGCAGTAGCTAATAACGTTCCACATGAATTAATGAGAACTCATGAAGTTTGTATGGAGACAAGAGGAACAACACCTAGAGACCAATATCCTAGCAACTGGAAACTACAGGACAGAAAAAGCAAATTGATCTGCAAAGAGAGTGCCTGAGGAGAGCTCAGTGTCATGAGTTCCCTGATGAAAAAGCAACTTGAAGGGAATCATTTGCATAGGTCCATCTACCCAGGCATCAGTGGCCACTGCATTATACTACAGGTGGGCTAAGTCTGGGCTGGAAAGAGAAACCGGCATTGCTCATGTGCTGCTGGTTTTGCCAGCATGTAAAAAGAAAAGAGTGGTGATGCTCTCGGAGGTTCACCAAGATTTCAGAAAGCTACTGTGGTCCGAGATTCTCTTTAAGAAGGCCATTTGATCCAGGGTGGGAGGAAGAACGGGGTGAGGAACTACAGAAAGGGGGACTGGAAAGAGGGTGGCAATGGCTGGATTATAAATAAATAAAATAATAAACAATTTAATCGTGTAAGAACAAGGCAGGGGATAATGAAGGACCACTGTCTTAACAGATAATAATTGTTTAGATTGCTTTAATTGCTTTGAATTGTTTTAATTATCAAAATGTGTGTGGTTATAAGTGGTTTGGTGGTTATGTTATAAAAAAAAAAATCCTCTGTGAGAGAGGTCAAAATAGAAGAAGCCTAAAGAGAAAAGAGGCTGCTAATTTGAACCAATGTATACTTTTTAGGATTTTGGGTTGCTGGATCAAGGACATGCTATTTTGGGAGAAGGGCTCTGTATTTGTGTTAATAGGAAGAAGAAAAGGCTCTAGACACCTTCCAAAGTAATATGGATCAGGCATGATAAAGGAAGCCCACCTGAAGATTGTGGCTAAAGACAGAAAAGAAAAGTTAGAGAAAATCAAACAGGACAGGTAACAGGATTTGCTGATTCCTCCACATGGAAACAGCCAAAACTTCAGCTAAAATTAGACAATAAATCTTGTTAATTATAGAATCCTTAAGATTCATCATGCCACCCTTCCAATAGCATGAATGAATATTTATCACAATTGGTTATTGATCAAATTAACTCATAAAAGGATTGCAGTCTTTCACCTGCTCAAACAAGGAACAAAATTTCATCCTTAACTGATCTGTGCACCTTGCACAATCCATACGAATATCTTAATAGTACTAAAATTTTGGATGTAAGATTCATATATTCCAGAATGTACAGCTCTGATAAGATTCATCCACGGAGATGCTGAGATGACCTGCTGTTCCAGGTCCCTGACTCCCAATGCTGCTTCCAGAGATGTGATTCCAGAACAGCTTCAGGAATAGCTGATGATTCCTGATGACCTTGGTTCTTCCAGCCTTTCAGAAGGATCCAGTCAGAACTTCAGTCAAGCCCTGAACCTTTTAAGCATGCACAGACTGAATAACAGATACTAAAGCTAGCTTTCTTGAGTCTAACCAGTTTTTCTAATTTTCCTACCCTTTTCTACCCCTTTAACAAAGTCCATCACCCCAATTAAGCAGGAAGAAGCTATGGAGAGTCATCATCCTGCTCCCTTGGGTTTGGATGTCTGGTTATGGTTATTTTATAAATTATAAATAGGTTGTCATTTTAAGGGATAATTTAGAAATGGTCATAATTTTGGACAGGGAGGAAACTAAATAGAGAGCTTAGACTTAGGGCTTTCTGTCTTTCCTTTCCTCCTCTCTACCCTTTCCTTCCTCGGTAAAAGGAAGGGGCTGAAGGGAGAAGGGGGAGATAGAGTAATAGTATAAGAAATGAGATATATGGGATGGATTACTAAATTTATTTTTAAACAAAGCACTGCATAGCTGTAATCTTACGTTGGTAGAAATCTTTATAATTGATGCAAAATTGAAATTATAATTTCTTACATTAGTACAGAATTAATATATTGACAATAGATTTAGGTTTTCATTGGTATAAATTTCTTATATTGATACAAAATTTGAAATTAATAATGTTACTCTTAGGCATTGTGCCTATGCAACTCATTTAAGAATACAAGGCTTAGACCCAGTTCTTCTAATAGCTGCTATTACAAACAGTTTAGGATAATTAAGTAATAAAAGTTAAAGGCCAGATAGTAAACTCATGGTTATATTAGATTCTGATTTAATTATAATAAAGTGTTTTCAATATTACTGAAGCAGAAATAGCTAAGAGTAGCAAGGTTTAATAGCTCAGATATACTTTATATAGATAGATAGTCTTCAAAAGCATCAGAAATCCACTGAATATGGTATTTATAATCATTTCATTATTATTAGATTTTGACTAAGAGACATGTCTGTTCCTGACAGTACCCCCTTCATGGTTCAAAGAAGATAGTTACTATCATAAACCCCACATAGAGTTGTTCCAGTCATGGCAAGATAACCACTGGGTAAGAATTGCTCTAATTCATCTATGGACAAAAAATACCATTCAGGAAAGGATACAAGATGTGGGATAGTTGACAGCTTAGTTCTGTCAAGAGAGAGCAAGCTAGTCCTTCATAGATCCTGCTTCACTTAAGGTCTGTCAGAAGGTTCTGGACCAGAAGACTGAAGACAGATGCTCCAACATTTTGAGGAATAGGGGACTGTCCAGGTAGTCAGTTGTCTCTGCAGATTGTTTAAGTTTTGGAAACTATGTTTTTGTGCTTCCTATATAGTCAGGTAATATTTAATTCATTCTCAGATCTCTGACGGGTTGAAGACTAGTTATATAAACTTAAGTTGTTTAGCAATGAAGAAGATGATGTAGATTAGAAAGGATGGTTTCCAGATGGTAATTCAAGTTAAAATCAAAACATAATTCAGGTATAGAATTGTAAACTCTTTAAGTTAGGATAGATGGTAGAGTGATGTACCTAAATTGACAAAATTGATGGACTGGATGTTATTAGTGTATATTATACTTTATAGTTAGATAACTGTTATAACTTTGTTCATTGTATATCTAAGAGAAAAGATCTTTTAAAGGACAAAATGGGGGAAATGTTTTAGATTTGGACTAATGCTTGCATTATGTTATTTGGGTTCCCAAAATTGCATGAGAATCTGTATGTAAGATGTGAGGTTCCCTGCCCCCAATTGGTTCTGATTGGTAAATAAAGTTGCTAGTGGCTGGGCAGGGAGACAGAGGTGGCACTTTAGGAGTCACAGGCAAGGAGACGAAGGAAAAAAGGAGAACTGCCATGCCAGGAAAGCAAACAAAATGATCAGGCCTGAGAAGTGCAGGAAGAGAGAGCATACAAAATATCTAAGAGTCTGGAAAGAATGGCCCCGGGGGCTCCCCCAACTGGACTGAGATGGCCAGGATGGAATATAGGTTTTAGTAAGTAATAATTCAGGAATATCGGAGGGGAGAGTATGTTAGTCACATGGATGTTTGGGATATATATATGTGTGTGTGTGTGTGTGTGTGTGTGTGTGTGTGTGTGTGTGTGTGTGTGTGTGTATAATGCTATCACATGTAGTGAAGCATAAGTTGTAACGGAGATTCCAGGATGTTGGACTATAGCATAGACTATCCACCCAGGAAAGCTGCAAGCACAAAACAGAGCTGTCCCAGGAGATAGAAACTCTATGTGCTGCAGGCAGCAGAGTTTGGGGTAGCAGGATCCCAGATGAAGCACACAGGTGATGCTGCCACAAACACCAGTACAAAGCTTTAAGAGTTAGAGTCTGTACCTTGTAGTTTTCAGTCTTGCTTTGGTCCGGTCTGTCCTTGCTTTGTCTCCCTTCCTTTCTTTTCAAATGAGAAGGCTTACTCCATGCCCCTGTACATTGGAAATATGTAATGTTTTCCCCAGGGATTATAGTTAAGAAACTGTCTTGAGTTTCATGAGAGCTTTTGGACAGTGTTGGAATGGAAAACCATGGTGCCTTTTGAAGCTGTAGTGGATGTATTTTTTATCAAAAGATAACTATAAGCCTATAAGGCCAGGTACAGAATGTGCAAAGTGACCCCATAGTTTCTTATGTTTGAACAGTTCGGTGCTGGGTGGTGACATTGTTTTGGGAAATCATGAAACCTTTAGGAGATGAGGCCTAGCTGGGAGAACTAGGTCCTTGGGGTGATCCTTATGAGTTATAGCATGGTCCCACTGTCAGGTCTAATGTCTCTGTACTTCCTGGGCCATATAGGTTGCTACAGTCATGCCTTTCTCATCACAAAGAACTGTATCCCCTCAAACTGTGAGTTAATATAGTTACTTCCTCCCTTCAGGATATTCTGTCAAGTATTTTGTCATAGCATCAAGGAACAGCATTAATACAGCAGGCTATTATGATAATTTTAAATAAGCAAAGGTTCTACTAGGAATGAATCCCACCTTTATTGCAGGGTTATCAGAGTGCTACCACTGGCTTAGACAGTCAAGGGTGCTATGAGTGTACACACATGCATAAACTCTGATCACTTGGGACTCTTTAATTAATAAGCAAGGTCAGAACCCTTTTATTCTAAAAATATAAAAATGTCATTAAGATACATGCATAGGCCAAAATCAAGCCAAGAGCACCTAGGAAAGAACTTGAAAAACAGCTAGCTAAAGCAAAGAATGAAAGTAGTACTGGAACGGTGACTAAGGGGTAAGACATACTAGCAGCAACAGAGGAGACAGAGGAAGTCATCAGAACAAGGCCATCTAATGTTTAACTTCCATGTGATCTCCTGGTTGGAAGATTGTGAGGTACCTGATCTCTAATATGTCAATCTTATAAAATAAAATATGCTATCAGTGAGAAAAGATGTCATGAATTTCTAGGAAAAAAGATAACATATATTTTAAGAAAATTGAAATATGGGAAATCCCTAGGACGAATTCTTTTAAATGGTTTCCGTGCCTGGAGTCATCAAGAGAAACATGTTAAAAGCACGGAATATATTCATTAAAGAATTGTTTGCTCTCGTAATAACATCAGGCCATGTTTATCTGTTTGAGTATTTGAGGGGTCACAAGCCTTGACTGTATAAACAACCCACAAGCCCATATGCGTGTATCTCTGGAAGCTAATAACACTCCAAAGAGAGGATCAAGGGACTCAGAAGAGACCAAAGGAAGGCTCTTCAGAGAGCAGAACCCAGTCCAGTGGCAAGGCAGAACACTTAGAGAGGCATCTCAGAAGCCCTGTGTTACATGCAGTGCAGGAAAACAGGTCTCCGCTCTCTACAGTGGGAGCATTTTCTGCATTTTTCCTGTCCTGCTTCTTAAACTGTACATTGGGTGGTTGTGGGCAATAGCTAAAGGCATCCAGGGGCATGTATTTGCTTGTTTTTACTATCACAAAGGACAGTGCCTTGAGGAGGCTCGTCATCAACTGGTGAAGTCCAGTCTTTGGAGGCTTTGGCTGAAATCAGTGGAGAATGTCTACTACAAAAATGTGCGCTGTGCATTCTTTATGATAGAATAAGTGCGAAGCATCAGCTGATGCCCAGGAGGTCTGTCTGTAGCTGAATGCTTTAGCTGATTACCAAGTTGTTGCGGTCGGTGGTGGTGGGGGCCTGTGGGGTGTGTGTGTGTGTGTGTGTGTGTGTGTGTGTGTGTGTGTGTGTATGTGTGTGTGTGTGTGTGTGTATGTGTGTGTGTGTGTGTGTGTGTGTGACTTTTCTTCTGTCTTTGAGCACATGTTCAAACTCCATTTTGAACATCTACTGTGCACATATGTCTACATCACACACACGCACAGTTCATGCATCCAACCTTCCAATCTAAGGCCCTATCATAGTACACTGTAAAAACTAATTTCCCTCAAGCAATGATCTTTCCCAAATGACGTAGGCATTGTGTCCGGATTCACAGAGAGAAAGCTGCTTAAATCAAGGACCAGCCTAAATTACACAATGCCTTTTTCTGTCACGTGTACACTGCTCATGAAATACTCACTAGGTTTCCACCATACGCCAGATGCAGCATCTGGCATTTGAGAAAATTGGTAGGGATGATGTTATCTCTATTCCCACAGAGATTTATAACCGTACTACAGTAGATGGAATTGGCCCACGTGGGTCCCTTCTCTGCTCTGGCTTGAGATATTCCCCTCCCCAAGGAGCAACAGAATCTTAGAATGTACCAGATAACCCTTCCTCTTTCCAAGTGGCTCAGGACTGTACCTACTTGCAGGCAGCTGGACTCTACGGAAGAGTAATGTGTACTTGGGAGGGCAGGAAAGGGCTCCTAAGTTGCATTCTAGAACTGCTCAAGCCTGAGAGGTGCTACTGCCCCCCCCCCCCATTTCTCTCTTCATTCTGCCACCTCACTAAGGGACTTATTTCTATTGGCAGTCTCACTAGTGCACATCCACATTTAGATAAGTGGTACTAAAATAAAATGGACTATAATTATTGTTATAGATTACAGTAATTATAGACAGGGAAAGGGCCGATTAGATTAACACCCCCTCCCCCTCCCCAGCTAGACTAGCTGACTGAAGGAGATTTGTGCAGAACACAAAGAACGTGCTGTGAGTGTGGGATGCCACTATGGCCTCCTAGGGCCCTGGCAGCAAAGGGCAGGGCCAGAGAGCAGAAGTAGTAGGCGGGAAAGGCAATCAACCTGAAAACAAACCAGTCATTATGGAGTAGAGCCTCTCACCCTCCTGCCCGGAGGTCACGCCCACGTGTATAGCAGGATTGTGGCAGGGCTGGCCCCGTAGCCTGGTACATTCTAGCCTAAACTGCTTGCTTGGTAGGTGCTCTCCCATCTGTCTTCCTGCTCTGGACTCCAGCTCCCTTGGTGTCTTGCATGCCTGCTGGCCCTGTATCTACCAAGGACAGCAGTGACACTGGAGAAGTAGCTTCATTCTGTACACAGGTCAGCTGGAGAAGTCATTCCCATTCATGTGGTAGCAGAGTGAGATCACAGATAATGTCCAGGGCAGACAATGCCTGGAGATGGGGGGTGAGCTCTCACAGCAAAGGTGTCTGCCACTCCCTTGCCCTGGCCATTCCGGGGCCCAGCCAGACCTGCAGTGCTTTCATCCTGTCTGCCCCAATCTGAACAATCTGTGGAAAGACTTGGCCTCCGGCTACACTGGCTCCAGCACCTGCATTGTGCCTTCTGTCTGATCCCCACAGTAGTATTGCCACTGGCAAGGACCCTTCCTCATAGTGGTTCCAAAGTCAATGTAAATCATCCCTATTCATCCTCCTGGAGGTCTTCAGTAGGATAACTGGAGAATAATAGAGATCTCTTGTCCAACCAACCCCATCTCCCCTTCTATGACCCAGTAATTTCGGGCCACCCATTACTGTGAATGATGCTGGTGCCAGTCTATGCCCAGCCCAGCAATTGCTCACTAGCTAGATCTTTCCTATCACCCATGACAAGTTGTTCCTAGTTGTACTGGATGTGATGCCCAATGCTAAGGTCCCTTTCTTGGCATCTTTCCGCTGCTCTGCCCCATGGGTACCACGGCAAGTACTTCCATCCTAAGGCTTCCTCCAACACATGATGGTGCTGGTGTGTTCCAGGCTCTAAGAAAGTCTTCTCTGGCTCCAAAAGCACTCCCTGGGGATCAGCACTGCTTACGCACTCTGTTCCTGTCCCCTATCCCTACTGCCAAATGCTTATCACATACTGAGTGTCTGCTTACTCCGTGGTCACCCTCCAGAGACTATAAAACTCATGGAAAAAAAAAGTTATGTTGCCTTTTAATTACCCCTTAGCAGAGTGTCTGACACACAGCAGACACTAATTAAGACTTGATAAATTAATGAAAAAGTCAGGAGTTATTGAATGCCTAGAAGGATCTGGCCTTTTACTTCCTTGATTTACTTCTTCTGTATAGGGAAACTTTTCAGTGGGCTTGGTGCAGAAGGTGTAGGGAGTCTTCTCAAAGGCAAGTTTCATCTAAGTGCTAGGTGGAGAGAGGATAGTATCGTGGGGTCCAGTGAAGGAAAGAAGGGAGGAAGGGACAGAGAGAGATGAGAGAGAGGGAGGGAGGGAGGGAAGGGAGGAAGGATGAGTTAGACCCTGCCTCTTTGGTACGGCACCTGGGCTGGAAACAGCTCTGAAGGGTAGGGACTCTACTTGTATAGGAAACTGAATCCCTGTATCACAGTCTCTGTTGGTAGACACTGACCAGCAGATTTTTAATTCCACATTGCCTCACCCCCACAAAGGTGGAAATCCCCAGTCTGGATATGGGATTTGTAGTGCTCAGATTTCATGGCTAAAGAATCATCTCTGCTCACTACAACCAAGAAAAATTCAGCACAACTCCAACATTTTCCTTAAAATTTCCAAATAACTGCTTGAGCTGCTTTTCTTTTGGGACTCAAAGACCACCCTTTGGTTTCTATGTTCCAGAAAGAACATCAGAGTAGAGGTGTGTCCTAGACGGGAAGCCTCAGTGGTATCAACACATTGTCCTGCAAATCCAATCTAGTTCCTGTTACAAACTGTCCAAAGGCCAGCATGCCTAAACGAGTGACATTGTGGACATTGCAGGATGCAGTCTCAGAAAGCTAATCATGTGTCAGAGGGTCAGGATCCTGTCTCTCTGGGAGCAAGACCCATGAGGTCAGCTTCTTTACATGGGATTTACATCTGCTCATGGTGCCCAGATGTTTTCTGGGGCTAGTATCTGACAAGAGATAAGTAGGAAATGTCTGATCTGCATCATTCAGATATCACTGGTAATGAAAATCAAAAAGAGATTTCATGTGATAAATGCATTATTGGTTTGGCTGTCATCTTTCCTGGATAATTCCTTTTCATCATTGATGGGAAAGCTGAGGTAGTGGCTGAGGACCTCTTGCATGCATTTACTCATAACTATCCTTTGAGAGAATGTGAGCAAACGCTATGAGCCAAGGTCAATACTTGGACCCTGGGGTCTGAGAGGATGAGGGTTGCCCTGCCCTTGGTACTCTGTCCCAACTCATATCCTCAAAATCTTCAAGGGCTTCCTCAGGTCAGGCTAGCTCCTATTTCACCTTCCTCTTCTTCTTGTCAGGCAGGACCAACCATAGCAAAGAAAATTCAGTCTTCTCTCTGTCTTCAGCTAATCAAACCTAAGACAGAAGAATAGCTACTTGTGAGTCTGTTACTAGCACTCTCAAGGTTTGCCACATCTGGTGGTTTTGCTCTGTCCTTCCCCAAGCCTGGAATGCAGTTATGTAGCTTGCTGCAACTCCATATTTAGGTTCTACTAGTCCATTGCCCCATCAAAAAAGGTCTGTAGATAAGCGTATGCAAAACCATCTTACCATGGGCATGGCCCTTTCCATCATGACTAGAGCTCCTCTGCCTATTCAGCATTTGGGAGACCACTGATCAGGTGTGGGCTTGCTTATGAACTATCTCCTCTGAAGAATGGGACTGTCAAGAAAACAGAAGCTGCTCCAGCTTCTCATGTTCCTGGTTATAGCTGGTAGCAGGGTGCTGGCTTGGAAAGTTAGTGGCAGATTTCTTGGCTGACCATTTTGACGTACTCTCTAATGAAGAAGGACAAGTGGTAATTCTTCACATGTAAATCGTGAACTGAAGACTTGCCCAGGCCAGATATCTGGGAAGGTTCATCTTCCCTGGAACATGAGCCTTTGAGTGGGACCTGCTTTCAACTTACTGTTGCTAGTAGAGTATGCAAGTACATCAGAAGTCTCTAGGGCTGACTTGGGAGTATTGGCCAACGCTTGCCATATGAGCAGATGAGCACCAAACTATAGCAACCAGGAAGATGTGGGCTGTTTTCAAGGCTGTTCACCTAGTCAAGACTCAGCAGATAGACAGAACTGGGCTAGGGGATTCGGCTGTGGAGGTAAGCAGGGTGGAGTGAGGACGATGCACACCTAGCTCCCCTCCAGCGTCATCCTGTATAGCTGCCCTCATTTTCTTCTTGCACTGATTCCCCCTAGTTCTTAATTAGGAAAAAAAATTAAAAATCTCTCTAGTTGTACATGATTTCTGCACAAGGATAAGCTTTTACTAATCTTTTTCTGGAAATGAGGTATGGTATAAATAAATAAAAATAAATAAGCTCTGTCTTCCCCCAGGGTGCCCCACTCTGGATGTAGGTCACCCACGTGTGTCTTTATGATCTATTTTCAAATTTAAAGGTTCTGACTGCGTGAGCAGAAACTGCTGAGCTGGCTCTGAGGCCAAGACACCTGCCAGAGCTGATGCTCTGCAGAAACCCTATTGCTTGCATACAGGTTCTTCCATACCCAGAGATTCATGGGGAGATGTTGGCAGTTCTGCAAAGTGGAAGGGCCTCTCTGCCTCTAGATTTGGGCAGCACATCTAAGACAAAAGAGTAATGAGGAATCCAGGGGTGCCCCCATTACTGGCCATTGGGTCTTAGCCCAATTTATAGAAAGAAGGGATTGAGGACTAAGATCGTCTCCTGTGGAGAATAGCATACATCACAAAACACCAATGCATGGTTCCTGTGTTCCATGAGCACTTCCAGCTGCATAGCCAAGTTGAGATGGGACTCTTTCAGCCACAGACTTCTGGTTCTTTGGCTTCAATAGAAACAACCAACAATTGACATTCAGGGGATGAAGAAAGGAAACAGACTTGATTCAGACCCACCTACCATCAGGGAGGAGATAGCCCTTGTGCAGTTTGGGAGCTGCTTAGTAAAGAGAGAGAGACTGAGACACAGCAAGAGGTAAACAATGCCCTACCCTCAGCCTGCTGTGGATACCCTTCACACAGACTGGCAGAGAACACGTAAACTACAGACTAGCTAGTGTGTTTTACAGAAGTCCTGGTGTAGGACTCATTACTCTCTTGCTCCCCCCCACCACCACCTCCCATGAACCCAGGACACTGTAATAGCAATGCCCTTCTTATGCCTTTGGTATTTATGCCTCTCCCAGTATCTGCAGGGAGTCTCTGTCTTTTTCTACTCCTTAGACTGACACTGCTTCAGGCCTCAGAAGTTCTTTTGTCTGGAAGCTAGACCTTAAGCTCCCCACCTCCTGAATATGAAGCAAGACTGAGAGCCTTTCCGTATGCTTTCCCACAGACCCACCCCCTCCACCACAGCACATGGAGGAGGCACTGGGCCTGCAGACAAAGGGGACAACAAGCATCCACCAGCTGCAACAAGTGGCAGGGCAAGCTGCATCTCCCTTCATCTGCTGTCATTTTCTATCACCTAATCCCATGATGGACAAATACCAGAAACTCAATAAATATAGAGCAAGCTGAAGAATGATTAAATGACATGATATACAGTTTGCAGACCAGCTGCAATTTGTCACTAGGCAACTGTCCTCAGGGCAGCTGGCTCTATACTGGGGAGTGGGAGACATTTCAGATCTCAAAAAAAAAAAAAAAAAAAAAAGTGTCATCGGGCTTGCAAAAAACAATAAGATATATACATCTACAGAGAGACTCTCAGGGAGACTCAAACCTGCAGGGAACACATCAATCACAGAGATGGCCTGACTGTGTAGACAACAGGATAGCAAATAGGATAAACTGGGTAGTAGGGCCCACCAGCATAGAAAATCAGCACATGCCGAGTCACTGAGTTTAGGGCAGGCCTTGTTTAGGGACAGATCAGAAACTACAGAGTAGTGGGTGGCCAGGCCTCTGACCCCAGCTGTTTTCTGGTTTGGTCAAGGGTACATAAAAGAGGATACCAGAATGTTCCCACAGCGGGCATCCCAAGGCTGAGAAGAAGGTGGCTGCTGACAGATAGACAGCTTTAACATGCTGTTCCGGTTAGCATGGAGTGGGCTATCTGACTCCTTCTCATCATCATCAACCATGCCATTCTTGAGTTCCACAGCTAGCCCTTGAGCTATACAGAACCCCCTGTGCCCCAGCTCCTTCTCCTCTGTGAAGGAAAGATCTCAAGATAGCAAGCAGCCAGTTCCCAACACTGTAAGGGGCAGAACAGAAACTCACTGAGCCTGAGTGTTCTAGGAGCCTGGGCGACTGTCTCTACAGCTCCCCCTTCTACTTTCTTTTTCTTCCTCTTTTTCAATTATTGTTTTATTCCACTGAGTCCAATTAATGTTGCCCATATGACATGGGAGTAGGTTCATCCACTGGGGTTGGGGAAACTACTAAGGGTCACACTCCCAAAGAAAAGTGACTCTTTCATCAACTGCCAATAGCCTTGAGCAATAGGAGGGACTCGGAAGCCCTTCCCCTCTAACTCTACCTCTCTCAAAAACCAAGAGCTATTTTCATGCCTGTAGGTCTCAAACCATCTCCGCCAGTAATGAGACCCCTATGAGCCCCATGAATATCAATCTAGGAGGTCATGCACTGAGCATACCATAGATGTCCCAGTGCTACTGGGGGCTCCTGGAGGGAGAAATGTCCTCATGGAGGTCAGTTCAGCCTTCAGCAGTCAGAAGGGACTCAATGGGACAAAAGATACATTCTCCATAAAGATATGCATCTAGACTCTGTATGCACCTAGAGCTCAGGGCCAAGGTGCCAGTTCAGGATGCAAAAAAAAAAGGTGTGTATCTGATGAAAAGGTCCCAAAAATTCCCTGTATTTTAAATCCTGAAACAACCTAGTGCAGTAAATTATAAACTCAGCGAGAGAGAGAGCACTGCTGATGCTACCAGAGCTGAAGACCTGCCCCGCAAGCTTCTGTGGCCCTGACCCATGCCCTGCTATTTCTTTAGTAGGGACCTATCTCTCTTCAGGGATGGGATGAGATTCAGGATGGGAGCCACAGTAAATATGCAAATAGAATATCCCCCCACCCCCCAACACTGAATGCTGTAGGGAGAAGCTAGCCCAGGGAAAGAAGCAGCATCTGAAAAGCCAATGAAAAAAAAATGTAAACACCATTGTGGAGAATTATCTTTGAGGGAGATAAAAAGATTAAGAGTTTAGACAAATACATTCCCAACCTCAAAGAATTTACAGATAACAAGTGCTCTGAAAGGAAAAGAGAGATGTAAGATACACTGGAGTTCAAAGAAGAGATCATAAAACAACAGATGGTGATGAAATGCTAACACTGGGTTTAGAAAGAGAACAAAGCCAGGAAGGGACTCAGATAACCATTTCCGAAGCCACAGAGGAAAGACTCGGGCCAGAGGTCTGGGAAGGGAGGCAGCCTAAAAGACAAGGGCATAGCTCAGTCCCTGAGGCCTGGGCAGGAAGCCAGAGAGAGGGGCTGAGGAAGCAATGGCCCAGAAAAGAAGCCTTGCCTTAGGCACGGGAAGTGTGGCCCAGGCCTTGAGCTAAAGACCTCCACTCAAGCCAGACAGACAGTGAGGCATGACTTTCCCAGATCTTTCTTCCACGGGGCATGGATCTCTGCCCCCTGGGATCCATCACTTCCCCAGCAGGTTAATCACACTCTATCATCCGAGTCCTCAGAAAGCCATCTTGCCTTAGGAAGTTCCCATAGGCAACAGCGGCAGCTGCAGGAAGAGAGGCACCATACCCATCAGCTCTGAAAGGCAGCGTTGTTGTCCCTGTCTAGATGATGCCACAGGACTCAAGTAGATCACATTATTGATATTTTCACCAGTGGAGGGAGCCCTGGCAAGGTGACTTTTGATGTTTTTAGGTGATTTTTTTTTCTTCCTCTTGGATGTACTTGTTAAGAAAGCATTGGTAATAGAAGCCAGAATCAGCTCTCTTGCTCTGAAATGCAGACGGTGATTTCTTCTCTGGAAGGGTGCAGGGTTTTCTTCTGCTCACACCAAGAGTTATCAAAACCCTTGGTTTTCTCCCTTCCTAGCATTGGCGGCTATATGAAGTGACAGCTGTATTCAGTGTCAGCACAGAGGTCAAAGGCAGGCTCACTCCAGGCCTTCCCAAGAGAAGCCTTCAGTCATCTCCTTGAAGAAAAGCTTCCGGTTCCTGGGGTCCTGAAAGAATAATGGCAGTGACCTCCTCGAGAGTCCTGCCATACAGTCTTGGGGATCCAAAGTCAGCTGCATCAGAAGATGGGACTCTTAGACAGTAAAACAAGGTGACTGAAATACAGAGGGACCCGCCCTTCACTGTGAGCACAGCAAGGGTCACACAGGATGAGTTAGGTGGCCAATTTGATGGCAGAGCCTGCTCTGGGGCCCTGACACACCTTGGGAATTTTTACAAGATCCAGCATCTGGCTGGCAAAGGCTAGCAGTTGCAGCTAGCCACAGTTGTCGCTTGGGGAAAGTGGATATATGCCTACTCTCTGAGCTCCGAGTGTGTGAGAATGGTCCCTGCGGCCTCTCAGGGCCTATCTTTTATCTTTATCTCTAAAAGGGGTCCATGATCCTCACACAGGACTCCCACTGCCTCAACTGGAAGCAACTACTGGTACACCCCAAAGTACACCTTTGTTTCACATGCTGTAGGGGCTTGATTACTTCCCTGCTGGGAACTAGCTTACTGCCCTAAAATTATCCCTAATCTACCCAGCAGAGTAGGTATGTACCACTCTCTTGGTTAAACTGTACCAGAATCTCTACCTATCAATCACTTGCTCTCTGAGAATCCCTTAGTTATCCTCCTGTGCAGGCCAGGGCCCTTGGCTTTTCACTTGAGTGATGGCTGCTTTTAATTTGAAGCCCTTAAGAGACAAAGTGTACACCTTTATC
The DNA here is from genome assembly GCA_028551405.1 of Uromys caudimaculatus. Taxonomy (NCBI): domain Eukaryota; kingdom Metazoa; phylum Chordata; class Mammalia; order Rodentia; family Muridae; genus Uromys; species Uromys caudimaculatus. The sequence goes on along the minus strand of CM052708.1, from coordinate 84,628,107 downwards.
CATACAATCCATCACAATCCTGAAAGACGGTCAAGAATGATGTAAGTGAAGGAACGGAGTCCTGTTCTTGACCTGACAGTGCTTGTTTTGCAGTCTCCAACCTGCAGGCGGCCTGGTGGTCACCCTGGGCTCTCATTTGACATCTCTATTATGCTGGGTGGAGCCTATTCTATACTCTGTAATGTTAACTATTTCATCACCAGAAAGAAAACCAAGTTCCAGGCAGAGAGTAAGAAACATGTGGGGGGAAAATGAAGTCGTTATTATAGCGGGAATAATCCATATGGAGAACAAAATCTCAGTGGTGTCGGTTGGGATAATTTAGCCTGGTGATATATACGGAGCGGGCCACAGGCACTATAGGACAACAACCACAGCAAAAGCCCCCGAGACAAATGAACTCAGGAATTCAAAAATAGACACACACAAAAAATTAAATTGATTTCTTTACTGCAGGGTTCTAATGTGCTGATGTGTGTTACGGATCATGCTAAGACAGATTTAACATAGGGCACTTCCCAGTCTGAGCTCTCCCTAGGGCCCTTCCTCCAGGAAGCATCTCCAGGAAGAGATGCTGCTCAGAATGCACTTTTGGAAACGCCCAATTAATCTCTCTGTCAGAACAGGTATTACACTGGATTGCTTTTGCCCAGAGGAAGGCTGTAGATTTTTCCGGGCTAAGGTTATTTGGTTAGGCTCCACACAGCCTGCCATAATGATTTAAATATCAACTTTGTCACCCATCATCTTAGCTTCTTAATCCGATCAGCAACCTAATCATTTATATGATTTATGACATCACAAGAAGAAAGCAAGCAGGACTACTCCCTTCCCTGGTATTCAAGGGCGGAGGCTCGGTACTGATAGAGGGAACAAGCTGGCCAGGGAATGTCTCCAGGATCACAAGCACAAAGAAGACAGTAGTGAGTTTCATCAGCGTATGTCTGAGCGCATCATGAATGACAGCCTGTGACATCACACCAAAAATATTTGATGAGATGGGTGTCCAAAGAGAAAAGCAGTTCTCACAACGGGAGCAAGTTTGCTGAATGCCCCCTTTACCTGATTATTAACATTAGTGTCCAAAGGATTGATGGACCAAATAATGCTACAGTGTTGATGTAGTTTGTCTCTACGAACCCATGTTGAAATCAGATTCCCTGCTGTAGCAGTGTAGCAGGCCATTCATGCCCTCCCTCGGGAGCAAGTTTGTACTCAGGGACTTGCTCCTAGCAAACAGAAGAGTGGCTGCCTCAAAACAGGTCTGGGATGTTGCCTCAGTTTCTCCTGTATTTGCTTGCCCACTGGCTACTCTAAAATGAGTCCCTACCTTGCAGGGCTGTCTACCATGAGGCTTCCACCAGAAATTACTAAGATGCTGGCATCATACTCTGCTTTTCAAGCCTGTCAAATTGTGACTCAAAATAAGATTAATTTCCTTATGAAGAATTTAATACCCAATATTTTGTTATACTATGAGAAAATAGCCTATGGCAAATAGCTTTTATGTAATCTATTAGAAGTGGTTTTTAACCCATTTTGGTGGGGATTAAATAGTAACGAGTGCAAAGTTTTAGTTCTAAACCAGAATCTCGGTACAGACAGCTAGGACCTATACTGAAAGGTACTAGAGTCAGGTGCTACAAAATTAGCTGTGCCAGAGATCAGTCTAGATTAGCCTGACAGAATCATGAAAAAAATATTTAGTGATGTTCTTGGGATCAAATCCTCATTGAGATAGGTAAATATAAAAATTTTTCAAGTGATTACTTTTTCTGCTCCAACCTGTGATTTCCCAAGCTTTTCTGTCTCTGATTTAAAATTCTCTCCCAGTCACTCATTCAATGATTCAATCAAGCAATCAAACATTTATGAAGTCAAAGAAATGATAAAGAGATAAACAGATAAGATTAAACTTAGTCATTGTTCTATTACAAAAATTTGGGAGATTTCTCCCAGGAGCACACAGAGGATGAATATGGACCAAAATATTTAAATCACTGGGCCATCTGCTCTTTTCTCCAAAAGTTGGGACAGGATCACCACTCTGAAATACCATAGCAATAGAGTCTAACTTTCCTGACCCTTTCATTCTTGCTCTTAATATCAGAGGCCCAAGTTTTATACCAAATCAAAACAAATAAACAAACAATGACAAAAACAAACAAACAAAAAATCCCACACAACAATTCTCCTGGTATGATTCCTGCTACTATGGCAGCCAGATAATTTTCTACATTTCCCTAAAACTGTGACATTAAAGAGTCCCCAAAATTGTTTCATAGAGTATCAGTCCTAAAAGTGCTGTTCAGAGATGGTTCATCCCATCTTCAGAAGCTACAGAGTGACCAATGGCTCTGGAAATGCCATTCTGTAAAGAATCTTGCTTGTTTCCACTTAATTCAATGCATTCCTCAAACACAAGCAAATACAAGTCACTATAATTTTTCATTTAACATCAATACATCTCCTAAAGAATTAATGTTTCTTGAAACACATGTTCAGACAATGTTCTAAATCTATTCAGGGAAAACTACCATTTTCTTATAAGAAAGCACAAGACAAAACATGGAGGAAAAATAAGACAAGCAATGGAACAAAGATTTCTGGGGAACGTTGTCCCTTCTAGCAAAGAACATTCTGCTCAGGCATATTTAGAAAGAATCTGAGTATTTTGCAGCATGAATTGCAGTCACTTAGAATACTATAAGATGTAGTAGACAACATCTTCAAAATAATCTAGGAAATGAATTATGTGTATATATGCTTAAAGTTTGTGTACACCTATGTGTGAAGGTACCCAAGCACATGTGGGAGATGTGTGTGTGTGTGTGTGTGTGTGTGTGTGTGTGTGTGTGTGTGTGTGAGGTGTCTTTGTCCATTGTTCTCCATCTTCAGCCTCTTTTTGATATGGAAAGCTTACCCAAACAGGAGTTAACTGATTTAGCTAGCCAGTCAGCTCCAAGGATTGACCTCTCACCATCTGTCTAGCACTGGCATTAGAGCTGCACAGAATAACGATAAAAATCCTTCCTAGATCATAGACAAGAAGGAAAGAGTGAAGAAGAGAGAAGAAATCATCTGTGGGTGAAGAGCTGAGCCATGGTAGAGAGAAGAGAAGAGAAAAGAAGAGAAGAGAAGAGAAGAGGGGAGGGAAGGGGAGGGGAGGAGGGGAGGGGAAAAGAAGAGAAGAGAAGAAGGGAGGGGAGGGGAC
>CM052708.1:84602646-84624393 GCA_028551405.1 Uromys caudimaculatus | reverse complement strand
GGAGGAGAGGAGAAGAGAAGAAGGGAGGGGAGGGGAGGGAGAGGACGGAAGGGGAAGGGAGGGGAGGGAGGGGAAGGAAGGGAGGGGAGAAGAGGAGAAGAGAAGAAGGGAGGAGAGGGGAGGGGAGGGAGGGGAAGGAGGGGAGGGGAGGGAGGTGAGGAGAGGAGAGGAGAAGAGAAGAGAAGGGAGGGGAGAGGAGGGGAGGGAGGGGAGGGCAAGGAGGGGAGGGAGGGGAATGAGGGGAGGGGAGGGAAGAGTATAGCAAGAAATAAGATTCCCAAGACTTAAAGAAAGTTGAACTGCCATGGATAATGTCCTAGCTAGTGTTACTGCTGTGATAAAACACCATGACCAAAGCAACGTGGGGAGGAAAGGGTTAATCTGGCTTACACTTCCATATCACTGTTTGTTATTGAAGGAAGTCAGGACAGGAGCTCAACAGGCCAGGACCCTGGAGGCAGGAGCTGATGCAGAGGCCATGAAGGAGTGCTGCTCACTGGTTTTCCTCTCACGGCTTGCTATGCTTACGTTCTGTGGAACCCAGGACCTCAAGCCCAGGGAAAGTATTACCCACAATGGCTGAGCCTTCTTACATCAACCACCAATGAAGAAATTACCCTACAGCTGGATCTTATGGAGGCATTTTCTCTATTGAGGTCCCTCCTTTCAGATAACTTGACCTCATGTCAAGTGGACACAAAACTAGCCATGATAGATTGAGATTATCATTGTATAAAATTCAGAGATTTTGTGAGTTGATATTACAGTGACATTTAAGTGAATTCAAAAGAGAGCAAAGAGAAAGATTTAAAGAAATCTTAATAATTTGACACTGGACTTCTCAGCAGCAACATTGGGCTCATTTGAACAATAGGATAAAAATTTCAAGGCATTTTAGGTGATAGAACACCACACCTGAAATTTTATATCCAGTCAAACAGTCTTCCAAGTGCCAGGCATATAAGACTGCATCAAATTTACCTCATAGAAAACCACTTTAAAAAAATTTATGAAAAAGTACTCAAATAAGAAACAACTTATCAGATACTGCAAAAAGTGTATGAAGTAGAGGAAAAGAAATACATATAAGGTTTGCTTTTCTCTCTTAAGAATCTAAGAGCACTTTCAAACAGTAAATAAACAAGGTCATACATAATAAAGTAGAATGAAAATTGCAGAAAATAAGATTATTTGGATGATGGAGAGAAACTAATGTTGTGAAGGCACTAAATTCCTCTTATCTCCAAAAACACACAAAGAAGCACAAGATACTGTGTGTGTAAATAGTTATGTACCTGATACTTTAACCTAAAAAGTTATAAAGAATATCACACATAGAATCAAAGCCAGGCCAGGGTGCAGAAGCCTGTAATTTCAATATCTCAGGAGACTTAGGGAGGAATATCACAAGTTCAAAGACTGACTGCCTAGACTGTGGAATGAATGAGCTCAAGGCCAAACCAAGCAGCTGTGTTAGAATTTCTGTCACAATAAAAAGTTTAGGGGCTGGAGAGATGTCTCAGTCATTAAGAGGACTGGCTGCTCTTCCAGGAGACCTGGGCTCAACTCCAAGTACCACTTACAACCATCTGTAACTCCAGTACCAGGGAATCAGATACCTTCTTCTGGTCTCCTCAGACACCAAGCATTCACATGGTAAAGAGAGAAAGAGAAAGAGAGAGAGAGAGAGAGAGAGAGAGAGAGAGAGAGAGAGAGAGAGAGAGAAATATCAAAGATGTAAAGATAAAATCTATTATCGGATTTACAAATTGAAGAAAGAAGAGAAATGAAAAAAAGATGAAGAAAATCACAATCAAAATATAATTGTAAATTCCATAAAAATATGAAGCCTTTTATAAAGGATGCACAGGAATCTTGGAGATGGTTCAGTTGTTCAGTGTGAACAATGTGTTCAATGTTTGGCTCATAAACAGGAAGACCTGAGTCTGACCCCCAGCAGACATGTGAAGCCGGGCAGAGTGGCACACATCTGCAATCCACCATCGGCAAGCAGGAACAGGAGGATTCCTGAGACCCAATGGGGGACTATCAAAAACCATGATGACACTGAAAGTTGATCTATTGCTTCAAATACATGCATACACACATGCAAGGCATATAGAGAAAGTCACTTCAAGGTTAAACAAATGTTCAACAAAAATGGTACAGGAAAACATTATCATGGAAATGTGAAGCTAACAAACCAATAAAGAGTTATAAAAAATAACCTATATCCTTTTCCATTTAAAAAAAATTGAGTATATTAAGCAAATTTAAAATTTCTTTGTCTGAAAAAATAAGTATTAAAAATACTGATAAAAATATAAGAAAGAACAACATAGAAACTGAAAGAATACAGATGTAAGATTATTATACATTATTTGCTATAATATTATTTAAACTTGTAATGGTTCTCAACCTTCATAATGGTACTGCCCTTTAATACAGTTCCTCATGTTGTGGTGACCCCCCAAAATTATTTTGTTGCTACTTCATAACAGTAATTTTGTTACTGTTATGAATAATAATGTAAAAGAGAATAGCTGATAGGTGACCCCACAGGGGTTGTTGTGACCCACAGGTTGAAAGTCATTGATTAAAAGGTAGTAGGTGATAAATTAAAGATACATAGGTGCTAGAATAGGCATAAAAGTAAATCGTAATATCAAAGATAACTACAGGGATGTAATAAAGTAGTTCCAGGAAGCCATACAATAATGTATAAAAAAATACATAAACATAAAAATTAAAAATTCTACATGAATGACATATACTAAAATGACAAACTTAAGACTATATAATAAAATTAAATGTAAATACACATTAAAGATGAATATTGCTAGAAGGAGTTTTTTAAAATAAAATATTCCATGTATAAAATCATTCTTTAGAGTTGACAAAATCACCAAATTAAAAAGAGAACTTGTGAATAACACAGCTGTAACACCCCTGACTGTACACTTAAAGGAGTCTACACTACACACCACAGAGATATTTAAACAGCCAGAGTTAGTGCAGCACAAGATATGGAACTAGCCTAAATACCTATCACAGATGAGTGCATAAAGAAAATGCAGAGTACATACAAAGTAGAGTTTTATTCAACCATAAAGAAAAATTGCATCATTTGTAGGAAAATGGATAGAACTATACAGATTATTATGTCAAAATAAAATCAGCCAGACTCTGAAAGGGAAATCGCATGTATTCTCTTATCCTCAGAATGTGACATGAAAGAGGAAGGAGGACCCGGTGGGAGGAGGAGGCCTAAAGGGAGTGGGGGATGGGCTGATAGGAAGTGTAGTGGAGGGAAGGAAGACCGTATTACACGTGTTCTCTCATATGTCTGAATATAGATTCCGAAAAATGTAGACCATGAAATAGAAGGGGGCTTGTGTGATAGGAAGAAATCAGCCTAACGGGAGAGAGGGTACTGGGCAAAGACAAGCACTGCATATGTTCCTGCATATGGAGAACCTGGATATTAGGTCCAAAGGAGGACTCACTTGGAGGGAGGAAGGCCATCAGCATGAGAGAGAAGAGGACTCCGAAAAGACAATAGCTGTGAATACCTAAGAATAATTAAATTGTGTATGTGTATGAATGTATGTGTGTGTGTTTGTGTGTGTGTGTGTGTGTATGTGTGTGTGTGTGTGTGCACGCACATATCCGTATGTGGGTGTATATGATCATGAAATCCCATTATGTTGCATGATAACAGAGAAAATCTTAAAAAGGTAAGCTCACCAAAAAAACAAACAAACAATGAACTTGTAAAGACTAGACACTGAAGATGATGTAATGGTCACATTAAATGAATAACCAATTATATTTCACAGTAAAGAAAAGGGTTTTCTTCTTATATAACAATACTGATTCATTAAGACATCACAATAAACTATTTATCTAACAAAAGAATATTAAAATATATTAGACAAAAACTGACAAGTTTTGAAGATGTTTTTTCAAGAAAGAATAAAATTAAGACCTTCTCTGAGGGAGAAAAAGAAAAAAGGTTTTCCACCAAGGTTGCAGTATTAAAATTTTTATAAAAATTGTTTCTAGAGGAAAAAGATAACAAAAGGAAACATGGGTACCAAGGAATGAAAGAAGAAGAAAGCAAACAGTGAATATTTAAAATTGCTGACTTCTTTCTTAAGCCCTTTTAAGGGTGTGTAACTGTTGAAATTTTAAAATGCATTGTCTAGTAGAATTTTCAATACATACAGGTATAACTAACATACCATAGCAGAAAAATCAATCTAGGAATAAGAAAGAAGAGTCATAGCTTTCTGTATTTGATGTGAAGTAGTACAGCATGAGCTCTAGATAATCCCATAAGCACTGATACAAAGAAAGTACATCTAAAAAGCAAATAATAAAATGAAAATATTCAAATATCCCCAAAGAAAGCAAGAAACATGGGAGGCCAAACAAAGATAAAACAACAACAACCACACAACAACAAAAAATCAATCATATTTTAAGCAAAATCTAGCCCTATCAATGGCCATCATAAAATGATAACATTCAGAATATTCCCATTAAAGACATAGGCTGACAGTAGAAAAGGTGACGCCTGACCATATGCCACATAAGCAAGCCACAATTAAAACACAGTATCAGATGGATTAAAAATAAATAGGCCCCCAAAATAAATAAAAACAAACCTTTAAATACAATTAAATACATGGATAGGAAATGGTATCATTTATCAAAATTTATGAAATGTAACCAAACAGGATGTAGAGGGAAATGTATGTATTGAATTAAATGGTTATATTAAAAAAGGATAAACACACAAAATTGGCCATCAACTTTTCCACATTGAGGAATTAGAAGGAAAAAGAAGAGGAAATTACATTTATAGAGTGGGGCAAAATAATAAAGACAAACAAAATTCATTAAGGTTTAAAATACAAAACCAATAGAGAAAGTTGATGAAGTGAACGCTGGTTCTTTGAAAAAAATCAGTAAAATTGATAATCTATTGCTAAATTGGACAAGAAACAAATAAAAGAGACAAATACTGCCAAAATCTATAAGCAGAAATAAGCAAAATATTACCACAGACTTTCAAATGAAGTTCCTTGGAAGACACCAGTTACCAAGGTCTGCTTGAGAAGACATACAAAATCCAAACATCCTGCTAACCTGGATTAAGAATACCCACTCAGTAGTTTCAACACCTTTTAATAAAGGATGCCATTCTGTCCAGATGGCTCTATCAGTGGGTCAGAAGGAATGATACTCTACATACTCTTTCAGAGAAAGAGAGAGGTCAGTATTCCCCAATAATTAAACAGAACAGACATTACAAGAAAACTGGAGAACTTATTCAATAGCCATACAAGACCCTGGGTTCTATCTGCAGCACTACACAAAACTGTTTCGTTGTATACAATTGAAATCCTATTACTTAGGAGAGAGAAGCATAGATCAGGAGTTCAAGATCATTTGTCTACAGAGCAAATGCAAGGTCACCCTGGAATACACTGCACCCTCTTCCCAAGGCAACAACAACAACAACAACAACAACAACAACAACAACAACAAATCAACCATTGAAACCACCATTCCATGATACCACAAACAGGGAGAGAAAATTTTAGATAAGATAATCTCAACCCTTACTAGAAAATATTTAACAAAATTCAACATTAAATTATGAGGAGGGAGGGAGGGAGGGAGGGAGAGAGAGAGAGAGAGAGAGAGAGAGAGAGAGAGAGAGAGAGAGAGAGAGAGAGAGAGAGAAAATTCTTCTAATAAAGTAAGGTCAGAAGGGAACTTTCTGGAAGGCTACTAGAAAACAAGCCTACAATAATATCACATTTACTAGTTAAAAGTAACTGCCTTCTCCCTAAGAACTGGCACAAAGAACAAAAGGACAGCTAACTCATAACCTTCAACCACCATCTTGGAATGATGCATGAATGTAAGATAAGCAAAGAGAAAGAAAGAAAGAAAGAAAGAAAGAAAGAAAGAAAGAAAGAAAGAAAGAAAGAAAGAAAGGAAGGAAGGAAGGAAGGAAGGAAGGAAGGAAGGAAGGAAGGAAGGAAGGAAGGAAGGAAGGAAGGAGAAAGGAAGGAAGAAAGAAGAGAGAAAGAAAGAGAAAATATTGAAAAGAACTATATTCATAATTGAAATAATTTCCTATAAAGAAAATTCCTGGTAAATTATACTAAAGCTACTATTTTTACTAACAGGAAAATGTAACAAGGTCACAACCCAGATTGGACCACTGTTGTCTGGCAGTTTTGTCAGTGTTGAAATATTCCCTCTAGGAGGGAGGAGGAAGCCTTGTCAGGCTCAGGGGTAAAAAGAAGGGCCACGTTCTGGACAGCTGGGACTTAGGGACTCTTTAAGGCCCCTCCCCGGCTTCACAAAAAATTGTAAACCACACTGAAGGAGGAGACTGACCAGCTCAGCTGCCTGGAGGAGAGTCTCAGAACATGGAGCTAGCTGCCTACACATGTGTAGAGAGCTGCAGGCTTGGGGATTTTCCCATGATGGGGCCAGCTTTTCTGGGATGCAACTGCTTTTGGGTCACCCCCTGATTTTCTAAGTGACCCCTCACACATATTCCTGATAGTAACCCCAAGAAATGCCCCTTGGTTTACCACGTTGGCTTTGGTGCATTTATTACTTTTGTAGCCTGGATACATCCCTTTCAGGGATGAAGGGCACTCTGTCTCTGTCTCTCTTTCTCTCTCTGTCTCTGTCTCCCTCCATCTCTGTCTCTGTGTCTATCTCTCACCTTCCCTCCTTCCTTCCTTCCCTGTGTGTGTGTGTGTGTATATGTGTGTGTGTGTGTGTGTGTGTGTGTGTGTGTGTGTGTGTATGTGTGTGCGCGTGTGTGTGTGCTGTACATCCTTAGGAAAAGCCTGTCATACAGCAAATAGTCTTTAGTGCAAACCTTTCAAACTTCTAGCATGTAGGGAAAAATTCAGATGTTCTTGGGTATGTAGATGCTATAGATAGGACACCAAAAGCATAATGTATCAAGAATTCATAATTTTCTCTGTAATAAAATTTAAATAATAGTGCTTTAAAAGAACAAACTACTGCAGAGATTAAACAACAAGTGAAAATGGAAACAGTTTTAGACACAGGGCCAAGGACCAACTGTGTCAAGATACATTGACAAGGTTGGGGAGACGGCTGAGCTGTTAAGAGCACTTGCAGCTCTTGCAGAGGACCTGGGTTCACATTCCAGTCCCTACGTCAGGCAGCTTACAACTGCCTCTAACTCCAGACCCAGGGGGTCCAAACGCCCTCTTCTGGACTCTAGAGCAGCACATCACAGTAGAGATATGTATATGAGGTGGTTATACATATTCATAAAATAAAAAGATAAATAAAAATATTTATTCAAAAGAAAAATACATAGGTAGAAATCTAACAGCTTCTCAACATTCAATCAGAATAATTCTACTTTGAAAGTAGACATAATAGCCAAATAGACACGACCAAATAACAGCGTGACAAATATGAGCAATAAAATTAATGATACTAATAAACAACTGAGAATGCAAAACCCTAGAAAGAATATAAGCATAAAGCACATTAATTCATTGAGGATATATACACAAAACTGGGCAGCTTCTTGATAAAGAACTGGGCAGCTTCATATGAAAATAAATCCACACTCACCACATGTCCTGTCAATCCTCCATCCAAGAGTTTATTTCAGTGGACTGCAATTTATTTTCATATAAAAGCATTTACACAAATGTTGACAACACTTTAATTCAGAAATCCCACCATCTAGGAATAACCAAAATGTCCTTCACCAGCTGAATAAATAAACGGACTGGTATGCCCATAGAATGGGTATACTATTGTACATTAAATTATGGAACAACATTGGTGGATCTTAAGTAGATTTTTCTAAATAAGGGAAGACAGATTCCAGAGGCCACAAACTGTGTAACTCATTTATATGAAGTTCTGAAAACATCAAAACTGTAGGGACGAGACACTGGACTACTAGAGGGTTAAGAGATTAGGAAGTCAAATGCAGAAGGACTGCATTTGGCAATTTTTAGAGTGTTGAAATGTTTCTGTCGGTTGATATGCAATGTTCTGCATACCACAAGCTGAAGGTTTCCTTTATCATTTAACAAAAATTAAAGTCAGAATGTCAGCAGGTCCCAGGATGGAAAGTGGTGTGTGGAAACACAAATGTACTTGCATCACCAATGTAAGGCACAACCTCGCTGAAGACGCTGACGGAAGGGGAGCTGACCTATGTGGCTTTGGGAAATGGTGCTTTACTTGGATTCTGTGAGGCAAAAGACCAACAGAACTGCAGTTCAATACTGTTTTATAGTTGGTCAATTTGTCTCTCACAAGCCAATTAGGAATCTGACACTACACGTATTCAAGGGTTGCACAAGTAATAATTTGCAAGCAAGGGGAACCAGATTCGACTGTTAGAGAATGAAATAACAAATAAGCCAGGGGAGAAGATTAGAATGAGCCCTTCATAATTAAGTTAGAAATCATGATTATTTATGTATGCATATATGTGTAGATTTGCATGTATTCATGCATATTTACACAAATACATACAGGAGATGATGAAGACAGATGAAGATGGATAAACACAATTAGATAATTGACAGATGATAGCTATTTGAGAGAGAAAGAGAGAGAGAGAGAGTTAGATAGATGACAAATAAAGATACATCGAGAAATACACACCTCTGAGTTTACCTGGAATACCATACATGCATGCAATTCTTTACAGTGTCCTTTGAAAGTTCTTGGAAGCATCAACTTCACAGACACATCCATCACTGAGATCTCAGTTTCCTAATATAAGTCCTCAATAAAATAAGCATGAGTTCTGTAAGAAATGTCTATGTCAGAGGCAAAGAGAATCCAACAGACTCAGAATATTATAAGCACATGGAAATAAAGAAGTCTTCAAAGGAGCTAGGAGGTTAGAAAAGCACATGAAAAGGGGGAAATATTCTTTATACAAGAATACTGAGTAATATGAGAGGAAGCAAAGTGATAGAAAAGCACTTTGAAGCACAGAAATAGTAACTGCTTCGGGCATAACATACAGACAAATGATAAAATCAGCGGGTAATATTTTAAGGGCAAAGAGAATATTTGTATGGTTTCAATGTATATTCTTCCCATCTCCTAGTCCATGCAATGATTACACCATATAGCTACAAAATTTTTATACTATTAATGCTTAAGGCTGAAGCTTAATTTCCTTCAGGGATGGTCTAGACATAGATGTAATTCTAATAAATAATGCATGAAAAAGAAAACAGTTATTTTTACACTGGCGAAGCCTTAAGTACCACCTTAGACAAGCGATCAGGATTAGCATAGCAGTGACACATGGGTAACAGGTGTCTGTCCTTGGGTAGGATACAACCAGAAGGGTATTTCACCTCCCTGGAGTCCTTCCCATAGATCCATAGCTCCTGTCCGGTCAAACAAAAATATCTCTACAAAACCTCTGATAGAGAGGCTGGAAATAACTGTTTCAGCTTTTCTGGCAACACGTGATCGCTCCTCTCTAAAGGCTTGAAGAACATAAAACAAGGAAAAACTGTTAAAGGACATAGATGGTGGAGACCTGGGAAGCACAATAACTAAATAGCATGTGGCTTGCTAGAAAAGTCCCAGAAACAGCAAAAGAACATTACTGTGCATATAGGTAAAATCTGAATGAAGTCTATAGTCAGTAGCATTGTTCCAAAGTTCATTTCTTAGTTTTGACATGCCTGTCATGTAAGATGCTCACTTTAGGGAAGTTGAGGGAACTGAATACAATGTTCTATGCTGTCTTTGCGACTCTTCTGAGAAATATAAAGTTACTTTTAAACACATTATTACCCTATATGGCAATTATAATGATTAGAAATTTTAAGCTCGTCTATGCCAAGTGTAGCCAAGGATGCATTAAAAACTGAAATTCTATTAAACTGCTTGGGAAAACTGAAAATGGAATAGTTCACAAGTAAAACAGATTAAAAGTTTCTTAACAACTAAACATCAACCTGCCATATGATCCAGCCATTCCCCCTCTCTGATAGTTAACAAGATAAGTAAAATGTATGTCTACATAAAACCTTTTTAATACAAGTGTGTGTAGCAGTTTTATTGAATATAGTAAAAATCTAAACACAAGCCACATGATCACTAACAGATGAACAGATAAATAAATCGTGGTTTTTCCTGTAAGGAACAGAAGGCAATATTTTACAACAAAGGGAAATAGCATAAATGAATCACAAAATTCTTAATCAGAGTAAAAGAACAAAAGGGAAGACATGATTCTATAAAATTCTAGAAAAAATCAAATAAAGTTATTAGAGTAAAAAGGAAATTGGCGGTTGGCTGAGAATAAATGTGTTAGCTGGATAAGAAGATTTTAGGATTATGCTGAGGTTTGAAATATTGATTATAATGGAACAGTCTCACGCTACATATATATTGATATATATGTTTCTGTACCTGTACATATGTGTGCATGTATGTGTATGAAATTTATCAGAATTGACATCTTAAAAACTTTTGATTTATTTTGTTTCAGTTATGACTCTTCACAGTTACTAAATGTCATTGAAGTGTATCCTGAAAAAGTACTCCAAATAATGCTATAAATGATGCATTACCCAGTTCAAGAAAATTACAGAAAATGTGGAGAATTTAAGAGGACCAGAATAGAATTGAAATTTATATGAATGAAGTCAGAGGAAGTAGAAAATAAATGGCATGTATTGACTTAAAACAGAGAGAAAGAGGAAAATGTCAACGTGAGGTAAGGAATAAACATTGTAGGTGTAATCAGAGTTTCAGAGAGAAGAGGAGGGCTGTGCTAAAAGTACTGCACTAAGGCTGGAAAATTGTACAAAAGTATAATGAATTTAAATATGAAGAATCAATTAATTCCATTAATCCCACATTTTGGAGATAAAAGGAAAATGATAGCTAGGCATTGCACCATTACTGAAAATTTAATAACATCTGGAGAGGAAGACACCACTTACTTTCAAATGAGAAGCAATCAGTAGAAAGCACCAGGAGTAGAATCATAGAAACTACAATGATACCTTAAAACCATAGGAAGGAAAACGTCAACTAAGAACTCTATACTCACTGAAAATAGCCTTCACCATTGAGTGTGGAACACAGATACACGGAGGACGATCACAACACAGGGAATAGGCTGCACTGAAGAATAAACCTTCACTGGAAGAAACCCCAAGGGGAGTTCTTCAGTAGCTAGTGGTATCAAAGGAAAGTGGGAAGAAAGGGAAAAGAAGAATGTATTTTCAGGGAAAACAGCTATAGTTCACACTTGGATGAGGTGGAGGCAGGAGGAAGAATGACTTTAAAAAGTGAATATCTAGGGCAAGATAATTAAATAGTAGCTGAATAATGATAGTTAAAAATAATAGCAATATCTTATGCAGTTTAAAATAAATGTACAAATTAACCAAAGGACACAATGAGACTAAAGAGGTGGGGTTTAAAAGGGTCTAATGTTGGAAACATTAGTCAAGAGCAAAAAATGGCATCTAACTGTCATGAATTAAAATGTATATTTTAATCTGAGTTATTCACAATTCTGTGAATAATTAAAAAGTCTGTGAAAGTCTGTATGAATAAGATAAAAGATGTGGGGGAAAACTAATTTTAAAGTATGAATCATCAGAAAGCAGCAAGAGGAAAATTCAAAAACATGGTGAATCAGAACTTAAAGAAAGAATAAGGAACAACTGGACAGAAAACACAACACAGAGAATATTGATTGAATACTACTTTATTAAGCAAATACAGTAGTTCCTTTCAAAATTCTAAGTCTCAGATATAAAATTCTTATGGGCATGCAAAAGACTACAAATTGGCAAAAGTCATCCTAGATAAAACCAACAATGATAGAGGCTTTGCAATACTTGATCAAAAGAGATATCCAGACATATGGAATTGAAAAACCAGAACAAGTCCATACAGATATTACAACCTAATTACTGACAATGTTGCCAAAAAATATAATGACAAAAAAAGCCTCTTTGAAAGGTAATGCTAAGGAATCTCTCTCTCTCTCTCTCTCTCTCTCTCTCTCTCTCTCTCTCTCTCTGTATAATTTTGTCATGCATATGATATTATTTATTTATAAACTCAAATGGATCAAGAACCATCATGTAAGACTTGAGACTTTAGATCACCTAGAGCAGCAGTTCTCAACATGTGGGTCCCTACTCCTTTGGGTATTGCGTATCAGATATCCTTCATATCAGATATTTACATTACAATTCATTACAGAAGCAAACTTACAGTTATAAAGTAGGAACGCAATGATTTTATAGTTGGAATTCAGCACAACACGAGGAAATGCATTAAAGCGTCACAGCATTAGGAAGGTTGAGAACTACTAGAGGAACCATAGTGGACCATAAAGGAAGCACTTTAAGATCTAAGAAGAGATAATGATTTTGATAGTAGGGCTCCAATAGTTCAGGAAATGACAGCAAGATTAGCAAATATATTTTTGTTATAAAACTCTGTATGACAAAATAAACTACCAACAGAGTGAAGAGAATTGGAGAAAGTCTTTGGTGGCTTTTCATCCCACAAGGATCATGGGATGCTCAGATGCAACAGGTAGATATACCACACAACTCCTGCACCTAAGGCTCAGGGAACATCAGGGAATTTAAAGTGAAAGATTGTAAGAGTCAAAGGACCAAGAAATATGCTGTGAGAGTGTGTCTCCTGGAAAAGACAAGAAGCTATGCACATGATATAGCCCAACAATATCGCTGTCTACACAAGCCCTGAACAGTAACACCACCAGTAGACATGGTAATGTGGAAGGGGAAAATCTCATTTTTCCCTACCCCTTTCCCTTCCAACTACAGGAAAAGAATGACTACTGAGAAGGGACAATTAGTCTTTCAAAGATAAAGCTCCTAATTGTTTCTCTATTACCAACTGGTCAGGCTTAAAATTATATACACACAAGCAAAAATAAATGAACTTGGAAGGTTATAGTTATATACGAATTGTAGGTGCTTGTATCACAAATGCAATTACATTTCCCCAAACTGTTCACTGGAGTATCTGCATGTAAGACAGAGACCCTGCCTCCACTTGGTTCTGATTGGTAAATAAAGATGCCGGCAGCCAATGGTTGGGCAGGGCAGACAGAGGTGGGACTTGAGAATTTCCTGGGCTTGCGAGGGAGAGAAGAAAAAGGAAGGGGAGAGCCACCATGAAGGAGAAGGAGAGGTGAGATGCTATGCCTGGGGATAGTGCAGGACAGAGAGGCATAGCAACCATGTGAAGGAGCTGGGGGAGAGGACTAAGAGGGCTGCCCTTCTGGGCCCAGGGCAACCCAGACAGAAGATGGGATTTAGTAAGTAGTAACTCAGGATTCTCAGCAGGACATGGGTTAACCTCATGGAGGATAGGAAGTGGCCCAGCCATTGAGCTGATTAAGGCATATCAAAATATAAAGGCTGTGTGTAGGTGTTTCATTTGCAAATGTAAACCATTGGGGCAGACAGTGAACCATGCACCAACAAGATTTCTATATAAAAGAAAAGATGCTACAATTCACACATAAATATATGCAACAGTAATAATGAAAAACGGAGGCTATCAATTAAGAGGGGTGTCAGGGCGGGAGTTAGAAGGAGCGAGAACAAGGGAGAGATCGGAAGGAGGAAAGGAAAGTGGGAAGTGATCAAAATTATACTACATTTTAAATGCTGAGAATCACAGACCATGGGATGCCCAACAGCAATCAACACACCTACGACACAACCCTTACACCTATGACTCAGGAAGTTATTGGAAAATGGGGAAAGATTGTAAGGAGCAGAAGATGAAGGCACCTGCTGTGCAAAAGTTTCTTCTAGAGACAACAAAGAAGCTGACTCCACAAAATCTCATTAGTATGATTGCCTAAACAAGACCTATATAATGACAACAGCTATAGACCAGCAGAGTCAGGTAGGGAAGATTTCACAAGGCTTCACCCCAGAATGAAGAGCTATAGATAATCAATGGCTGCTGTAGAGGAAGAATCCATTTTCTCCAGAGACGAGCTCCCTGTTAGGTTTTTCTATTATAAGTATTTTTTTTTAAAAAAACTTTAAAAATATTTCATTAAATATATATGTAGGTGTGTATGTATGCATGCATGCATGTATGTATGTTTATATGTATTGGGGAGGGGCACACATGCCAAGCTGTCTCTTGAGATCAAAGGACAGTTTATAAGAGTTTCACCATGAGAGTCTCAGGCATTGAACTTAGGTCATCAGGATTGGTAGCACAGACTTTTGTTCACTGAGCCATCTCACCAGACCAATTATTTTAATTTTTAATGATGTGAATACACCAATAAGATGCATATATTATCAGAGTAGATTTAATAAAGTATTCAAATATATGCTGCTCACAAAAAAAAATCCACCTTAAAGACAACAACAAATATGGCTTAAAGCTAAATAATATGAAGACATATCATATGAAATTAATTTTTAAAGGAGACGAGTCTATAGTGGTACCAGATAAAGAAAATTACCAGAAAGAGAGTAGGATATTCCACAAGCTTCAAAGGGTCAATCCACAAGGAAGACCTAACAATCTGCTGAGTCTACATACATATGGTAAATAACAGATCCTCAAAATGCATGAATCAGAAACTAATAAAGCTGAGGAAAGAAAGTGATACATTTATAAGTGTGGGTAAGGAACTCAACTACCCATCATAGCATCTGACCAAAAGAAGTCATCTGGGTTATTTAAATTCTCAACAATTCAGCCAGTCAATGCTGCCTGACCACTTAGGCAGAACACCGACAAATATCTGTTGAACATATGCTTTTCCAAGTGCTTATTGAATATTCACTGAATATTCCATGTCCTGGATTATTAAACTAAATCAACGAGTTTTGAAGACCTGATATGACACAGGTTAGCGTCTCCCATCATAATAGAATGTGAAAAGGATTTAATACTACAAAGAAGAGATGAAAATCCCTAAGCATATGGAAATTAACATTATACTTCTAAGTAATCCATGCACCAGACAAGAAGTCTCAATGGAAATTTATAGAATACATAGAACTGAATACAAATGAAATAAAGCATATTAAGATGAATGAAATCCAGCTTGAAGTTGTTGTGATACAGAAAAATACATAGCACAAAAGCTTACACTACAAAATGCCATCTGTCTCAAAGAACAGAAGATTTGCCCTAAGGAAATCAGGAGAAGGGAAAACAAAGTAAACCAAAAATGGGCAAAAATAAAAAGCAATAACTGAAAGTGTAGAAAGTATTAAAAAACTGAAAATGGAGAAATAGAATAAAAAAGTAAAACAGAGAGACAATTCTTCAAGAACACAATAATAAGGGAGTGAGGTGACTCAGCAGGTAAACACACCTGTGGGGGTTCAGTCTCCAGACCCCACTTACTGGAAAGAGAGCTGACTTCCACAAGCTGTCACTAAACTGCACAACCACACATCTCACACACATGCACACACACCTCACACACACGCACACACACCTCACACACACCTCACACACCTCACACACATGCACACACACCTCACACGCACGCACACACACCTCACACACGCACACACACCTCACACGCACGCACACACCTCACACACACCTCACACACCTCACACACACGCACACACACCTCACACACATGCACACACACCTCACACACACGCACACACACCTCACACACACGCACACACCTCACACACATGCACACACATCTCACACACATGCACACACATCTCTCTTTCTCTCTCTCTCACACACACACACACACACACACGCACAAAATAAATTTTAAAAAACTTAAAGGGGGGGATAATTCAAAAAGGATTCTAAAAAGAAAAAAAAATCATTAAATCTTCTGGCTACATAACAACAACAAGAACCAGAAAGACTAATAACAGGAAAGACACCGAGATATCACTACACATACTATATCTACTTAAAGATACAAGGAACTTTATGTATAAATTTCATAATTTAGAAGAAAAATTTCAGTGTGTCTCTCTGTGTATCTTCAAACAAAATTCAACCATCATGGAACTGACCCCAGAATTGTCTTTCTAATATAAAAACTCCTGAAAAAAAAAATTCCTGGATGTAAATGGCTTCAACAGGTTCTACACAGCATTTTCTTTAAGACAGAAGAGACGTGAAGGTTTTAAATATATTTTATGGCTCCAGTACTACCCAAATGTTACAAACAGGCAAATATAATACAATTAAGGAGAACTAAAGTCTGATGATGTCATATGGAACACAATTCTTCACCATGGCAAACATGAGCGAATAATGGACAAAAGCTATAGTAATTGAGACACTGTGGTACTGGCAGACTCCCTGGCATATTGACAATGAAGCAGACTGAGAGATCCAAAAGTAAACACACACAAACATGCCTAATGATTTATGGGAAAATCCAAAGGCAACTCGGTGGAGGATGGAGTAGCTTTTTAAACAATTGATGGTGAAGAAACAGCTAACAAAACAAAAACCTCAACCTAAATTTTATAATTTAAAATGTAGCTCCAAATGGATAACAGGATAAGCACGGTATATATATATATATATATATATATATATCTCCATCCTTCACAACTGATGGTGTACAGCCCATGTAAGGCTTTTTCGGTGGATAGTGCTATTTAACAAATGCCGCTTTCTACTTTCAGGTACAGTTTGAGGACAGTTTCAGAGTTAACTTCACCCTATTCCTCTCCCTTGAGAACTACAGAAAGCTGTGCAAAATATCGGCTGCCAACCCCGCTCTATCTCAAGTCTTTCTCCAAGTCAAAGCTTAGAAAGACAGACAGATAGATATATACAGACAGATGTACGAATGAAGGTTGGGTGTATGGATAGATAGATAGATAGATAGATAGATAGATAGATAGATAGATAGATAGATAGATAAATGAGACAGAATTACACACATACAATATGAATATATTTAGAAAAACATAAAGGAAATA
This sequence comes from Uromys caudimaculatus, assembly GCA_028551405.1. Classification (NCBI taxonomy): domain Eukaryota; kingdom Metazoa; phylum Chordata; class Mammalia; order Rodentia; family Muridae; genus Uromys; species Uromys caudimaculatus. The sequence goes on along the minus strand of CM052708.1, from coordinate 84,607,357 downwards.
CATCTTTGTAATGTAAGAATAGGCAAATAATTCTTAGGGTGCCTGATATGGTGGCACATGCTTTCAATCCCAGCAATTAAGAAAGAGACTCAGGCAAGATTTCTGTACATTTAAGGGCAGCATGGTCTACAGAGCTAGTTCCAGGATAGCCAGCCCTATACAAATGAATTCTGTCTCAAAAAAATCAAAATAATAATAATAATAATAATAATAATAATAATAATAATAATAATAGTAGAACAACCAGGGCTATATTTAGAAAGCCCAACTCAAAAACAAATAAAACTTCTTAGGATAACATCAAAAGTGTAAGCTGCAACAGGAAAATTTTGAAAAATATTTCATCAAAATTCAAATGTTTCATATACATATCCTTAACTGAAAATGTAAAGACAAATAGAAAACATGATGAAGTACTTGTAAACCATACAGTCAATAAAAGACTAAAATCTGTAATACATAAAGAATAAACTTAATAGTACAAAATCAGTCATCCCCCTAGAAAAGAGGCTAAGTAATCGGACAGACATTTAACTGCAGAAGTTATTTAGATGACAAATAGGCACATAGAAAGTGCTGAATATCCTGGTCCTTAAGTGAAGCAAAAATTAAATCAAAACTGCACTAAGATACTGTTTAACAATTATCAGCTAAACACTAGTGGTAACACCAAAGGCCACTGAGGCTGAGCAGCAGTGTTCACGTTGCGGGGCTGAAGTACGGAACAGTAATTATTCAGAACAGTTGTTTCATAGCACTAAACAAGGTTTCCAGGTGATGCTGCATTAGCATCCTCTTATGCATTTATCCTAGACAACCTGCACGTAAGCTTCGGAACAGCTTCATTCTGAAGAGCCCACCATTGCAAAGAATCTAGGCATCCTCTGTGGTCTGAGAGGTCAAAGGCTAAACAAACAGTGGGCCCTTAACTCTTAGAAAGGTACTGAACAAAAGAACAATACAACCATTGATGAATGAAGCAAATGGGGTGGATTTCTAGGAAATAACACCAACTGAACAAAAGCTAGTGATAGAATTTTAATTATAGTACTGCATGATTTAATTTATGTAACTTTTTCTTACATTGAAAATCTTTAGAGATGAGGAATATACATGCATCACTGGCTGTCCATAGTTAGGAGTGCACAGGACGGAAGCATCTGAAGAAGGAAGATGTGGTATAAATGAGCAAGAGAGCACTCTTAATGGTAAGAAAACTATTCTGTCTTGATTGTGGTAGTGGACACATTGACGAAAACATGGCAAAACTGTACAGAATAAAAAGCTTGTGAATGCACACAAACACAGATGCAGCTGACAGATTGTAGCTCTGAATCAGATGCATAGGTTGCCTTCATGCTGATATTCTTGTTCTGTTATTGAACACCAGTGTTACCGAGTGGCGCTACTGGGGGAAATTCTGGCTCATGGTGACTGTATGTCAATCTATGATAATCTAAAAATAAAAGTTCAAGCAATATTCTGAAGTGGAAGAGAAGTTAGAGCACAATAGTCTTAGCAATCACTAAAGCCTGTTTTAAATCATCAGAGTAGTGTGGCATGCCCGACACAGAAAAGGCAAATGAGCAGCCTCAGAAAAAACAAATTTAGTCAATGTAACTTACCATGCTACCAGGAAAAGTAAGAATAAAAAGTTCATAATTTTATAACCACCCTGTTAGACTCAAATTGTCTTTGGGCAAATGTAATACTCAATCGTAATTTTTAAAATTATGAGAAAATTGGGAATCTAAATAATCTTTATCCAAACAATGAATGACAACAATATTGGGTAATAGATACAATGTTAGATTTTTATGTTTATACCCATAGATTAGTGTAGCTCTCAATGGCTCATCAAAGAAGATTCTTTTGTAAAAGATGGTGCTAATACAGAGACCCACAACTGGTCAATTTGCAGAGAATAACAGAATATGGGGTGCCCGCTCTAAAGCGGACATCTGTAACATACCCCTCCACCTGAGAAAGGAAACACCATTACTAGGCAGCATGATTGTATATTTAGAGAATCCAAATGATATACAGGCCACTTTTTAGTATAAATCAACAAACATAATATACTAGAAAGAAACTGAATGCATGAAGCCAAATAAATTCCTACTCACATACTAATACTTAGTAGAAAAGAATTTTGACTATTTGCTACATATACTGTACTAACGAACATCAAGATCTATGCATAGATCAAACAAAATGTATCTGGATCTTTATCATAAAAGCTGTTATTTCCAGAGAGAAATTAAAGAAGCTGTACACAAACACTATAGTCACTATAGTCATTAATTTATTAATTCTTTCTATGTTGTTAAAATGTTAATGTGTCCTACATTGATCGAGAGTTAACACAACCCTAGTTAGGGTGTCTGTTGCTGTGATGAAACACCATCACCAGAAAGCAAATCGGGGAGGAAAGGGTTGACTTGGCTTACACTTTCACATCACTATTCACCATTGAAGGACATCAGGAACTCAAAGAGAGCAGGAACCTAGAGGCAGAAGCTGATGCAGACGCCATGAGCGTGCTGCTTACTGGCTTTCTCTCCATGGCTTGTTCAGCCTGCTTTCTTCTAGAGCTCAGGACCACAAGCCCAAGGATGACACAACCTACAAGCGTCTGGGCCTTCTCCCATCAATCACTAATGAAGAGAACATCCTACATACTGCTCAAATTTATGGAGTTATCTTCTTAATTGAGGTTTCCTTTGCTCAGATGACTTTAGTTTGTTTCAAGCTGACATAAAACTATCCAGCACACACCTTAGTCATGAACCCAGATTTCTTGTGAAAAATGAACATATGATCTGTAATTGTTAATACAAAGCAAAGAGCCAAGATTGGCCAAGTATGTTTTGAAACAGTACTGGCAGGTTTCCATGTTGTCTCTATCCTCAGAGATACCCATACTTCCCGTGTGACCCTTTAGTGGCATATGTATCCCCTCTCCTCTTGGAACCTATGAGAATAATCTTCATAATGTGGAAGGGGTTTTGTTTGTTTGTTTGTTTGCCTTACTATATCTGAACTGCAATAAAACTTTTGCTTCAAGCACAATAAGGAATGGGCCAACGGTACCTATGATAAGAACAGCTCCCACAAACATATTTCACATAGGAAGTCAATTACAAGAGCAGAGACGATATGACAGTATGTAAACTGTAAAACTAAGGCTGGTAGAAAACAAAAAGGGGACCAGTGGCGGATGCAGTAAATAGAAAGGGACACAAAGAAGATTCCTCAGGATGCTACAGACTGAACTGGGCAGGCCTGAAAGCTGCTTCAGCTCCAGGCCTCTTCTCCTTGTTCACGGCACTGGAGACGGCCATTGGCTACCTGCAGACAGGCACATCCAAGAATGTGAATACATGAAGTCAATTGAATCTGGAAGAGAAAAAGGCTACCAAAAACTTAAAGTATCAACTAATGAGGAGCTCCACAAACTCAGAAGAGCGCGAGATGAGGTCATTCAAGTGTACACTGTACTCAGCAGGATGGCAACAATGCAGTGAAAACTACAAGGCTGAGCCCGCCCCATCTTCCACACCAAGCCTATCCCAATTAAATTTTTAAAAAATCAAACTATAAAAATAAGTAGAATTTTGGGTAAATGGAATCAACTCTATAAACGGGATAAAATTATTAACTTGGAATGACTACTTGAATGAAATCTAAGTACTCGACCACATAAAATTCTAACTGTCTGTTATTTACAGGTATTTTTTAATCCCAAAGCAAGCAATTTATTGAGACAAATATCTGACATAAATAACTCCTGATTTCCTTTTAAAGAAAGGATTTTTTTTTAATGAGTTAATAAGAAAGTTTCCCTCCCCAATATGAATGAGTAAAAGACTTTAGAGATAACTTTTAAAATGTGAATATACATGATCAATGATTATATTTTAACTATAGCTCATAAAATATAAATTTGGTAGCTTTATCTTTGTATTGCTACTAAATTAGCAAACATTTAATACACCACTGAATTTTTTGAGCATAGGATTATAACACAGATTTCTATTAGGGATGGATGTGAAAATTACTAAGTTCTTTCATAATTGATTTGAAAATATGTATGAAGTACATCAAAATAATCATTATTCTTGATTTAGTAAATTCACATCTTACAACATACATAAAAAGAAACAAATATATATGTAATTTAAAATCACGTGTATTTTATATGTTTGTTATGACATCATTCTATAATAACCTGGTAATAATATCATCCTATTGAAAATTAAATAAATATATGATGGTTTAAGTTTAGTGATAAATTTTCATTTTTAAAAATCATAGTTGTAAAGAACAGTTTTAAGAAATGAGAGAATATTACAAAATACCACTAAATGAGAAGGCAGGACATAAAATATACATATAATAAATCACAACTATCACATTCTGTAACCCTAAATAGAGGGAGAGGAGAAAACCCACAAACAAATTAGACTAAAATTGTAAATGGTTTTTATTTCTTAGAGACTCTAGTAGACTCTTATATCCTTCATTTCACTAATCTCCATTTCCAAAGTCTTCTGCCTTAAATGATCACTCACTGATGAAATGTTACTTAAAATGAAAGACTTAATTGCATCTTCTCCTTGTGTCTTTATTGGGATGAAGCTGTGGTGTCTGTTTTGGTTTGCTAATCTGTCAAAAGCAGCTCAGGCACACACAGGGGCTCAGAAGAGTT
>CM052708.1:84564966-84602546 GCA_028551405.1 Uromys caudimaculatus | reverse complement strand
CTTCTCCTCCTTCTCCTCCTCCTCCTCCTCCTCCTCCTCCTCCTCCTCCTCCAACTCTTCCTCCTCCTCCTCCTCCTCCTCCTCCAACTCTTCCTCCTCCTCCTCTTCCTCTTCCTATTTTTCCTTTCCTCCTCCTCCTTTGAACAGGAGCCCCTAGGACAGCAGCTACTAAAGACCACACATTGCTTAGGCTAGACCCTGAGCCCCAACTCAGCACACAGCTATCTCCCCTCTGCTGTACTCATTTCTAGGCTCCTGCTACCAGTGCCTGGAGAAGCACCAGGTCAAGCAAGGCTGGTCGGCTTTGTCACCAGAGTTAGTCTACCTCTTAGGTGCCATTTCAAGTTGACCTTACAACTCAGAACTTCTAAACTCTGAGAGTACAGGATACATTGTAAGGCCATGTCACAGATAGGGAGCAAATGGTAATGATGTCTTTTGGAGCCCTGGAAAGCTATGGTGTGGCAATCGCTGTGCGATCAGCCATTATCCCTCTGTAAATTATCAGTAGCCGCAAGGTTTTCCCAGGGACTTCATCACATCACAGGGCGGGGCTGTTTGACTCCTGTCTACCCCCAGCATTTATAAAGAACTAGAGTTGACAAAGAAGATAAAAGCAGCAGCATGAAACAGTAGAGGAGGATCAAACTCTCCCATCTCCAAGTAGTCCTTAGAATGGGGGTGGGGGTGGCGCTGAGCCAAGGATAAGTGGTAGAACCTGAAGTAAGGGGGCCCAGGATAGCAGGAAGGGATGGATAGGGATGTAGTAATGTTCTGGCTTGGGGGAGACTGCAGTGGAAGGACTAGGAGGCGGGGCAGAATCACACAACTGTTCTGCTTCATGTTCAAGAAGGATCTCCCCTCCCCTTGCCCCTCCTTCTTCTGTCTCTGTGTCTCTGTGTGTGTCTTCCTCTGTCTCTGTCTCTCTGTGTCTCTCTGTCTCTGTCTCTATGTCTATCTCTGTCTCTCTGTATGTGTCTCTGTCTCTATATGTGTCTCTCTCTGTCTCTCTGTATGTCTCTCCCCCCCCCCCCCGCCTTCCAAGCACCAGCACGGCCACAGATATTAAAGTTTTCTAGTCTATGATCCTTACTTTAAAAAAAAGACAAAAGAAAGAAGAAAGAAAGAAAGAAAGAAAGAAAGAAAGAAAGAAAGAAAGAAAGAAAGAAAGAAAGGTGTCCATCAAACTGCAGAATGTGAGGGACAGAGAGAAGTCACTGTAAAAAGAGGCACAGATCTTCCTGCCCAAATTCCTTGCCTACTGCTCCCACAATCTGTGTTCTCTACAGCTGCCTGATAGCCTCAGGTCCCAGGGAAAGCCTGGGGAACCAGACTTCTCACTATAGAAAAGCTCACATGCCAACTGAGCTAAACACTTCTTCTACCCCCTCTCTTGGTCCTCATTCAATTTTCTTCTCAAGATGCTAGCCAGGGTCTCCTTAATCCTAGTGCATAAGTCTTAAAGCAAATCCCACAGGCTGTGTGGATGCTCCTCCCATGCTCCTCCCACTTCCCCACCCTTCTTCCCAGGAAATTCACTGCCCTCCACTAAGACAATGAATCAAGTTGCTGCCACCCAGGGAAATGAATTTCAAAGCATCTGTAGTCAGTGGGCACAGTTCCCAGCATCCTGCCACACAGGGGACCCTGTCTTAACAGCAGAAACCAAGGCCCCACACCAGTGTCATTAGGATGCAGAAAGGCAGGCAATCTTAGTAATCAGGTAATGGAAAATGGCCCTTCTGGGCTTTAACTGGTGTCACAGTCCAGGAAAATCATGCTTGGGGCGCAGGGCACAATCTAATATCCATGTTTACCATCTCTCATTGATCATACAGACACCAATACCACCCCTGATATACAAACTCTTATAAAAGTGAAGTTCTCAAAACTCAGCTCAGACTCAGGTCTTTTAAACAGTGGACATCTGATCCTAGGCATAAAAAAGAGCTGGGCACAGCCCTGGCACTCTGAACTTAGTAGTCCCAGCCACACTTGTTTAGGGCTGCACCGGTTTGCTGCATATCTCTGGCCTCTAGTTTTGGCACTCTGTGTGATGAATTTCTAGAGTCCATAAAAGTATGAGGCAGGAAGCTATGTCCTGTCTGTTCTTCACCCAAAGAATCCTGACCTCAGGCGTGTAAAAGCCGATGGATCAAACAAATAGGAATGCTCTCAGTGCTAAGAGCCAGGCAGAATAATTTCTCTGTCTGGCTCCTCTGTTTCAAAGGAGAAGCTTTCTGGGGATGAAAGTTTATCTGAAGAAAGGCCATATAAGGAAAGCGACTACTGAAAGTCAGCAAAGGTGGGACTAGGAGGACCCAATGGCCTGGGCATCAATAAGACAAGAGACATGATGACCCTTGTATAGAGTAGAGTTCAATAGTTTCTGTTATATTCCTTGTTCTAGGCCAAGCAGTTTCCATACAGTACCACCATGGGAAATTTTACTGTAGTGGGCCTCCGCCATATCTGCTGCTGCTCACGTGTAACACAAGGGTATTTGTTTCGACTTGCTAATGGGATAGTCCGTCCTTGGAATGTTTTCTGTTTGAGCAAAGAGGATCAAAGCAAGTAGAAACCTGTGGACTTTTAACAGTTCTGAGACCTGAAAAAGCATGCCACCGATAGGATGGAGAATGGAGGCCCTTCAAACAAATCAACTAACTCCGTTGCCATGGGAAGAGACTTCCCTGTAAACACTGCCCCCAGTGGCAGATGCAGACCAGACAGATCCAAGTAACAGATTAACATTTGTCTGTAGGCTCCTTGTGGACCATCTCATAGACTTTTGATTTTGCCATCCAGTGCTCCCCCAAAGAGAAAGCCCTTCCTGGTTGAGATAATTTAATCAGTATTTGCTCAGCACTTTACAGTGAAAGGCGATCACCCACTCCTTCCTATACAGGGGCTCACTAATCACAGCTTCCTAATGGCACTTCATCTAAAGTATGGGGGTGACTCACCCTCCCAGAGATTTCTTTCCAAGGGTATTTAGTTTAAGAAAAATATCTGTATGTTCCCTAATTGAGATGATTCCTTTTGGTTTCCATCTTCAGAAAACTACTGGGTTTTTGTTAGCTTTCATTTGCTGTAGTTGCTTTTCAATTTAAATATATGCGGCATGCATCATCTTAGTGGGGAAGCCCAAACCTCACCCAACGAGCAGTACCCAGCCATCTTTCCAGTTGGCTTTCCTGGTGGCTATGTATGATAAGAGGTCACAGAAAACCACTGTCTATGGGGTTTTGTAGAGGACTAGTTTTTGCACTATCACTGTGTTGCTCTGAGCACCCTAAAACTATCCTCAAATCTTACACCCAGTCTCAGTTATTTTGACCCTTATATGAACATTATTTATCATATTCCTTAAGGTACTCTGACGTTCTTCTATTTTCTAGCAGGGCGTTGAAGCCCTACTCTACCTTCACGAACTGTCCTATGCCCCAGCATCCACTCCTAATCTGCTCCTCTTGCTTCATTCTGAAGCCCATCCCATCTCTTTTGTATGTGTCTGGGTCATAATAGCAGACATTTGCTATAGTAAATCCTGTTCCTTGCCTCCCACATAGCTCCTCGCTCCCCATGATAAGCTGCTAGGCAGACAGATAACAACCGAAATATGCAGTTAGTAAGGGCAAATTTTTAAATGACAAAAGAATACATTTAAAAATAAAGCCCACTTGAAAATCAGCTTCCCTTCCAACTGAATTACATCTAGACCTCCTGCTCTGAAGCTCCTTATAACTGTGAGATTCCAGCTCCAGCAGGCTGCAGATTTTTGAGGAGTGTTGCCGTAGCAACATGGAAGGCCCTGACACCTGAAATGAAGAGTGAATGACACAGTCCTTCCCCTCATTCCAGAACCCAGAGGGCCCGGCAGAGCACAGGTATATGGGGTCTTTAGGGCTTGAGTGTAAGCCATCTAGGAGGAAGCAGAAGACCACTGCCAACATTCCACACCCTCTGGGAACCTCAGAGTTGGAGCTGAGTTAAAAGACTAGGCTGAGAGATGCTGAAGGAGCCATCAGACAAGGCTTTACAGTTACAAACTCAGAAAAGCACTCAAAGATAAGGACACAAAGCTATGCATGAGGCTGATGTGAACGGCGATTTCCTTGGACAGCCATAGTCTGCAATCATAGCAGTGTCCAAGCGAGCTCCCCTTTCCTTCTGTCCTCTTAAGAGATGAAAATCTCAACAACAACAACATTTTTTTTTCTTACAGACCAGTAGCAACCATTCATCTCGAGCCCTCAACCAAGGGTCACAGTTTTAGGCAGTCCATTACAGTTATCATAAGCTGGCCTCAACCCCCTTGACATTGCCAATCACACTTTAACCTGATTGAATGTCACAGCATAGTCATTAACCCCTGAGTGGCACCACAAACAAACCATTACGTATCTGCCATCCCTAGACTTGATATGACCGGCTCAAAGCTCCATCTTCCAACACAGCATGGCTGAAAGACCCTAGTGTCCTCAGTATACTGGGACTCCAGGACACACTGCCCTTTCCCCCAGAGAGTCAGTTCTCCCATATGTGCTGTCACCACACTCCTGTCCTGCTCTGCAGATCTCCTCCTTCTACCCCTCCACACACTCATCCCCCTTCCCTGACCCTCTAGAAGTGAAACCAACATCACCAACCCCCTCATTATCATGTAAACTTTGCCTACCTCTGCATTGCCCCAAACTTGGCTTCAGGCCTCTCTGATGAGAATTTATTAAGCCCCATTGTTACAAGGATATCCTTTATCTCTGAAGCAGTGTCACTGGTGGAGAAATCTGCCCACACGTATATGGCAAAGGTTATGTGTGATTACATGAATCGGTACCTGCAGGTAGACCAATCAATGAGTGCTTTCATCCTTTCCCAGAGCACTGAGTCCCTACATACGAGCACTATGTTTCTGGCCCCAACACACACACAGTTATCTTGCACAAAACATTTCTGGTAAAGCTCACAAGGCAGCAGGGTGGATCAGGCACTAGGCAGCAGCCTCTGCCCTTCCTTCATACCCGTTATCAACTCTGCATAGGCTCATAGAGTGTATATCTGAGGCCATCAACTGTTATCATGACACCTCAGTCCTCTATCAGAAGAAAGACACAGTTCCACTGGACATATCCCCTCAGGCCTGGTACCTGGATCTGCATCAGATAAAAAGCCAGCCCACACCTTGCATTATCCTGTCCTCCCATCTCTCATGTCCCTTTCCCTGGATTACATTGACCCCCCACTTCCCACCATCCTCAAAGTCCCTTTTTTCTTCCCATGGCTTTGCTTCACCCCCGAGTCTAGCAGATACCCTGGCTATAACTTCTATCACCAGCCTCAACCACAAGTTGCATTGTCTCAGAAGCCAGACTGACTTCCCAACTCTGGGAAAACCTTGTATCCCCATTAGCCTCCAGGTAGCCCTACTACTCATCCAAGGAAGAGAAAACAATTCTCAGAGACTCATGCTGGACTCAGGTTTGTGCTATTAGCACTTCTTGCTTGAAAATTCTTTATGACTTCTCCTCAGCATCCCCCAGAAACACCAGCCTCAATGGCAGCATCAAGAAGAAAATCAGGGAGGGGGCTTCCTCTATGAGTCAGCCCTTGTTGGGAACCCAAGACACTGCATCTGCTGCCATCTTTAGTGGTACTGAAGCAAGAAGACTTGGAGATGAGAGCCAGAGTGCTTACCTTGCGCATGTCTTTGCCAAAAGTCTCACTATAGGTTGTGCCAAGGATTTCAAACTGGACGTAGGGATTCGAGCTGTCTTCCCGAAACTCCATAACTCCTGTGAGGCCAGTGATGTGTCCCTGCAGAAGAGAAGGAAAAGACAAGTGGACGTGGGAAAAGTTTTCTGTGGTAGAGAATGGGATCCTAAGAAGGGAACAGACATGAGTGCCTATAGAAATGGCGGAGGCATTAGCAGTCCCAGGACATCAGAGCAAGATAAAGGCTTCACAGACTGTCTTAATCTTACAGATGAAATCCTTGAGACTTTGACCGGCCATCATTGCAGTCAGTGTGTTTACAGCTATTGTTATGTGCTAGGACTATGCTATCCATGAAATTAAAACCTCATTCTATTGGTCTCTATACTCTTCAAGTTTTATCTTTGCTTTTACAACCTGCTCTGGAGGCTTCACTTATCCTGACACAAGGGGGAAGTCAAAAGTCAACAAGACTTGTGCCCAGCACATGCTTTGAGGTTAGGAAGCAAAGACAAGCACTGAGTTGGGTGTGGCTTTGCTATATCTGCCATCTTGAGCAGACCACTGACCATCTCCCACCTTCACCCTGCAGTCAATCAGACCCACAGCACAAAGCCCAACAGATGAAGGAAAAATCTTTTCAGAGCATAATACCTTGTACAGAATGGCTGTGGTAAGCACGCCAGTCCCATGTCTCCCTACAGTTCAGGAGGATCCATAGGCGCAGTAGGCAGTGTGGGACTGAGTAAGTCATTAGCATGATCCTCTCCCTTCTCTCTTTCAGTCTGGGGTGTGACTCTTACCAAGACTTCTTGCCTGTGACCTCAAGGACAGAGAGTGCACCATAACCTGCACTGGTCCAGAGAAGACTTGCTCTGATCTGAGATTCAGTGAATTTAAACCAACACTGGAACATGTTCGTTGCAACTGAAACCATGTATAATTTATTGTAGCTAAGGTTCCTGGCATTGTAGATTTCCCAAAATGCTCTTTTGAAGCTTCTAAAAGCCCACTCACTCTAACAAGTCTTCTGTGGGTTACCCAATTCACTTTAATTACATCCTCTGAAACTCCACTCTTGATCATATGAAACATGTCACATGTACTTAATGCATTTATACCCACGGGTACACATGGGTGCACACACATATATGCACATGATGGGATCTTGGATAAGTAACACATGCCATATAACCTAAGATAACTTTTTTTTTAATTGATAGTTTGCATGAAGGAGCATTGGACAGACAGAAGACAGGCAGCCATAACTCTATGACTTTACTTGTAACTTTTGGCAAGTCATTGAATCTTTTGAAGCCAGATCTCTTGTGGAGACATTTGAAATATGTGACCCTAGACCACAATTCACTCAGCTTTTAAATAAACACACACACACACACACACACACACACACACACACACACACACACACGAACAATAGCTTTGTACCTACTAAGTGGGAGAGCAATGAGGGACTTGTCTAGCCTTAGACAACCTTAGAGATCAGTGCTTCCACACACATACCTTTTTAATTGTGTCTAGCATAGATCTCCCTCCATTCCATGGCTTGGTAGACTTCCGGATGCAGTTAAGGCTTGCCATACTATGCCACTTCCGGTCTTCCAGCTTCCTGTGGAAGGCGTTGGCCAGCATCAGGACACTGTCATACAGGTAGAGATTGGAGATCTACAAAAACAGAAAAGTGTAAATCTTTCTCCACTGGTGTATTACCAAAGAATGGGATGGAGAGCTGCAAAAGGCTGGGTGATGTAAACAGTCAACAGGATCTTCCCCAGTCCTGAGAGCTTGGTGGGCGAGGAGCCTCTGGCTCCCTGGTATTTTCTTCCTTTATGTTAGTTTTCAGCAGCTCATCCAAGTGGGCTAGGAGTTAGGCTAGAAGAACACCGAACCTGCCTCAGGAATAGGAGTAGGGCATATCCACATAGCAACAAGGAGAACCAGTGTGTCAGCACCATGATCAAGTGATCAAGGCTTGCAAGCAGGTTGGTCACCTGTTCAGGTAATAGAGCAGGAAGGGTAAGAATGGGTAGGGTAAAGGGAGGCCCAATATGTGCTAAATCACGAAGGCATAAAGGATCAAGGTCTCCATCAGGGCTTTAAACACAGCCAAAGTTTTCTGTAAAGCACCACATAATAAAAACTTCAGGCGTTGGAAATCTTACAGTGTCTTTTGATTCATATTCAATACTACACTTAAAGCCTGAACGTATCAAGAGGCATTTCACAAACAAATAGGTGTAGCTATGTACCAATAAAACATGACTTCTTGGTTCAATATGATGGTGGCAACCATATGATTGCAAAGGATCAAGAAGACGTCATGATGCAGCCATGCAGGGCCTTATTCGGACATGCTAAAGGGGGGTATCAGGGAAGACTTGGAGAGATGGATGCCACTGATGGAGCGATGCACGAGAAAGCTGGTGATTATGCCTGGACATAGGGAAGACCATCCTTGTCGGTGATGGGCCCAGAGTGAATAGTGGCCTGGGGGATGGCACAGCAATGAAGATGTGGCAGAAATTCTTATGTCTGAAGGGCATTCTGGATGCATTTGGGATTTGTAAATTAGTTTGGCCAGCTTCAGTGAAGCTAGCCCACAGAGGAAGCATGGCTCCATCTCTGGGCTTGTGAGAGTAATGAGTCTGAGGAGCTGAGGAAACACTGAATGAATGTGAATAAAACAGACACAGAGCTAAAAGAAATCTGTATTGTCAGCATAGGTATGGCCATCTCAAGGACCAATGCATCCGACCCGTGGAAAATTAGCAAAGCCTTCCCCATACAGGCCAGGCTTAGAGTGAACCAAGCCTTCCTCTAGTCCAACTACAAGTGTTGGGTGTGTGTGCAAATACAAGTGTTTATAAACTATTAACCAGTGTGTTCAAAAACTAGCAACTGGAGCTTCCTCATCCTAGTGTTTACAGCCTGACAGCACCCTGCTTATAAAGAACCCCACACACACTCTCAGACTAGCCAGTCACCTATCTGTACTACACATAATAAATAAACAAGATTCTAGGTTGTTATGGTAGTTGGTACCATTCCATCACAGCCCACCTGACCCCAGCTTTTCTGTACATGTGTCTGTCCTTTCTTCATTCCCTCCCTGCCTCAGTTGTTTCCAGACCCAAGTCATGTGGGACATGGCAAATTAGAAACTGGAGTACTACTTAAAAGATCAACATTGATGTGAGAGAGCCAACCTTCCCCTGCCATGCAATCCAAGGATGGAGGGAGGGGTTTGGCTTACCTTCTTGCTTGGGGTGAGCAGGAAGGCCCTCAGCATGGAGGATAGAAGCCCTGTTCTCAAGGCCTTCCCCTCAGGACTCCCTATCATCCAAGAGGACAACAAAACACACTGAAGAGTTAGTGAAGGGTGAGGGAGAGACAATATCCACTCTTAGACAGCTTTGGGGTCCCTGGTTGATAGCTCGCAAACTGGGTCAAAGGATCATTCTTCACATACTTAAGCAGCAAGTAGCCTGCTAAAATAATTTCAGAAAAACATCACTGGATATAAATGGAGAGAAACAGAAGACAATGTTGACTTCACAGAGTGCCTGAGAAGATCAAATAGACTCTGTACTAGAGGAAGAGCCCCTGCTACTGCTCATCAGCCACCCTTCCCTAACTGCTTCTATTAGAAGCATTATTCACTGCCTGCACTTGCTCGCTTATTAACCCTAATATAGATGTCACAGAAGCCGGTTCCTAGATAAAAACCTGAGCAGGAATTGTCCCTCGGAACTGAAGCTGAAGCCGAAGATGTATAGATCACCAAAAACATCTGCTATATCAGGCCTGTCCATGAGCTCCAACTAGCTCTCCCTTTGTGCTATAACCCACCCAGGACGAGATCATCACTTCCTTTATGCTGGCCAGTGATGAAGAACTCTGTTCTGTCTGCCATTGAGCCATGTCCTTCCTGTGATCACCAGAGACCTCATGCTACATGAGTAAGACCAGGATGGGTCCTACAGAAATGACTGGAATGTGCCCACGTGTCTAATGGCTGCTGGCCAAAGAAGGGTCCCAGGCCAAAGGGAAACTCCATGCCAAGGTCATGGTTACTCTTCAGGTGCCCGAGGTGCACAAATGCTGGCATATAACATCAGAGGAAGGAACATTCCTACCACTGGGAACTTGTCCCTGTCTCATAGGGAAGGTGATGGCAAGACTACGTTCCAGGAATTGTGCAAGCTGAGAGGAGCCCATTTTCAAGGAACAAGACTAACTCTCTTCCTAATCCTACCAGCGAAACGGCCCTCCAGTGCCCCCACCTCTGCAGTATTGTCTTGATGTTTCCTTCCCCCCTCTGGAATACAAACTTGTAATGGAGATGTCTTACGAGGGAATAGAAACCACTTAAGAACGAGTACGGAGTTTGAGCTTTTTTTTTTTCCCTTTTCTTCTTTCTAAAAGGATAACTAGAAGACGAGAGTCCTTGCTGGTGTGACGATTTTGTAAGGCATTCACGGAGCTCTAAGCTACCCACTCAGAGCTGGTGCTATTTAGTCAGCTGAGACCCTCTGACCCACGCCCACACCTGAGGATTCACTCCCATATCTGATCAGGGTCTCCTGGGGTACTTCAGCTTTGGCCCAGACTGACACTCAAAAGACTTTTTCCTTTTTCCCAGCACTTCTAATCACAATGAATTAAGGCACTCAACAACCGTGTGAATGCCGAGAGGAATGAAAAGGAAAAGGCAGAACATGAATCAGAAAGGCCAAAGAAAGCCCTTCGTTCTCCCACAACTATGTCTGCTTAGGAGAGTGAATGGATTCTAGTTCAGAAGAGCAGGCTTGAGAAATGATCTTTTCCCGGCATTGATAGGCCTTTGAACCACCTTCTGAACCACCCTGGATGCCCCCTCCTCTATAACATTCTATGTGGTGTCAGTTCACAGACATGTTTGCCTCACTAAACTCGGAGCTCTTTGAGTGTTTATCTCTGGAACCTGTCAGAAGTAAAGACACAAGCCTGGTGATTGATCAGTGTTTGATTGATGAATGCCCTGTAGAGACACAGATACATAGACAGACAGACAGATAGGAGTGATAGATAAATAGATGGATGAGTAGGTGGATGGGTGGGTAGATGGATGGGTTGGTGGATAAGTGTTAGGTGGGTAGATGATGAATAATAAAAGGATGAGTGATGGATAGAGTGATGGACAGTCGAAATGGATAGATGGATGGATGGATGGATGGATGGATGGATGGATGGATGGATGGATGGATGGATGGATGGATGATATTGGAGGCAAGGATAGAAATGGGTGGATAGATTGGCTGGCAAAGAAATTGATGAGTCTTTTTTGTTAAGAATACACACATTAATCCTTCATCTAAATATAAGGCATCAGGAAAGAAAGATTTGCTGCTTCCAATTTGGTAGGTAAGATCTTTCATGTGTTTCTCATTTAGAACCTACCGAAAATGACTTCTTGATCCCCTTCCTCTCTCCTGTTTGTACCTACTTATGTTTACATCTTCTCTTAACTTAGTTCTTGCACCTGGGTAGATGTCTCAGTACTTGCCCATCCTAGGACAGAAACTAGCATTTCAACATTGGTCTGTATACCCATAGACGATATGCTTTATCAGAATTCAATGGTGGTTTCATGTAGGAGATACAGAGAACATGGAAGGTCCTGCTTTTACTGTCTGATGTGTTAAGAAGGTGTGTTTTCTACAAAAAACAAAGAGGAATAGCATGTATAATAGAACATGTAATCTATGCTCAAGGCTCTTCCAGATCCTAATGAATAAAGACAGGGCTTTCCTCAAGGCAGATGGAAAGATGTATGTGTCAGCATTAGATAAGCCAAGGAGAGGTTGGGAAGAAAGAAGCTGCTAGCTACATGGACACTCACTCACAGGAAATAAATAGCACAGGCTAGAGCTACAGTCCACAAAACAGAAGGTGTGGCTTAAAGGGGTCTATGTTTCTCTCCCTTCTATTGAAGCGAGGCACTACACAAATTTCATCAGCCAAGGGAAAACATGCAGAGCATAGACCTGTTCTAGGCAGATCCTGATACTTATGCTTGAACAGGTCCACAGCTCTGGCTGATCTAGGGACACTGTAGCACAAAGTGACTCGAACCAATAAGGCGTTCCAGATGGGGGGAAACTTTGAGAATCAGAGAGGTTATAGCACCACAGCCAAGGGCATGACAGACACATGGTTGCCATACTAAAAAATCTAGATCTGAGTCAGAGATGTGATGGGGAGTGCAGCTGGGAACATGGCAAAGACAGAATAAGGCAAAGGTCCAAGGTCCTCTGGGGAACCTGCTATTCTTCTCTAAACGAACAGGAAGCTTCACAGAATTAGATCTTTACTCATACTCTCCGCTGAGTGACATCAAGCACATTTGTTGAATGCTTGTAGATCTCTGTCTATGCAAATGAAGTACAATGTGATCTGGAACCCTGGAGAGGTGCAATATGACATCCCCGGTCCCCTCTCCCCAGAAATGCAGATGGTAACAGCCCTGTGTGCAAAGGCTCCTTCTAGTGTCTTTATATGTACTTTGATTCTAAGAGCCAGCAGAGACAGAAAAGAGAGTAAGGGGTAAGTGAAGTACTTATGCAGGCTCCTAAATTCAAATCAAATTAGCTGAGGTCATGCCCAGGGTATCCTCAGTAGCTAGGACCCAGCAGGGACCTGTTACACAGGTTATGGGGATAAGGACCATGGAAAATTAACTTGTGTTGGCCAGCACCATCTTCCTCAAGGCTCCATGGCAATATATCCTTGCCTAGGAGTTGTATCTGACTGTGTAGCTTATAGGCCAGGAGACTAAGCAAAGATCAGCTCTGATTAGTAACTCTACCTGTGTCTGCTCACTTGAACCTATTTGGCCTCCTGGCAGCATAGTCTTATCTGCCTTGGTACCAAGGCTTAAGCCAGGTTTGTCAGGGCTGAGTGCACTGATATTTCACAGATGGTCTAGTAAGAGGAGGCCCACAGTATATGACTGGAGGTAGAACAGTCTATGGAGAGCTCTATAGTTTTCTGAGGCAGGTTCCTGAGAGGGGAGCATCATAATACACATTCCCACTTCACTGAGACCTCAAATATGAAAGCCTCTGGCATACAGATCTTCAAGAAGAATACCACGGGTATAGAGAACCTGGGAAAACAAGAGTCAGCAGCAAGGTGATCCCCATAGGAAGCATGGCATTCTATACTGTCACACAGACCCTTTTCCTGCCAGGGCTTAGTGGGTATAATTTTGAAGAAGCTTCTCAAATGATCATTTGTCTAAAATGGTCACAAACAGTCTCCACTGCTACAGTATGATTCCAGCACCTCAGTTCTTCCTTAGGAGATGGCAGATATCAGTCACCTTGACTCAGCCCTAAGCTGAGCTCTACCCTGCATAGTTAATCCTTTACAAGTGTCCCATCGCATGGACTCTCCAAGGGTTGTGTCCTGGTGAATTCCTCCTCCAACTTCACTCCATGTATCAGCCATTATTCTCTCTGGCCCCTGGGTCTTTGCTTATGACATTCTCCCTAATAAAAATTCAAACAAAATTCTCAATTTTAAGGTTTTTGTGAGAACGAAGTGTGAGAACATTTGAGAAATGTCCAACTTAAGCACTACACACAGTTGCTTCAATAGATTTCTCTAAACTAAAGCAGTCCAATAGATCATTCTAAACCTGTTCTTGGGAACTAAAGAGATGTGGAGTTATTTGCATAGAGGATGCCTCTCCCTAGAGACGAGTGACAATGTATAAAGGATGCATTGGGGAAGGGACAGGAGTTCCAGGTGGCGACTCTCCATTCCATTGCCTGCCACAACCCAAGGCTGTGTCTTCACGAGGTAAGGCAGAAATTTCTGATTCCATTTATCTGTGCAGAAACTGCGTTCTGATAAAGGAAACCAGAAATGTAGGAAGCATTTCTAGGCAGCAGATAAAAGAACTCAGCCATGATCTCTGTAGGGGCCATAGCTCTTGAAAAACCCAAGAGGACCTGCTTAACCACCGGAGAACCAGAGACCAATTACATGAAGTTAACTAAAGTCCAAGAATGGAAAAGTCGATGCTATTTTTCCTTAAGCATTAGCACAGAATTCCCAGTACATTAATATCTAGGTTTAATTTGGGAACATACCTGTGTCAGCAGGAACAAAGGCCACTAGAAAGACTGTTAAATTCATCTTCATGTGAAAATAAGAATTTGCTTAAAGAGTAAGACCCAGAGGGAAAGACAGAGGAGAAATAAGGGGTCTCAGTTGATGGAGAGAGACTAGAACACTGGGACAGAAGGAACAACATTTAGAACTAATGAACATGCCTGAGAAGAGTGACAGCAAACAGTGGGGAGGTCACTTCACGTGACTGGTGATGACACTATTGTGGACTCCAAAGTCATTTAGAGCATACTGCTAGGGCAGAGCATCACAGACTCTTCATACTCCGAGAGACTAGAAATCCCAAATCAAGGTGCTGTCAGGGTCAATGTTTCCTGAGGGTCTGTTTCCTGGTTCATAGCATGCCTTCTTCCCACATCCAGTTCAGAATTGGAGAACTCTCGTCTTACTTATAAGTGGTTCTCGTCCCATTTGTGAGAGTTCTACCCTGACAGCTGCATTTGTTTCCAATGCCCCTACTTCCAAATACAGTCACCTTGGGAACTAGGTTTGAACATAGAAATGCTACCTGAATACATCATTCAAACCACAACAATCAGCTTGTGCAGGTATAGGTTTGTTGCACAAATGGAACCAGGAAAAAGCATATTTCCTACCTAGGTACTAACAAGGCAGAATGTAGGCAGCCTGTTCACTTACTACAGAATGGATTAGGACCTAAGCTCATACCACCTAAGCGCTTCCCTAAAATATGCTGATAAACTCAAGAAGGCCCTGAGTCCAAGCCCATCTGGATGCTAGCAGGCTGAGGCCTCTGCCACCTCCACTGGCCAGAAAAGGAAGGGCTTGAACAGGTCAGGATAATGTGTGCGCCCTACTGCGCAGCCAGACTGTCTGCCTCCTGGTGTTTCACTTCTCCTTAGTAAGTCTGAGATTCCAGTCAAGACTTATTAGGGTACGCCAGCTGTGTCCAAGTCATGCTCTGGGGCCCGGGAATGGTTGCACACTGCATTATCAGGGTTAGAATCATGCTTGAAGGAAAAGAAAGATGAATGACAGGCCAAGGTCAGAGTCACACGGGCCAGCAGAAATCTCTCACCAGTCCATTATCCTCGCAATCCAGAGCTGGAAATGCAAGAACATTTTCATTAAGAAGGGCCACATTTCCTCCAGGCTTCTAAAGAGCCCAGCATGCTCTTCCCTCTATCATTAATCAAGCAAAGTGGGCTGTTTGGGGAGGCATCCTGGAGATAAACAGCAGACACTGACCTCTGACCAAATCTGCAGACAGGTTCCGGTTGGCCAGCAATGTCAGATAAGCAGTCAACACAGGGTCCAGCTGGGAGGACAATCTGAGATCCAGATGCCCCAGCACGAACAATCTATCCCCAGGCAAGGCCTCTGTGCCAAACTGCTGCTAGCCCACCTGTCTTGAGAGGGCACTGTGGCCCGGCCAGAGGATGGAGCAGATGGTAGCTGAGGGTAAAGAGGTTGTAGGAGAGGCCCTGTTCACCACTGAATCAGAAGGGAGAATATGGAAGAGCATCTGTCTCTGTACAAGTCTCTCTCAGCTACCAAGGCACATGTAGATACCTGCAACTCGAGTAGCAGGCAGCTGTACCCACAGAGACCACCCGTGCCCTGACTCATTCAGCCTTCGACACCATCTTTGTTAAATTTCTGGTTAGAGTCTTTACCATTAAGTACAGCTCTGGAAGGGACATGAAAGCTGAGGTAGCTGGTTAGGGAGCCTAGGGGAAGCTCCAGAGGAAAAGTTTCTCTTACCAGATTGACAGCCCATCACCAGGGAAAGAACAGGAAGCTTCTAGGAAATGGGGACTAGAAGGTCAATGGTTTTCTTCAGCAAACTGAACACCAGAGGGAGGGGTGGTTTTGTTGAGCCATTCAATAACTTTTAATTGCATAAAGATGCCAAAGTTCCGATCTTGGGAACATTTCCTGACAATACCATATTGGACCCCACAGCTTGGATAAGACAACACAGTGACCAGACACCACAGTTCATGTCCTTTCCTGCCACAGTCTGGAAACACATTTGAATAGATGGGGTGGCAATGGGATAACACTTCTGTTAGTTCAATTACAGGTTGAAGTCACTGAGAGAGGCAGTTCCAGTGACGGATGCCATGGCGACTCTGCTCTGAGAAAAGCATCCTGGGAAATCTCAGCAAGTTCTCAGGGTTCTGGGGGACTGGTTATCACTTTTATTACCAGCTGAGTCAGACAAGCCCTAAACTAACTTGTCAAGGAAACAAAACAAAACAACAACAACAAAAAAACAAACAACTAGAAACACCCAAATCAGACAGTGCTTTGTAGAAAAGAATAAACAACCACACACAGGCAAATGCAAAGACACCACTGGATGCCACCTATCTAGGTATTTTTCTTGAAAGGGACTTGGGAGAAAATAGGTACTAAATAGCAGCTAAATTGATATTGATTTGCAAATAGTACTTTCTTGGCTTTTCAAACCGGAAATCCTTGACCATAGGGCTAATAGAGGAAGGCAGAGTCTCTCTGAGACCAGTGCACTTTGAAAGAGAAGGCAGATGATGAATGACCTTGAAAAAAAGTCCCTGTGCTTTGACAATCCCTAAGCTAGGACCAACACCCCAAGGGCAGCCATCTGAGGAGGGAGCGAAGATGGACTTGGGGGCACCATTTCCAGGGGGATTTTCATTAATTTCATCAAGACAAAGGTAATAATCCATGACAGCAATTTTTTTTTCTTGAGTTGGTTGTTCTAAGCATATTCAAGTCTTTTCGATAAATCTCACAGCTAGAGGCAAGTAGAAATTAGTTTGCTTTTTATACTGTCATTAGGAAAGAAAGAAGTGCTAATAGTTCCTGAGGAAACTGAAGGGAATGGCTCGTAATGAGATGAATCTACAAGCTGCCCAAGTGTTGGGCAGAGGAGTAAATAAATCCACACTTCCCTCCCATGATAGCTCAAAGAAGGATGTAGATACAACAAATGGACAGAGAAAAGAGATTTCTTTAATAAAGTGCTTTACTTATCTCTCTATAAAGAGGCTTCTAGAGACCATTTAACTTAGGATTCAAGTCCTAGATTATTAGCAGCGTCATCTCATATATTCTTATTGATGGTCTTCAGTGAGCAAGGTCTTTCATGAAAGCTAAATAGACAAAAGCATGGTCTGTTCTCGTCAGACAAAGCAGTTGTGAGTGAGTAGCTGAGTAAGTGATGAGGACATGAGAGTCACAAAGCATATGACACAGGCCTGGAGAGGTAGGAGCTGTTCTCCTATACAGGGAAATGTTTACACCTGCCAAGACACAGGTATGAGGCATGTTCAGCCTTCCTGTGGAAAATTCATTGTACTGGAAACCTCACCTAATGGTATTCATAGCTCAGCCCTGTACTAAACAGTTTCCACATTTTCTCTTATTTACTTTTCTTGTAGGTTTGTCATAGTAGCAGATTTTCATGTCTTGGCTTGGCAATGAAACAGAGGCACAGAATAAGAAATAAATATTAAGTGACTAAATGGTAGCTTATAATGATTGGGATTTGCACCCAGGAAGTCTGGTTTATGAGGTGGTGGCGGCGGTGGCAGTGGTAGCAGTGGTGGCAGTGGTGGCAGTGGTGATGTAACTGGCATGAACAAGTTCCAGTGATTTTGTTCTTTAGTTCTCCTCCTTCTGTGGTACCTGTTATTAGCATTCTATCTATACTCCACCCCACAGTTACCTGGCAACAGCCAGGTATGCTCCTCCCCACAGTTGCCTGGCAACAGTCAGATGGGCCTGGCCCACTATAAAAGGGGCTGCTTGCCCCTCCTCTCTCTCTTATCTCTTTCTCTTGCCTCTCTCTGACATCTCTTATCTCTTACCTCTCCCCATCCCCTTCCCCCATCTCTCCACATGGTCATGGGCGGTCTCCACTCCTCTACTTCTCTACTCTCTCCCTCTCTCTGTCTTTCTCTGCCTCTACTACCCTCTTAACTCCCCTCCCCATGCCCTAAATAAACTCTATTTCTATACTATACCTTTGAGTGTGTCTGGTCCCTCTGGGGGAAGGGATGCCTGGGCTTGGCCCTGCACACTCTTCCCCCACACCTACCACCCTATACACCCCATATAACATATATCTCTCTATATTTTTATAAACACATCACCTGTGACTCAGAAAGAAGAGAGTAGGAAGGGGGCCATGAAGTGTGTGGCTCAGAGCCTGTTACATGCTTGGGTACCTGCCATATTAGGATGCCATCAACTGGACTTCCCCTCAGCCTGCTAGACTCCCTTGTTCTCTTCCACAGAACAGACCCTTTGTACTAGGACTGAAGTGCTAGAGACAGTTTGACTCTTGCAGGGGTCAGAACAGTCATCTCTTAGCAAAAAGCATCATCATGGACTTTGACAAGAAGTGCAGGCTTCTCTCCTCTGCCACATCCTGTACGGCCCATGGACACTGCCCACGTACAACTGGACGTGACTCTAATTTGGGGGAGACTGAAGCAATGTAACTTAATGAGAACTGGAAAATGGACAGAGGGTTAGAAGGTGGGGAAGGCACAAGATGGCAGAGACAAGAGAGGGATAAACTTCGCCAAGGGAGAGGGAACCTGGGAGGTCAGCCAGGAAAGGAGAGCCATGGCCTTAGGCACAGCAAGGAAGAGTATTCCCCTCACCTGCACAGAGCGGGGACACTCATACTGCTTGACCCTTTGTCCAGCTTTGCGCACACCCACATGGAGAGGGAGAATGATGCACACAGTGTTCCAGTGAGAGGGACACACTTGACCCTTGTCACCTCTTCCATCCCTCCTCCCAAAGGAGACAAAGGAATATTATGTCACAGGCCTTCCTAACACCAAACCCAATGTCTCTAGTTCATGGCTCTGTCGAAGCCAATGCTCCAGTTTCTTAATCAAATCCTTATAACCTGAGAAAGCTCTTGGCTATTCTGTCTTGCCGATGTATGGATGTACTCTGTGTCACACTGAGCACCAAGGGAGGGCAGGTGCTCCAGCTATAATCAGTGTCACCTGTGTTTCCTAAGCCCTGAGAACAAGTTTCTCATGTGTCACATCTATGAGACAAGCACTCTTCTCCTTCTGACAACATGAGATTAGAGAGTGGATTCAAGGTTTTCACTAAGGACATGTATCTACAGCTTACCCAAGATTCTCACGGTCCCATTACTATTATGAAGATCCTCTTACGTGATGACACCAAGGTTCCTAAGTAAGGCTAACGTTCATGGGACAGATACAGCCAGCCCTGATCGCAACTCTGGTTTATACTCCTCATTCCTGGCTGGGGAAAGAAGGTAGGCCTGACTTCAAATGCTGAGTGGTGAATGTACCCCACAGGCCAAGTTACAGGCAATTTTCACAAACCCAATCAGGGACACTTTCTTTTATTATATGTCATGTGTCCCACATTAAGCATCATCAAGTTTCTTGTGCATCATATTCCAATTGGTGTGAATTCAGGGGAGCCTGTGGGTGTTTACTGCAGTGTTTCTCCGTTGTTCTCAAGGATTCCTACAGAAAATGATCTGTACCACGGCAAAATACCTCTTTACTATGCCTAGGCCATATTGGCAGAAGATGAAGGCCATACACATACCAAGAGTATTAACACAAACATTTGCAGCTCTTATCTAATAAGGGATACGGCAAGTGGCCATGCTGTAGACCTGGCCTGTCTGCTCTGTGGAGATCTGCAGCATCCTGGCTGGCCTATGTCTTAGCACTTAGCACATGTGCCAGGGATGTGTTAAGTGTTTTACAAGCTCAGTGTCTGTGTAAGTGACTTCTTACAAAGAAAAACAGAAAGAAAAGCTGCACCCTACCCCTGCCACAAGGCACTCAGCGTAGAGGCCAAAGAAACAGCAATCTGCCCACTCAGATCATGTAGCTTTTAAATATCAGAGGTACCTTGTGAGCAAGCAGTCTCTGTTTGCTGATACCAGGCATAATTACCTACCACTGATGTTTATATGAGATGAAACACTTCTGTCCAGTCAACTGGATTCCATTTCAATGATAGCATTTTAGTCATTAAAGTGGGTGGGTAACAGTGTTCAGCTCGAGCCCAGCAGGCCTAGTATGTCACCTGTCTAGACCATGGGTGTGGTAAGAGCCGTGCATGGAGCAGCCTCTGCTGTACTGACCTGTAGCATTTGGAGGTAGCCTTCCTGTGGATCACAGAGCAGGGAGGAGATGCGGTGGTTATTCCTCATGCATTTCTGGTTGTCCTTTGCAGATGGGAAGATTTGCCGGACCACCGTCATCCTGCCGAGGGCACTGTGGACCAGATCCAGGATCTCGGGGTCACTGATTTCCTGAAGAAATAATCAAATCCATGCTTATACACCCACGAATGAAAAAAAAAAAAAAAAAAGTAACTAGGAGACATCCAGGCCAAAAGCCCAAACAGCTAATGCTAAAGTAGTCAAAGGGGATTTAGCCTTGGCTCTCCATTTTATTAGTTGCTTATTTACAAAAATACTTACCATCCCTTAAGTATAAACAGGATTGTTCAACATTCCCTCTGAACTCTGGTCTACAGTAAGTACCAAGGTATGGTGGATATCAATAATAATCCTTCACCATAGAACATACTGAGTGTGTCAGGGATTAAAGATACCTATTGTGCTAGGCCTTTGATAGACCAGGTGTTTTACTTCGAATTATTAAAGCTATGCTCCAAAACAACCCTAAGAATACTATGAAGGAGATCCAATTATTAGGTCATTTCACCCTCAAGAATAGAAATTTTAAAAGAAGCTGCCTATAGGGAGATCTCTCCAAAGAAGGCCTCTATAAGAAATTAGACTTAGACTAAGTCCAAGAATGGACATAGGTAAAGAAGGTGTGTGAGTGCATGTGTGCACCATGCTTGCATGTGAGTATGTGACATGTGTGTGCATGTGTCTGTGTTGGGGACAAAGTATAACTGGGACTCTGAGTCTGCAGGGAGTAGATGAACTCTGTTCCCTGTAGAAGCATCAGTGGAAGAGTCGCAGATGAAGTTGGGTCCAACCATCCTACCTCAAACAAACATCAGCAGTAACATAGAAAGCAAGCATTTTCCCCCCCTAGGGCTAGTAAGGAGCTTGAAATTTTTAGGTACAAATATGCTATAATCAGAATGGCCTTTCTGGAAACTTCTGGTTGCATTATGGGCCAAGAATTAGAGAGAAACAAATGGGGGACTATGGGGAGAAAGAAGAATGCAAGATTGCATAGCTGGGTCTAACACTGAACGACAAAGAAATGGAAACAAATGGTCAATCCTTGTTCCAACAGCAGGGCAGTCGGACAAAGGACAGCCCGGGCTCACTTGTCTCTAAGCAATCACTTCCTTCATGCTTGGCTCCAAGTCAATACTTAACTGAAACTGTTGGATTTTAGAATCCTCTTTAAATCTTCCTTTTGAAAGATGACTCATTCTGGTTTTGAGACCCTGTGACAGTACAAATGGAGACAGCCAGGCAGAAAATTGGTGATAGCAATTTTGTAATCATTTAAATGAGAGCACAAATGAGAGTTTAGAGGTAAGATGCTAAGTCACTTAGGATGCTGCTGCTGCTGGTGGTGGTGTGTGTGTGTGTGCGTGTGCACGTGCGTGCGTGTGTGCGTGAGAGAGAGAGAGAGAGAGAGAGAGAGAGAGAGAGAGAGAGAGAGAGACTAGGTCACTTGGAAGCACTTGCTAGATCTGTGAGAGAGCGCCTCCCTGTATCCTCAGCAAGACTGTCGGTCCCTGCATATACTGAATTATCTGGATCTCACAAAGGTTAAAACGTTGTTACAAGTTGGATTTACACCCATGTCACTGAAATTTATATTCACCATGGATCGCAACCAGTAGAAAATCAAAGTAGAGAAATTGGTCAGAAAGGACAATTCCTGAACACAGTAAGATTCAAGGAGTAGGCAGACGATAAGAAGAGCCTAGACATGTGTACTCAGCTCTGTTCAAGCTGCCCTGAGGACCCAGGCCGTCTAAGAGAATGGATCGAGGCTTGACAATAAGAGAAATCACAGTGTAACCTCAAAGGAAGGAGGAATATCAAAACACTAACAAGTAGACAGTTCACTTTGCTTAAATTATCCGTAAAGAGGGTTTGGGGGTAGATTTCTTATCTAGAAAATGTATGGTATCAGCCAGTGGCTCCTGCTTGTAATCCCAGCATTTGGGGAGTTGAGGGAAGTTAGACTGCTGCAAGTTCAAGGCCAGTCTGGGCTACATAGTCAGCTATGGGTCAGCCTGGCCTAGAGTGAGATCTGGACTCTAACTAACAAATTAAGCAGATATAAATAGCCAAATAAATAAATAAACAAATGGAATTCAGAAGGGAGGAATGTAGGTGTCATAAAATACAAAACTAGAATTAAGATAGAGATGTAAGAGACAAGACAGAAATCAAATGTCTCATACTATTTGTTTTTCCCACACATTTTTGATAAAAAATGCCACTGCAGAGGCAACAGCCATTGTTATAGAAATCTTTTTATTAAGCCTCTCCTGATTCTTCAACTTCCAATGGGATAAACCAGAAATACTCTCTGCCACACTCTCGGCATACTCTGGAACTGTGTTAGGGATTTGACCTACAGGGTGGCCCAGTGCTTCCCTGGCAACCTGTCACTCACCTATTGTGAGGAGCTAAGGTACCCTGCAATATAGGTAGTGGTGGGGACTCAATATTGTCCCCATCTGCTCAGAAATGCTCAGGACTCTTTAAAGACTTGGCACAGGTCTATGACAACCTATTAGCACCCCTATACCTCCCTTACAGTGGGGATCTGCTGAAGCTTTGTATACCTTCCTGCCTCCCCTGGCCCAGTTCTAATCTCACTGTCATGGGTCACAGCATGGTCATAGGTCCCTGCTAGTGAACTCCTACCTTACTCTCTGTGCTTCTAGACTATCTGTGGCCAATTCAGAGACATCTGCAACCAAGATCTGGGTGTCTGCTCACGCAAATTTCCTGTTATTTACATGCAACCAAAAAGACTGACTTCAACCCTTGCCCTAATCCTGAACACAAGTGAGCAGTCTATCCAGCAGCTTCATGCCAGGCTCTACTCCTGTCCTACTAGCCCTCCAGGGCTTGCTAGTTACTATAGAAGTGAGTACTTCCTATTCACTGTTAGCAGGGTGTATGCCTCTATGCCTAGGCAAGAGACTCCAAGCTCTGGACTTGCTGTACAGAGAGAAATATAAGCAGCCCACTGAAATGAGCAGCCTGGACAGCTAACTTCCCCTTGTTCCCATTAAGCATTCATTCAAGTAGTGCTGAAGATAAATGCAAGCAGCAGGATAACAGGATTGCACCACTGGCGCAATGTCAGTAAACAGAGGAAAAAGAATAGCAAAAAGAAATAGCAGAAGCACATGATGCTCGCTGGAGTATCCGGGATCAAAAGAGACTAATTTTTTATATTGCAATTTATAAACCTCACTGTGAAATATGCATAAGCAGTTTGTACATTAAATATGAATAATAAAATGAAATAGCCATATCTGCCATCAAACTGAGAAGGAAAATGATGCCCACATCTTTGTTGGATGGTTTCCCATACTTAACTCCTGCCTTCTTTGCACAAACAGCCTTTGTCATGCTGTGACATGCCTAGATCGCATGGAGCTTACTCCTGTACCTTTTGGTTAAATGTGTATGAGCTGCACGATATGGACCCTTCTGGAATCCGGTTTTAACACCACGGTTTTTCTACCCTGTTTTACATCAGTCATCTTGGAGCTTGGTAAAATTACAGGACTCCAAAGAGCAAACGCTCTAGGTTAAGAACCATAACCCACGTGGAGACTTACAACTATCTGTAACTCTAGTTCCAGCGATTCCAATGCTCTTGTCTGGCTCTGAGGGGACTACATGCTCACCATACTCATACATACATACATACATACAGGCAAAACACATGTAAAGTAAAACTAAATATTTTAAAATGAAACAACTTGTTAAACATTTAAGTTCCAAGGTTTGTTCATGGCGCCAGGTATAGGTGTGCATGATAGCACGACATGACAAATGAGTTACCATTTATTAACCCATCGCAGATAATAGGAGCGTCACTCGTTGGCATCTATGAACAATGTCCTGCGTGTCTTCATGTACTTGTGTAAGAATTTCTCTTAGGCATCCTATACCTAAGATTGTGGTATCCTGATAAGAGAATAGGAACATGCTCAAATTTATTAGAAAGGGACGAATTTCTAATGAAGTTGTACCAATTTATAATCATGCAATAAATGGTGTGTTAGTCCTGCATATTTGCCTACACATCATATATTACATAACTTCTTAAGATGTACTCGTGCATATAGCTTGGAATATTGTTAGGGCTTGTTTTCACATAATTCTTAATAGAGTTGAGTGTCTCTCATGCATTTATGTCCGCTTCCTTATATTTGTGTACTGTTAAATTTCTACTAGGTGAGTCTCTTGCATAGTGATTTATGAGTCTCTTATTTTTAAATTTATTCAAAATAAGCCTTTGTCTCATGCTACAATATCTTCTCCAAGTTGTGGAGTTTCGATAACGTCAAGCTTTAGCCCCTTCTGAGCCTGGGTCCGGAGAGGCTTGCTCCGTGGCGACTGTGTATAACTGCTTCCCGTGGTTTTGCTACATGCTTGCTGCTGTCAAATATCTATTTTCAGGTCCACTGGATCGGTTATTCTTGAATTCTGCATGTGTATTCCTGACATATTTTAAAGACTTACTATTAGTTACACACAAGTTTAGAAGACTGTCTCATTGCTGAGATGACCAATTTACCAGTATTTAAATTCCCTCTTTACTTCTAAAACTGCAACTTGTCTGAAGGTTTACCGTGCTGGCTGCTACTATGGCTATGCCATTGGTGTTATGGTTATTATCCACATTGCTCGTCTCTTTCTTTTCCTTTGACATTTATCTGTCTCATGCTTTCATTGGAATATCTGCAAATAAAATATACTAGAAATGTTTATATCCAGACCTGAGATATAAGTAAAACTTCTAATCATTTATACTTATCACGATTATTTACATACTTGGATTTTATTTCTATCACATTATTTATGCTACCTATTTTGGTTTTTTGTTGTATAATACTGTTTTTCCAAACTTGGAATAATTTTTCTTACTATTTCCATTTATTTATGTTTTAGAAAATTAGATTTTCTATATTAGCCTTTATTGGTTTTCTTACCTATTGTAATACGTATACTTAAATATGAAGTTATCCAGTAGGTTTCTTTCATCTTTGGTGCTTATTCTCAGTTACCAGAAGTTTAGCTAAGGTGTCAACAATGTCTAGTATTTAATTCTGTCTTTCTTTATGGCCTTCCAGTGTACATTATCTCTCCGATAGTGTCTATGTAACCAATACACATGTATTTATCAGTTCCACTCTCTTTTCTGGACTTCCGGCCTGAAATCTAGCATCTTTCTTCTCTCTTCATCCAAAACACATCATTGTAAATGCCCTTTTATGGAAGTTGCAGATGATCGATCCAACTAACAGTTTCAACAGTGTTCAAAAGCCCAAAGCCCAAGGTCCCTTCTGAGACCTAACACAAACCATAAAATCAAAACCCAACTTACATAGTTCCAATACACAGGGACAGATAGCCTATAGCCTCATTCAAAATGAGAGCATAGCAAAGAAAGTTCAGGCCGAGGGAAGACCAAACCCAACAAGGGAAACACCACACGCTCCACGTATATGTCAGTGATTGGATTCATTGTGGTATCGTGTGGTCCATGCCATAATGTAACATGAACAGCCTCACGTCTAGTTCCTGAGAGTCTGTCTTCTCTCCCCCTCATGCCTCACGAACTAGGTCTCAATTGCCTGCATTTCTCTCCTCATTCTGAGCCTCCAGCCTTCTAGCAGAACAACCTACGATGCTCTGCTTACAGCATTCCAGGGGGGGTCTCTAGGCTACACCTCCAAACTCTTCAAAATTCCCCTCTAAAACAATTTCTAAAATGTCGACTGAGCACTCAGTCGGATAGTGACAGCAGTGGCCCTACTTCTGGTCAGAAAGCTGAGAAATGCAGATGCTCATCACCTATGTCTTCCTTTTCTTCAGTCTACAAGTCCAGCCCATGGGCCCTTCTACCTTCCCCAGTTAAACTTTACTATAAATGCCCTCGTATACACACTGAGAAGTGTGACTCCTAAGAGATTCTAAACCCCATCAAGCTAGCCACTCAGATTGATCATCACGGTTTCTCTTCTGGACAGTCACATTTCCCTTGACTGCCTCCCATAAAGATGTAAGGCAAGGTTTCGAACCCATCTAGAGCAGCCAAGATTGGAGAATCTCAGATCCTCACTTCAAGATCATTAATTTCGTGGCATTTGTAAAAAGTCTTTATATTAAGAAGCGTTCACAGACTTCAGGGCTAGGCCTTGAATATCTCCGGAGACCATTATAAAATTGTGATAAACATTATATTGGTAAATAGCTGTACACTGTTTAAACTTGTTGACAGTAGACTCTGGGAGCAAAGGTGGCTATCTTGCCCCAGACTCCAGAATGTTTAACTCAAGTGTCCCAAATTCTCTGTCCTAGGGCAGACTGGTTCCCTAACTCTGTGACAGAAGGAAAGAAAAACAGCAAACACCTAGGGGATCCATAAAACATTGTACCTTTGAGAACAGCTAGAAAGTAAACCGTTCCCAATAGAGGTTTTTGTTGTTTATTCCATGCTATAAAGATGCCTGGGGTGGAAGAAGGAAACCAATTATCCATGGAGAGAATGCTCTATATTGCCTAAAAGTCTCTCAGCCAAGACTTCTAGCACACATGGGTTTCCTCAGGTTGCCCTGGGCACCTACTGGATTTTGTAAGCACCTGATTCAAGGTTGTTCCTTTGCTTGCTCTTCCAATCAGACTAGTCTAATTATTTCTCCTATGTGTTGTAAGCACCTGACTCGATCTTTTGCTCTCTATCTACTACTTCTGTCTATCTGATGGTTGTTACTCATTCTTTTATTATTATTGGCTGCATACTTTAAAACTGACTCATTTGAACCCAAAAGTATGATTACTTTCACGAAACTTAAGGTCTGAATCTGTGCCCCCATTCTCAATGAGCTAATCAGAACAGCCAAAGTAATAGCAAAAGAGGTAGGATTTATTCAATATGGCCACAGTAGAAAGGGGAACAAAGAAGACCAGTGACCACCTTCAGTCTAAAGGACTAGAAATCTACATCTAAGCAGTTCTGGTATGAAGAGAATTTGGGACACTTGAGTTAAACATTCTGGAGTCTGGGGCAAGATAGCAGGTCTACAGGTGTGACCCTACATCCTGTAGACCCTAACTTGTCATAGGCTATAATGCTCTTTCCTAAGACAAGAGTTTTCACCCAGGCTGTCTCAAGTTTTTCTTCTCCCAGCAAAAAATTCCCAGGGAACTTACAATTTCTTGGGGACCCTTAATTTAAATAGTCTGATCACTAAAGTGTCTCTTTGGAATGTATTCATTCCTGCCAATCCACAGGAGGTATCCGTTTACCATGCACAGAGACTAGAGTCATTTGCTCTTTTCTCTCTGGACAGCACCTAGGTTTTCCTCTGTCTTTAACATCCTGCACTGTCACTCTCTGATGTGCCTCAGTGCCCTTTATTTTAATCACTTCTTTATCCTGGGTCTTGACAGATTTCTTTCAACAGTCTGGAAAAGTCATCAGCCATACTATTATTTACTAGTTAATATTCTAAGGCTCATTCTTTTCTCAAAACTATACTAAATATTGTTATTCTATCTTCCATGTGTCTCAACCCTATTTCATTTATGCCACTGCCCTTTCTGTGAGATATATTTCAAATGATCTCTTAATAAATTGCACTGTACCGAGTCTTTATCTACCTTTGTACAACTTGACACTTAGTGTCTCCAAAGGTTTTCAACTCCTAATTATTACATTTGGTGACTAGTTCATTCCTGTCTTAATTTGGCTCCCTTCCATTTGAGCCTTTTATTCTTTGCTCGCATAATCCAATCTCTGTTTTTGAAACATACTTATTCTATGTTATATAATCTTTCCTAGATCTCACTCAGAGATTCCTTTACCAACTCCTCTTCTTCATCACCCTCCTCCTCTTCTTCCTCCTCCTCCTCTTATTACTATTACTATTAATATTCACCCTCCCTACCTTTCCCCACACATATCTATCACACACATTTCTCACTGGGACTCCTTTAGAAGTCTGTAATAGCTAATTTTAAAAGTCAACTTTTCACAACCTGGAATCACCTCAAAAGTCACAACTGATAAATTATCTTGATCACGTTAGCCTGTGGACATGTCTATGGGGGATGGTCTTGATTGTTAAAGCCCAGTGTGAGTCTAACCACTCCTGAGGCTGGGGGCCCTAACATGTAAATTAGTAAGGAGCATTGGCTGAGCACCCAGTAAGAAGACAGCATTGGTGCATAAGGGTCTCTCCACTCTTGACCAGCTATCTCAAGCTCCACCTCTGTGACTTCCCCACAGTGATGACTGTAACCCATATTCATACACTAAATAAACCCCTTTCTCCTAAGTTGCTCTCCCTCAGAATATTTTATTACAGCAATAGGAGCAGAACTAGTCCAGAGCTTTTCTCTGAGTAGCACCCGTACTCCTTCAGAGTGCTTATGCTTGATTCTGCCATACATTAGAAGAGTGGTGCCAACTACAGCCACTATAAATTGAACTGTCCTCTGAGCTTTGCTAGAAAACACAGGGGTTATGAAATTGAGTCAGAAGTTACATGATGGTTATCAATTGTTATCCCCTTATCCAAGACTGAGGCAATAATAGGGCATGTGGTCTCCCATCTCCTTCTTGATGCTTTCATTTCCTACCAACTCTGATACAGAGAATATGCTTCCAGCGCTATGTGGCAATCTTTCATTAGACACCACATGTGATTAGGCCCCAGGCTTAATCTCAAATCTCATATTCCCCAGATTGCCATGGGACAAAAGCTTAAGGTTTCTACAATTTGACAAACTTACTGAAAGAAAAACTTAAGAGTTTACATTTTCACCTTATGTTTGGCCTCATGGCAAACATTGACAGCTTTTAGTTAAAAATATTTTTAAATATGCTATATTCAGCTATTTGGGGGTCCTTTTCCTTTTGAGAGTATTATTCAGGCTAATATTTCATATATACATATATATATATGTGTATGTATATATATACATATATATATATGTGTGTGTATGTATATATATATATATATACATATATATATATATACTAAACCTTTTACATGGGATTTAAATTTCTTGGTTCATGACCCTATTTTTTTTACTCTGATGCATACACCTGTGTTACAAACTGTTCCCCATATGTCCTAGCTGTGTGTCTGGTTAAAAGTGAGTAATTATTTTATTACTACAACTTATATTTGCTTCATTTGATCTCCTTTTTTCCTAATTTTTATTGATATTAACACTACTTTAAGAAAATGCAAGAGAGCACACGCAGCCTCCTCCACCTGATCAAATCCTGTCTGTGCTCACGATGTATCTCAGTATCATTTACAGGTCCTACCTGACGTTATATTTTCTTTCAGAAGAACCCCCATGAGTTGCTATTTCCTTCTTTTCCTACAATCTAATAGGTTCCGCCCATAAATTTCCCTTCATCACTATTATTCACTGGACTGAGGTATCTGCAAATAGATAATCTTTAGAAATAGTTGAAATTTCAAATCTAGAACATTTATTGATAGAAGCTACAGAGAAAGAGAAGGAAATACCAATAGATCTGTTTGTACTTTCAATGGGAGAAGCATATATCTATAACATGATAAAAAAATCACAATAAGTACAGAGAAATGAGGTTTGAGGTTCCCAGGTAACACAGTTATCAACTTCTTCTTACCAGTCATTAGAGGCAAAATAAGACTCTTTTGTGCCTTGCAGGAAACTTACAGGAAAATGTCTACAGATATAATAAAGTGTGAGAAATTGCACCATGCACTGAATAATAAAATTACTCAGGTCTCTGATTCTGCAAGGCTGCATACTGATGCTTAGCAAAATATGCATTTCAAGTCAAATAAATTATTAAGGAGTTCAATGAATCGCTACTTCACTTGTAAAGGGTTAAGAGCATGGGAAAGTAAGAAGAATCCAAAGAAAAGAAAATCTTCACATTTTCCCAGGAGGCACATACTTAATTCACTGATTGAAAGCAAAATTGTCCTTCTCGTAGAGCACATGGTGGAAGAGAATGAGATCTGATTGCCTCTGTTCCCTGGGAAATGTGAGTCTTCAGCTGGGGTGTATGGCTGGCTTCACAGGAGTGTGCCATTTCAAGAGAAAGCATCATATATGAGTACAGTGTGCATCTCCCTGGACTGTACTGGACTTTCAAAAGAAGCCTCTATGGCTCCATCCAAAAAGCCAGGTGATGAACAATTGCAATGGAGGCTAAGAGTGGTTTTTAATGTGCTCCTTAGCACTCACTAGGAGGAGAATGGAAATGATGATAACTCCAACAGGGTACGCTGGAGACAAAAGAGTATCTGTCAGACTCTGATACCTTTTCTTACTTCCATTCAGGCCTCTGATCTGATCCTCAGGGGAAAGAGAGAGAATCAAAGAAGCAATAGAGTTCATACAGGCTACGATGTGGCTATAAAAAAAAGATAGAATAAGTCCACCGTATTGCATCATTATGTATAGAAATATACAATATTTTAGAAAAACAGAAAATAAAGTTCTATGAAGACACAACACAAACACATACTCTCACACACAAACACTCGCACATGTGCTCACAGATACATAATAACATCATGAAACTCTAGGTGTGAAGCACATGCACCTGTTTTGGGAAAGTGGTTGACACTGGGGAATAGAAGAAAATAGCAAATCTTCCATCTGCCTGAAAGATTCCCCCTCCCTTCCACGCTTGCTCAATTCCCTGTGTCTTTCTTCCTCTTCCAGGTCCAAGGCAGTAGATGGTGAACCTATACCTTGAACCAGAGATACATTTTGCTTGGTACGATCCACTTTGTGTGGCCTTCTTACATTAGTCATTGTTAGGGAAGCATTGTGAAGCCATAGATTCTGAGAAGGTTTGTACAATCCTAAGACAATCTAGTTTAGCACCTTTCCGACACTTTTCTGTGCCAAGAATAGATTCAACTTAAATACAAATTCATCAAAATACAGAAAGCAAGGCTCCAAGGATTCTCTCTCTATATTTATAAAGACGCATGCCCATATCGAAGTGCTGAGTATGAGACTCCAGGCCTCAAGTATGCTAGGACAGTGTTTTAACACTGAGCTACAAACCCAGCCCTTGTTTTATTGAGACTGGGTCTTGTGACATAATCACAAACTGGTAACTGGAGCTCAGATTGCCTTGAGCTTACAGCCCTCCTGCTCCTGCTTTGGGAAAGTGGGCTAGACTGGTGTGCACCTCGATATCCGGTGTGTGTATACTACTCTCAGCCTCTTAATCAACCTGCCCTGAAACCTTAGTAGGTGAGCAGACAAATTCTCAGACCACTCAAGAAGGCAGGCTTTGTGTAAAGTTAGAAACAAGCAGAAAAATGTGGAATCCAGTAGGATTGTAAGTAGTCTCCCATGTCACATGGCATGGTCAGTTTCTAAAAATCTGAGGCTTCTAACATTACAGTTTGAAAGGCAAGAAGGCATATTTTTTCATATTACTCTCTACCATTTCACGCTTCTAAGAATCATTTTTCATGAAACCAGAGAGAAACACTGCAGTGGTCTTACTCAAGCCCAGATTAATAGCAAAGAGGAGAAAATAAGGAGACACTTTCAAAATGGTAATTAAAATGAGGATGATACATCTTTTTCTAAATATGAACTTTGACAATTTAGATGCAAAACTCACATATAAATATTTTTTGTCAGATCTTTAAAACCTCAGGAAAATTTTGGAAGCTTCTAATACCAGGGGAAAACATTACACATTTATATAAATTGCTAAACTCATATTGGACTATGCAATCACATTATTATTCATTTCTTTTCATTTCTCCAAAGACCTAGATCTATCAACCATCTGTGTGATACCAGCACTATTTCATCTCTGTGGAAGAATAAGGTTTATTTCCCCCTTAAGAGTCATGCATCAGTCATCTCAAGTTAATGATAGTAGAGAAAGTTCAGAGACAAGGTTGCCTGGAGAAGTTGAGGAAATGCAAGGAAGATTTAATAAAGTAGTGATAACAGAATTTGCCCCACTGAAGTAATAAGGCTTTCGGAATGTGTGCTACGCTTTCCAGAGCACTTAGCTGTAGGCAAGCCAGGGCTCCTGAGAGATAAGGGCATCCTGGGGAGGAGAGGTCAAGAGAATGCCACCAAAGCTGGGTGCCAGTGCATTCCCTGAACTGATGATAACAGTGGCCGGAACAATTTCTGAGAAGTTATTCTGACCTGAGTCAGACCCTAGCCCCTGAGTTGTTCCCTACAAACTGATGAGTGAGCATGGGTCTTCCTATTTTATGCAGGGTATGAAAAATCACAGATGATTTCCTTACTTGCCAAAATGTGGTCCATGGGACCAATAGCATCAGATATTATGGAACTTACTGGAAATGCAGAATCTCAGACCTAGGTCTATCTAATAAGAATCTGCATCCTAAAAAGATCCCCAAGTGATTCGTGGGTTCATTAATGTTTGATGAGCCCTCATTATGTATGTGTAGAGATGTAGGAAGAGTGGCGAATCTGAGACCAGATGGCTTTGGCCTCCGGTCCCAGCTTTCACAATAGCTGTGTAACTTAAGTAAAATATTTCATTTCTTTGAATGTCATCTGTAAATTGATAAAAGTCCTTCCAAGCATTATTAACATAATTCAGAGGGTTTGATTTAATGGGAGACAATGTGGCCAGCAGAGCTTCAAAGCAAGGCCTTTATACTTCAAGCTCAAAATCCCTAGCTGTCTACAGTCGTTAACATCTAAAGCCTAGACCCAATGGCAAAGGCTTCTTTTTTCCTCTTACCACCTCACTAGTCCTGCAGCCTTCACCAAACACCTGAAGGGTCCCAGAACAGACCACCCCAGCCTGCATTTAGCTCTGTCCTGTTCCTCACTGCTGAGACATTTCCTTGACTCTCTACCAAGGCATCACACCCATAGGCAACCATTCTCCTAAATAAAGTAGGTCGTCGTTGGAAATAGAGTACAGCCACCTTTCTGTGTACGAGGGAAATAAATGGCTACTATAAAGCCAGTACTCTGCCTGTCCTCCTACACTGACTGCCAAGGAAAGGGCTGGCAGAGTTATTTCTCCTAAACCCGACCCTACCTCCTCCATCAAAGCACATACTCATAAGCTGGACCAGACAGTCATCTTGCAATACTCAGCTCAGGTCATTCTCTAATGAGCAACACCTGGTTGGGGCCACCAAGCAGAACAACTGTCCCCAAGTTCCCTACTTATGTCTCTGAACCCCCTCCAAGATCTGCTAGCGTACCAAAACACTGGTAAGAGAAGTCCAAAGAGGGTCTCTGTGATCTCTGAGTATTGAGCGATTCTTGTATTCTACTTTCTTGAATTTACTGTCTTACATGTCACTTATATTGGATTGTGAACTCAAGGTGAGCATTTGTCCTCCAACAAGCCTCCCATATCCTCAGCATTCACTGTGGACACCCAATAACCATCCTCTAACCAGCTGAGTGAATTTGGGAGAGACTTGTGCATCTCCTGGTCAGCCCTGTAATTTCCTGTCTCCTATTTTTATTTTCTTCTTTCCTGTTGTCTCACTGTCTCTGATTTTTCTCTCTTCTCCTCTTCTGCCTTGGTATTCTGTGGGTTTCCTAGTCCCACTAACCTGGAATATTCCAAATTCTCCCAACTCCATTTCACTCCTTCTTATCTGTTGCTTCCCCTTCATTCCAAATGGATTGGAATATCTAAAATGGTCACAGCGGATTCAAATAGGACTGTAGCAATCGCTAACTGTCTCTTCACTTTTGTGGATGTGATATTATTGCTGAGATATGCTCTAAGTTGCATCTGAAATGTAAACTTCTGCAGATCTAGACTCAAGTTTTAAAAGCACTAAAATAACTTCAGGGGCAGGCTAAAAATAATTTCACCTGGCATTTGGAAGGCAGGACAAATCCAGAGTCTCCAAAGTCCAACACCTCAGGACAGAGTCTGAATAGGAAGCCCTTCAAGTAGTAGGATTCTGCGGTTATAGGCAGAGAGGAGACCTTTCCTGACTCTCTCTACTCCCAGCAGAGCAATACAGAAATGAGCCCAGAAAAGAAATCTCGAGGGTTGTACAGCAAAGTTCAATTAGTTCAGATCTGAAATACACAAGAACCTTTAGGCCCTGTAGGATATGGTCCAGAACAGTGATTGACCTCCAGGAGCACTGTGAATTCAGTGTCTCCTCCCATGCACACGCAACACCAGAAGGAGACTACAGGCACTACTTCATCATTCCACGGAGGCTGGGGTTAGAAAAGACCAATTCCTCAAAGGCAAAGTCTGGGTCTTATATTCATATTCATATTCATATTCATACTCATACTTATACGCTGCTGGCTTCTGAGCACTGGGTACCAGGCCAGGCAGGCACTCATGAAGTAAGCAAAGATGAGGGAGAGAGAGAGACACGAAGTGATGGAAAGAAGCAGAGGAAATGAGGGCGAATCCTTCATCACTATGAACACACCCAGACAGAATGACCTTATTTCTTTAATATTTAAACCCATGACCCCAGCAACTATCTCTATATGACCAAGCCAACGCTTTTCATTTTGTCATTAGATTTTTGGATTTTTAAAAGCTGGTTGGGTCCTTTAATTTGCAGTGTACTCCCCAGGCAGATATTCAAACAGAAAAATAAATATAATAGCAGCTGATCCTTCACCGTACTCATTTGCTTGCTTGTTACAAACCATTTTAATTATTTTGTTTGCAGTACCTAGTTGTTTGTCTCAGGGGAACATTTAAATCTCTTTAGATTTGTGCATAACTCTCCCAACCACTAGGAAAATGAGACCTTATGTTTCACGTTAACACTTCATGGGTTTTTTAAATCCCTGGGGAGCTGATAGAAAATTATAAATTTGAATTGCACTTATAATGTAAAATCCTGAAATATTACACTATTTTTTTTCCAAAAATGATTCAGAAATAAACCATAGCCCAGAGCCATACCATAGTATGGTTCTGAAGTTTAGAGGTTTGAGCTCAACATAGTAAAATCCTTACATCTAAGCAATCCAAATGTGTGGGGCAATGTATGAAGATGCGTGTAATGGTTACTTTTTGTGAACTTGTTACAAACTTGAGGTACCTGAGATGAGGGAAGAGAGAACCCCAGTTGAGGAATTGCGTCCCGTGGGAATGTCAATGGGGCATTTTCCTGCTTAATAACTGATATGGGAAGGCTCAGCCAACCATGGGCAGTGCCATTACTGGACAGATGATCCAGAATTATGTGAAGAAGCAAGCCACGGAAAGCAAGGCAGTAACCAGTACCCCTCTATTGCCTCTGCTTCCATTCTTGCTTCCAAGTCTTCCTGCCTTGACCTCCTTCGCTGATAAACTGTGATGTGGAAACCAAACAATGCCCTTCCTTCCAGGTTGTTTTTGGTCAGTGTTTCATGACAAGAATGAAAGCCAGCTGGATAATGTAGGGTGGGGACTACAAGTATGAGATCTGTGCTCATGTAAATAGAATCTATCTGCACCTGAATCAACTAAGAGCAACATAAATGAAAAAAATGATTGTCAGACACCAAGCAACAGGCACAGTCAGTGTTGCTCAAGAGAAGAAGAAGAGCCAATGAAGTAGGCCTGAGCTCCTTAGAGGAGCTTCCAGTGTTGTAGCCCAGGAAATGGAACAGTCAGAATAGACTACAATAGTCTTTGTGAACTGAAGCACGGGTTGAGGTATTGGGACCTGGGGCATTTAGGGGTGATAAGGCAGGAGAGCACACAGCTACACACAGAAGGGTCCCCTGCAGAAATCTGTAAGGAGTTCAGTTTGAATCTTTCGCAGAATATTGATCAGTA
Source organism: Uromys caudimaculatus (assembly GCA_028551405.1). NCBI lineage: Eukaryota > Metazoa > Chordata > Mammalia > Rodentia > Muridae > Uromys > Uromys caudimaculatus. Next base: position 84,566,646 of record CM052708.1, on the reverse strand, counting down.
CATGTACATGAAGAAATCACCTCAGACTAGGAAAGGACCATTTAAAAGAATCTGCAATCCTAAGTTACAGATCGAATTAGACAGACTGGAGAGATAATGCCTGTCAAAGAAAGGTCCAAAGCAAGTCTAAAAAGATCAAAACACCCAAAGGGGATCAAAACACCCAAAAGGAATGTGTCCAAGGGTGGGGGTGGGTGTTTGAAAGAACAAAAATGAACCCAATGTCCAATCACAGAAAATTGCAATGTCTTCATTAGAAGAGGCTGTGGAAACATTGTCACAGTCAGAGAATACTGGGAAGACTGAGGTGAAACAGTATCTGGACACGAGTGGGGGTCACATGAACTTATATAAAACCAGTTAACATTCCAGTATAGACAATGAAAGGCACAAGCCCCACCCCTGGCTTTAGAGCTATTGACATTTGATGGTAACTAGGAGAGGGAGAGTCAGTTTTCTTTAAGAGTAGGCTCCCTGGCAGGTTGACCATGCACACGTGGACGACCCCACCCCCACGCACAAATTATGCTCAATGGGTTTTTAAAAAGAAAAAAAAGAAAGAAAACACAATGTTGGAATGAGACATGAGGGAAATCTGTGGGGGGTGGGGGTAGAGAGATTGACTAGAGGTAAATACGATTGAAATACTTTCTTTGTATATATGAAATTCTCGAAGTTTAAAAATTGCAATGTCTATAATGAAGCAAGCAAATACAGTCCATAACCAGAGAAGTAATCAATAGCAACAGATTAAGAAACAATACAGATAGTGGAAATAATAGAACAGGAACTTAACACACAATATGAATATTATAAATCCACACTATATAGTCAAATAAATAAAGTAAAATTTGTTTGTGATAGGGAGAACAATAAAAACAAATTGAATTTCTACAAATTAAATATGCATTGCCTGAGATGGAAAACTGCCTCAGATGAAGAAGAAATAGAAGAAAATCAATGAATTTGAAAGTACGGGATAGAAATTACTCAAAATCAATTAGCTAGCGTGTTGAAATACATTCATTCATTTTGAATACAGCAATTGAAAAAGAACATGATCAAGTAGTTTACCAATTCACTAATCAAATGAATCAACTTATTTCTCCTTAATGGTAAGAAAAAAAGGGAAAAATTATGTGATCATCTCAATGGAGCTCTGTAAAGAACTCAATCAAATCCAATATCCAGTTGTTTTTAAAGAAAGCCTCAGAAACCTAAGAATGAAAGAAAACTTCAATTTGACTTTTTAAAAAAAAAAAAAAAAAGGCATCTCATGTTCAACCTATATGATAAGTAATGGGGATGAGTGGAATGTTTGCCTGTGGGAGTGCAAAGACACAGACATCCCCTCTTGTTATTTATCTCAAGGGCTAAATTCTGGTCCATGCTTAGCTGCCAAGAAGAGACAAGATCCAAGGTCTGAAAAACTTCTTAGAAGCAAGGGAAATTTGCTGACATTAAACTAGATGTTCAAGCCAGTATAAAAGGAAAAAAACAAAACAGAAATAAAAGACACGGATTCAAGAAAAAATGTACAGCTAATCAGCGCCGGGACAAAGATCCCTCGCCGGAGATTGCAAGACCCAGCAGAGGGCCAAAGACACGCCCCACAGCTCACCAGGCCACAGAGACTGACCGCCAGCAGCTTCCGGCGACGGCCGGAAACCTCAGCTTGGG
>CM052708.1:84496568-84564466 GCA_028551405.1 Uromys caudimaculatus | reverse complement strand
AGGAGGAATTCCCTCACAGAGGCAGGGAGGGGGAGGGGACACGGGGTTTCTAAAGAAAAGGGGAATCATCGGAAATGTAAATAAAATATCAAAAATAAATAAATAAATAAATAAATAAAAAAGAAAAAAAAAAGAAAAAATGTATTTCTCTTTATCATAGAAGGTATGTTGCTCTACACATAAAATCATAGAAAACCTCTGTAACTAATAATTGAGTTTAGCAGGGTTGAGTGAGGTTGTATTCCTACAAGCTAACAACACACAAACGCAAGTTTAAATCGAAAAGCAGTAGCATTTACAAGAGTCTGAAAAATATAAATACTTGAAGATGAATTTAGCACTTAACACTATAAAATGCTGCTACAAATAATTGAGGACTCTGATAAATGGAAAGATATGCCTTTCTCACAGGTCAGTATTGCTAAGAGTCAATTATCCCTGAAAAGATCTCTAGTTTCAACACGATTAAAATTAAAAGCCTAGCTGACTTTTTCCTAGAAACTGACAAGTTAATTTTAAAGTGTAAGAAAATGCAAAGCAGGAGCTAGGAAGGAGCACTATTAACAACTTGAAAAATGAATTCCTCTAAAATTTTGTGGTCTATTGCCTCAAAAACCTCAACATAGTCCCAGCTGTGTGGAAACACAAAGGGCAGAGAAGGCTAAAACCAAAGGAATCTGATGTTAGGACCAACCAAAATGTATAGCTATTAAGAGTGTGCATCATTAGTTGAAAGACAAAACACAGGTCAATCCAGCAGAAGAGATTATATCTACAAGTTGAAGGCCAATTGATTTTTGGCAAAGACTCCCAAGAGGGAAGGATAGTCGTTTCATTCACTGATACTGGAATTATTAAATTATCATGCATGAAAATAACATAAAGATTAAACCTAACCCTTACCTCATATCATATAATAATTGACATATAGGACAAGGTGAATCTCAAAACAACTATGCTGAGTGAATAATCACAGAACCAAAAAACTCCATATGATCGCCACACATCGATATAAGCATGTACATTTTTATTCTTGGGGTTTTCATAGATGTATACAGTGACATGTGGTCATATATACTTCCATTTCCCCTTCTAATTCTTCTCAGACCCCTAATCTGTCCCATCCAAACTTCATGTCTCTTTTCTTGATTTTAAAATAACTCACTTAGTCCAGTAAGTTCTGCCCATATATGCCTGAGTGTGGGGTTATCCAGTGGAGTGTGGGAATTTTATCAGGGGCCACATTCTCAAAAACGAATGATTATTCATCCCCCCAGAAATGGGCATAATATTCTAGATGCCTCACTGTAATAATCTGTAGGAACAGAACAATCAGAGGTTCCTTGGAGGTTAGATGCCCTGACCACAGGTTATGGAGAAACACACGTGAACAGTAGAAATGTTTGCTATTTTAATAGCTGTCCTAGCTTGCTTTCTAGCGTTGTTACAAACATCATGACCAAAAGCAACTTGGGAAAGAAAGGATTTATTTCAGCTTACATTTTTCATAGCATCATTGAGGAAAGCCAGGACAGGAATTCAAGGCAGGAACTTAGAGGCCACAACTGAAGTGTGGAGGAACACCACTTACTAGGCTGCTCTCCATAACTAGCTCAGCCTGCTTTCTTAGACAACAGAGGACCTCCTGCCCAGGGTAACATCACCAATAGTGGGCTGTGCCCTCCCATATCAGTTATTAATCAAGAAAGTGTCCTGCAGATAGGCCATTCTGATGGAGGGTATTTCTTAATTGAAGTTCCCTCTTCCCAGGTGACTCTAAGTTGTGTCACAGTGACAAGCATAACTATGCAGCACAGTGGTAAAGGGACTTTCACAGGGATGTATTGTATGCGAACTACACTCAACGGACTGGCAGATGTTCACGGTCAAGCTTCAAAGGTTTATACAATAGTGAGTGCAGGCACTAGAATCACCCTAGGTGTGATCAAATCCAAAGCTTTCCATGTAAAATGGCACTTACCCCACATACGCCATCAACCCATTGTCTTTGCTTTGCTTTAAACAGTAATGCTTTGCCCTTTGTTCTAAGAAGCCTCCTCCCACATATGGATCTCATCAAGGGTCAGGAACATTTCAGAAGCTGTCTGACTCTTCCCACATCTCCCGGTTCACCCTGGCCCAAGCCAGCATCATCTTTAACGAATTTTTTAACTTTTTCAATTTTCCCCCTCTATTTCCTTTTTCTATTACAGCCCCCATGGTTTATGTTCAAGGCAAGTGTCAGGGTAATCCTTGCAAGAAAACCTGAAACCATGTTGCACCTCCGCTTAGATGTCTCAGCCTTTACCTTGTTTTCTCAAAATGAAAGACAAGATCTTGAAGCAACAGTGTCCAGAGAAGCTTCCCAAGATGTTCTTCCCCAAGATATAACCTGACACTGTGGCCATTGGACAATTAGTAGACATATAATAATCTCATGCCCAGGTTGTCACCACATTGCACAGGCTAGATGGTGTCTCTCTGAGTCTACTTCTTAAATCTGGAGTATACAACCTCTTAGTGTCTTTGTCATTCTCTGTCGCTATGACAGAATAACTGACACTGGGTGACTCGAATTTTCTCCCCTACTTCTAGAGGATGGACAGAAGTCCAAAAGCATGTTGAGAGCACCTGTGAGCTTCTGACCAGGGTCTCATGCTGCTTGCTTCTCACATCATGAAATGTGGAAGGGTAAAATGGACATATGCTTTGTGAAGGGGGCAAAAAGCAGGGAGAGGGGCTTATAGTATTAAGACCCACTCTGAAGCAACGTGCCTATTTCCAGGAGAGCTGGAAACCATTCCTATGATCAAGGTCATGCTTTGACCTAGGGAGGGGCTATTACTCCCTCTCAATGAGTTAATCACCTCCCAGGGCCCACCTTGCCACACTGTCACCTCAGGGACCAAATTTCACTGTGAAATCTAGAGAGGGCAAACTACTCTGTAGTGTGAGCCTAGAAACAAAATCTCAATGGATGACAGAGCGCTTCTTCTTGATGCAAACGTTTGAGGAAGGCAAGATGGCATTTCACATGAGGCTGACCCACTTCATTAAGCTGAACTGTCCTTCGAGACTCTCAAATTTAACAATAGGAAATTTCATAGATGTGCCTGACCCAGAAACCTCTTGTCCAAGCAGAGTGACTGACAACCTTTTTTTTTTTTTTTGTCTCCAAAACTTCTCACCTATCAGGAGACTATGAAAAATACAGATGAGTTACAACTATGGGAAATATTTAGTGGCAGAAATCTCTTTGTGGGGAAGAAGAATATGGCTCATTTTTCTTCTGTAAGGGTAAAGAGGGGACCTGCTTTCTACAGACAGTCTTCCTTAGGGACTTCACTCAGACTCACACAACACAATGAAGAGTCACACACAACATAATGGGACCTTTAAAAAGCAGGATCATTTGCATTTAATCATAAAAGCTATTTGATGTCGTCTTTGTTATGGTTTCAGTATGAAACATTCCCCAAAGGCTTGTGTGCTGACAGATATTTGATTCTGAGGGTTCATCACAAAGTTAGCTATCAGTGGAATCATGCCTCATTTAGGAAGCAGGGCCTAGTTAAGGGAAGCATGTCACCGAAGGCATGACTTTGAAGGGTACAGCTTATCCTCATACATTTCTTCTTGCTCTCCCTGCTCCTGGCTATTTGGGGTGAGAAGCACTGCCATGCCCTTGCACGCTGAGGAAGCCCTTCCTGGCCCAGAAGCAAGCCAGCAAACATGATCTGAAACCCCTAAAACCAGAAGTCAAACCAATCTTTCCTTCGTTAACTTGTTGGTATCCCACATTTTGTCATGGCAATAAAAAAATAGTATAGCCTTCCACTGTCCTCCTGAACATGCCCATTCATTCCCTTTAATTGGATCTTTTATTATTGTTGTTGCTGTGTTTCTTTATTCCTAGTTAACATGAACTTCCATGTCCCTTTCCGTTTCAAAGCCAAAGGTTTTGTTTTGTTTTTGTTTGGTTGAATGTTTTTTGGTTGGTTGGTTGGTTTTGGTGAACCATGAGTTTTATCACTATTACTTTACAGGAATATGGATGAGAGGTTACTTATAAAGCAGAAATAACTCAAAGACAGTCATAGAGTGAATCTCTTACGCACTGTGTGGAAGCATCCTCGTCATCAATTAAAAAGCTGATGGCCAATGAGCTGAGTGTAACCACACCCAGTTCCTGAAATAAGAACTCTGAGACTTATCATTTAAGAATAAATGCCTAGGACATAAGCTTGGGCTTGATACCTAACTATCTTAGAACTTAATTAACCATTTGTTCTATTCTATGAGTGCCTCGTGGCTGGTTACCTCTCCTCTGTTTCATTTGGGGCAAATCTCTTCCCATGCCCAACTCTATCCCAGAGTTCCCCTCTCCCTGCTGGAACTCCCACCTCCTATTTCCTGCCTCAGATAATAGGCCATCAGCTTTTGATTGACAGGTGATGCTTTCATACAGTACACAAGAGATTCTCTCTACAGCTGAGGCAGGATTAGAAGGTGGGACATATGGCAGAGAGAGATAGAAACTCTAGGAAAGAGTCAGGCATGGGAAGATTTCACCCTGGACCCAGAGGAAATGGACATATAAAACTGAGGGGAAGGAAACAACCACATGGTAGACACAGACTAGAATCAATGGGTCAATACATTATGTGCTAGTCAAGGGATGAGTCAAAGCTTATAGTCTAGGCATTTATTCATCAATAATTAAATCTCAGAGTCCTTATTCTGGGAACAAAGAATAGCTGGGCATCCAAATTATGAGCTCTTAAAATTCAAGTTTGGACCTGAGAAAAAGTCTTGGGTGAAAGGTGAGGAACAAACTCTTCTCAGAGCAGTTTCCTAGCTGGGCAAAATGTGGATCCATTTAAGAGAAAGCAAACTGGAGCCTCAGGCATACCCTGCAGGTAAAGAAACTTCCCAGACATGGAGCAGAGAGGCTCAGCTCCCAGCTGGTACCTGCAGGTATGAGGCTCAACTCTAACAGAAGGGCAAACATCAGTTCTAGCCCAAAAATCTCAAGGGCAGTCTGCTAAACCCATGCAAGGGGGTGGAGCTAGTGCCATAGACCTGTACTTGCCTGTGGAGCCTGCAATTGCACAGAAGGGATAAGGAATATTTTTTCCAGAGCTGTAGAGGACTGAGAAGCCCAACCTTCTGAATTGGTAATTTATAAGTTTGAAAATAAAAGGAAAAACAAATACTTGGTTTTCAAATAATAAACTCCTTAAAGAGAGAATTAAATAAAATTAAAAAGAATTCCCCAGAGGAAAGAGTTTAATGAAAATCAAAATACGGAAAAATTTTAATTTTAGAGAACAATACAGAGAAATAAGTAAATCCACATAGAAGATCAGTCTCTGAAGTAAGTAGAGAGAATAAAAGAGAGAAATGTGTATATATGTGTGTGTGTGTGTGTGTGTGTGTGTGTGTGTGTCCAAATTCTCCAAACTATAAAATGAAACACATAAGCTATTGTAAGATATTCCTCTAAGGTAGTATCATTAAGCAGAATCTAGATTCTTAACTCCGTGTGTCTCTGTGAGTGGCACTATGAGGACTCTAATTCCTCAGGGCTTTGTGGATTTTTCTCATCTGGAACTATCTTTTTTGTTGCCATAAGTTCCAGACTGGAGTCTTTTGAAGATTCTCCATTCTGATTTAAAGAAGGGGGACACGAGATCTCCCATTAGTTTAAATAAAGCTTTATTGACCTTAAAAATTTTAAATACCAATGAGACTGATAACATAACTGCTAAAATACATTGGATTTTAGAAAGGAATGATGATTTAGATTAGCCTTTATAAATGATATCTCAGAATGGAAGGCAAGAACATGTTCCATTGGGGAAGAGAAAATGCTCATTTCAACAGGAGAAAAAAACTTTGGATTCCATCCAAATTGATAAAAATCAGATTTGACCAGGGGAGATCCCTGAAGATCCTGATTGCAGATATGAAAGAAATCAAGAAGGCCAACAAAACAGGTCATTTGTATTGCTGGTCCCCTTCATGGGAAGAGCTCTGAGACTGGCTGAGACCTCCCACCAAGACATCAGCTAGCGTAACCTTTAAATTTTTTTGACTAAAGAATCCTCAGGACTTATCATGCCATCCTTTCAAATGACATAGAGAGAAATTTTGTATTATAGTTTATTTATATAGACCAAACTAATTTATAAAAGAAAGACAGATGTCTTATCTGCTCAAAGACAGAGCAAAAAATTATGCTCAGCTAAATTGTGCATGGTGCACATTCCATACATGTGCTAATGCAGAGGTGTATATTAACTGTGAAAACTTTTATGTTTACAGACACCAATGAAGCTAAAGAGGCCCTGATGAGATTCACCCTTGAGGATATTAGAAGGATGCTGAAACACTGAGAGATATTTATTCCAACATCCTGCTTCATCCAACCTCAGACTACCTCATTAGCTGTTTCATCAAAACTTGCTTCCAGGACAGCTTCAACGCTGCTGACCTCTTGGTGCCCAAGCTGGGCTAGCCTATCAGACTGCTCCAGTCAGGACTTTAGTTGATTCCTGCATACCAAGACTGGACAACAAATGTTACAGCTAGCTTTCTTAAGACTGCCATGTCCTAATTCTATTTGGGCCCCCAAAAGAAAATGATTCCCCTAAAATAGCAGGAAGCAATTTTAAGAGACTGATGCCCCATTCCCAAAAAGTAGGGTGGGTGATTTTGGATTGTTCAGTGAGTAAGTTGTTAATGGTTTTGGTCAAGGAAGAAAGAAAGTAAGGGAGGTTAGATTCAGGAATTTCTTCCTCTCTTTCTTTTCACAATCCTTCTTTCTCTCCTATCTAATGTTAGGGGGAAGGGAAAAGGGATGAAATTAAAAAGTGGGCATATAGGAATGACAGGTAAAGGAGTAGGTTATTAAATCTACTTTTAAACCAAAGAGCATCAATAACCTAAATCTTTTGCATTTGGTGTCGACTTTGTATATTGATACAAATTTAATGTTATATTTTGTTGCAACATACTATGTCTATATGTTTCAACTCTTGTTTAAGGTATTGTACCAAATTCTTTAAAAGGCAATGTTAAGTTCTAGTCCTTTTGAAAGCTGCTTTACAAATTGCTTAGGATAAATAAGAAATGCAAGTTATCATTACTCAATCAAACTTATGGTCATGTTAGATACTAGTTTAGTTAATTACAAAAATAAACTTCATTTAGCTTCCTTTGATGTTTTAAAGGTTAAGCAGATAGTAGATAACTAGTATGGGAAGGTTTTGAAGCAATTCAGATATAGTACAGATAGATAGATGGTCTTCAAAAATGTCAGAGATCTATGGAATAGGCATTTAAAGATGTTTTATTAATTAAAGGCCTTTTTTTTTTTTTAGAAGCTACTTTCTCTGAACTTCCTGCCTATTCATGTAATATTTATTCCTTCTAAGGTCTCTGATATGATTTGATGATTTGATAGTTATAGTCTTATAATTAAACTTAATTGTTTAGGATTTTAGAAAATGTCTTAAGGTCAGAGAAGATATTCTTATGTTTATAAATGAAAGTTTTGATAGAAAATGATTTAATTATTGCCAAGGTAGGATAGATAGTAGAGAACTTTCTCCACGGTTGCCAAATGCATATAGACTGGTTATTGTAGATGTAGTATTTATCTGATAGTTTTCAAAATTGTCCTTACTGTATATAATCTATTGATGTTAAAGAAAGAGCCTTTCATTGGACTAAAAGGGGAAAATGTAGAGAGAACATCTTATAGGCTAGCATCACCTGTCAATAAAAATCTGATGGCCAATAAGCTGAGGCAGGATTACAATGTGGGACACCTGTCAGAGGAAGATATGAATTCTGGGAAAGAGTCAGGTATGGGAAGATTTTGAAGAGCATGAATAACAGCTCACAAAAGCTGGGAACCCAGAGCATACTGCACAGACTACAAGCAACTCAACAGGATGGAGAGTGTTCTTTCCAGGTGACTCAGTTTGTCTCTGCTTCTTCTGAGAAGCTGGTCTGGTCTTAAATGCTCTTCTTTATAGCTTGACTTGTCTGAAATTCTTCTTTCCTTACTTTTGGGAGGGAAGAACCTAGGACACTTGGTTAGTTTCAGGAACTTCCTGAAATAATTTTGAGTTATCTTCTGACTACAGAGCTGCCCTACAGGGTGAAATATTTTAATCTTAGAGGAAAGGGATGCACTTTCTCACCAGAACTGGGGTTATAAAAATATTCAATATCCTATTGTACCCTACTTTTGTTAGACTGAGTCTGACCTAGAATTTGACATGTAGAACTCCAACTCATCACCATTTGCCTGTCTCTGCCTCCTGGGTGCTAAGATTAAAGGCTTGAGCCACTATACCCAGCTACACCTGAGTTTCTATGTGGATTCCTAGAGATAAAACTCAGGTCTTCACACTTTGTATGCACTTCCCAGACTGAATACCTCCCAGCCCAAATTCTTTGCTCTTTAGCCAGGAAATATTTTATTCTTTAGAGATGGTAGATAAACAAAACCAAGTCTTGATTCAGAAATCAAATTTAACAATCAGAAGGTTTACTTGAAGGGACTGTGGCACTATTTACAGAGGATTTAGACAACCATGTTTCCAACAATTAAGAAGATTTGCATAAACTGTTATTCTTCCACATGACAGAATATTATAATACCATTAAATATTATCTAAAGGCCTATTTACTGACATGACAAATTATTAAGGTTGTATTATTAATTGAAAACAATAGGATTCAACAAAGTTGAACCTACCAATAAAAAACTCTTGAGAAGAATAATCTACATATTGTGGCTTTTTGAAAGGATGATTCATTGATATATTAATTTGTATTTTGGTTTTACTGTTCTAAACTAATCAAGAAAAATTAGAGCAATTTTTCATTGTGTCCCCCCTATCCCTATCCCTCTTTACCCATACACACACTTCTGCAGTCTTTATGCTGTAGAGAGTTTGTGCCATTCTTTCTCACAAGACATTTCTTTCAAAAGAAAAAAAACTCAGCATGATGATACATGCCTTTATTCCCAGCAACTTGGAGCCAGAGGCAGGTAGATTTCGGTGAACTGGAAGTCAGCCAGGTTCCAAGCTACCCAAAGTGACATATAGTAAGACTCTGTCTCAAGAAAACTTAAAAAGTAGCTATGACACTCAGCTGGGAAATCTTCTGTGGCTTTGAAAATTAGAGTGATCCAAATGGAAGAAGCAGGAATCTACCCAAAGAGGTTGGAAAAGCACTGGGGAAGAAACCTACAGGCCTCTCCAGCCCCTGGTAGACATTTATTCCCAGGACTGGGATATGAAAGAGGTGAGGTCAATAGCTATTTAGAAAGGCTGGGACTGAGACTTAAGGTCTCTCAAAGACAGCAAAAAAGCACACTGGCCAATCTGAGGTCTACCATGAGTTGAAACATATTGAGTGTCCACAGAGATCTTCCATTGTATTGCCAATACTATCATTATTATTGTTACCATTATTATATTGGTGTATATTATATTATATTGGTATACCAAATTCTAAATAGTTGTTCTACATAGTTGTAATATATAAATATATATAACTATATACATAGTTATATATATATATATGTACTATATGTGTGTGTGTGTGTGTGTGTGTGTGTGTGTGTGTGTGTGTGTATGGCTGGTGGCATACTCAGTTCCTCTCATAATTTTCTATGATGGTGCACTTTCAATAATTTAAAGTATATAATATAACCATGAATTGCATTCACTATGTTTTTCATACAGTTTGATATGTGGTATTCTTTGGCCAACATCTACATAACCTCCATTCCCACCCAGGCTTCTGATAATCATCATTCTACTCTCCCCAGTGAGTTCTTCTTTGGAGCCTATATATAGGTGACCTCATGTGACACTTGTCTTTCTGTGCATGGTTTATTTAGCATAATGTCTTCCAGGTTCAAATATGCTGTCATATATGTAAGGTCAGATAGCATTTCATTGTGTACACTTGCTATGTTTTCTTTATCTGTTCATCTATTTATAGACACTTAGGCATCTTCTCTAATATGGATAACAGTACAGTGAATACAATTTTCCTATTAAAATCACAATATTTGTGATACAGGAGTAGAGGGGTAGGAACTGTTCTCCTATACAGGGCAATGTTTATACCTGCCAAAACACAGATATGTAGGCATGCTCAGCCTTTCTGTGGCCATGGCATCGATACTGATGGTATTCTTAATTAGCCGTGCCCTGTTCTAAATGGCTTTCACATTTTTCTCTCATTTACTTTTCATGATGATTCTCAGGGATAGCAGATTCTCATTTCTTAAATTGACAATGCAAGAAACAGAGGCACAAAATAATAAATAAATATTAATTGACTAAATGGTAGCCAGAATTACTGGGATTTGTGCCCAGGCAGTCTGGTTTATGGTGGTGGCGGTGGTGGTTGTAGTAATTGCCATGAACAGGTCCCTATAGTTTTATTCTTTAGTTCTCCTCCTGCTGTGCCCAACTCTCAAGAAGAACAGAGACAGGAAGGGGAGGTCTGAAGTATGTGGCCCAGAGCCTCTGTTACATGCTTGGGTACCTGCCATATCAGGATGCCATCAACTGGACTTCCCCTCAGCCCACTAGACTCCCTTGTTCTCTTCCATAGCACAGACCCTTTACACTAGGACTGAAGTGCTAGAGACAGCTTGACTCTTACAGAGGTCAGAACAGTTATCTCTTAGCAAAAAGCGTCATCATAGACTTTGACAAGAAGTGCAGGCTTCTCTCCTCTGCCACATCCTGTACGGCCCATGGACACTGCCCACGTACAACTGAACGTGACACTAATTTGGGGGAGACTGAAGCAATGTAACTTAATGAGAACTGGAAAATGGACAGAGGGTTAGAAGGTGGGGAAGGCACAAGATGGCAGAGACAAGAGAGGGATAAACTTCGCCAAGGGAGAGGGAACCTGGGAAGTCAGCCAGGAAAGGAGAGCCAGAGCAAGGAAGAGTATTCCCCTCACCTGCACAGAGCGGGGACACTCATACTGCCTGACCCTTTGTCCAGCTTTGCACACACCCACATGGAGAGGGAGAATGATGCACACAGTGTTCCAGTGAGAGGGACACACTTGACCCTTGTCACCTCTTCCATCCCTCCTCCCAAAGAAGACAAAGGAATATTATGTCACAGGCCTTCCTAACACCAAACCCAATGTCTCTAGTTCATGGCTCTGTCGAAGCCAATGCTCCAGTTTCTTAATCAAATCCTTATAACCTGAGAAAGCTCTTGGCTATTCTGTCTTGCCGATGTATGGATGTGCTCTGTGTCACACTGAGCACCAAGGGAGGGCAGGTGCTCCAGCTATAATCAGTGTCACCTGTGTTTCCTAAGCCCTGAGAACAAGTTTCTCATGTGTCACATCTATGAGACAAGCACTCTTCTCCTTCTGACAACATGAGATTAGAGAGTGGATTCAAGGCTTTCACTAAGGATATGTATCTACAGCTCACCCAAGATTCTCACGGTCCCCTTCCCATTATGAATTTTTTATATAACTTTCATGAAATCAGAAAAGAACAAAGTATATTAAAAGGGGATCAAATTTGCCATTATTCTTCCAAGTACATAGACCAATTTGTGTCTCATTTTGTTTTGCTTTTAATTGTCTATAAAGCATCCAAAGAAGAACCTAGCAATACATACTATGAGAAGTGTGAAGTTGGGGGTAAGCAAGAGGGTCTTCAGACCCAAGTGGTTTTACAGTGTAAGCTCTTTAGCAATTCTTAAGCAAGAAGAATGCTAGGCATGAAGGTCACAACAGCTGGCTTCTCTCCATGGGCAGAAAAAGATCAACTGACAAACTGTTCTTTGGCGCTACGGGAAAATCATCCTGCTTCTGACTACTGATAGCTGAACAATTTTCTCGCTTCCTTTTCTCCCATGCATGCTCTAATTTGATCTCACCCTAAGTAACTTCTGAAATCAAACATGTTCAGAGTGATATGGCTGTAGATTTCACTGCCCTTTCTAATAGCATATGGCATTCATTTGGAATTCTCTATGCAGGTTTAAAAGACAAGCTGTCCCAGTACACATAATATCTCCTGGTTTGAAGTAGAAGAAAAGAGAACTAAAGTTGAAGCCACTGTCTCTGTAAGCTCCCAAACACGCAAAACACTTTATGCTGATTGGTTCAGAGCAGTTTGAACTCTCTCCTGACTGTTTCTGCTTGTGTTCCAACTTTAAAAGGAGCCTGCCTGGGTAGCTCCACCAGGACCTGTGAGCCCCATGCTGAGAGTGAGGCAGCAGCCTCTTGTGTATATGTGTGCATGTGTGCAGGCGTGCTCACTTCCCTTTCTCTGTGTGATGAATAATGATTATCAAGCCTGGCAAAGGAGGTGTAATAACAGGGTAGAAGACACAGATAATAGGGCCTTTCTGGCATGAGCAGCAAGTTCATCGGAATCCGCTGGAATCCGTTTGCGGGAAGAGCGATGGATGGGAATGCAGAAAGGTAGACACTAACCTTTAGTTTTCAGATACATTTGCTGCACGTGGTGATTAAAGCTATTTTTAAACACCCCTAAGTGTCTGCACTCCCTTTCCTAAGCATTCTTCTGTCAAAACTCTGTAAAATGGCAGTATATTTGTTGAGAACAATTGACTCACGTCTAAAAACATGGAGTCTGATTCCACAGCAACAGTAGGTTGTCTGTCTAAAGAAAAATTCAACTTGAGTAGCAGAAGATTTGGAAAGGCCCCCACAGCTCCTGCTAGCTGTCGCTTAGTGATCTACAAACATCTGCTTTCTACTTATGAAGTTCCAAGACGTCTGAGGGTGATGAAGCCAGCTCTTAGATTCACAGGAGTAGCCTCAGAGTCCCTGTGCAATTCAGGATACACGTGATGACTTGTGCCTTTTGTCATGGTAGGGAAGCAAGATGCAAAGAGTCAGTTTACATCCTCCATTGTGTTGGAAAGAGCAGGAAAGGTCTCACCAGTAAGTGAGATTAGGGGAAGCAAGGGTTAGCAAGCCCAAGATACAATCACAGATGCTGCAGCTCAGATTTACCCAGGCAAGAATCAAGTGTCTGCTCCTTGTACCCATTATAAAGAAATGTACACAATTAGAATCAGGACCTTACACTGGGTATTTTCTTTATTAAGTCCAAAGGCAAAATGACCTACAAGAAATTAATACATGCTAATGAAAGAAGCTGTCTTTTGAGACTGCTTGCTCGTTGACTCCATGCTCAGCTACATCCTGTATTTCAACACAACCACCCAAGTGCAGCAGGTGGCAAGTATTAGTCCAATGAACAGGAGAGGGGAGAAAGGCTGTGGACGCAGATAACAGTCTGCCAAGCCAAGGTCACGCATGTGGTGAGTACTGGAGCCAAGATCACACGCATGACCCCAGAGACTGTGAGCTAGAACCTAAGGGTTCTTCTGTCCTGCTGCCTCAACCCAGTGCCCGTGTAAACTCCAAGGCCCTCTCAACGGCTCTGAGAACATGAAAGGCACCTACAGAACAGTAAGCCTCACATGGCTGTTATCATAAATGTCAAGTCTCATGGATTTCACTTAGACATGAGAGACGAGATGGGCTCATTCTAATTAATGAATAACTGCATTTTCAGGGTTTTTTTTTCCTCAGCTTCTTCAATATTAGCTTATTTCTGTGGGCTTTGGGGAGGTTCCCTTGCCTTTTCCATAGGCATTATTTAAAAAAAAAATAAGGTAGCAATATACACAATTACATAAGAAGAACATAATACAACAAAATAAACAACAAAAGTTCTATAGTAAGTCTCTCCTTAACAACTGTATTGCTTCTTCCAGGTTATTGTAGAAGTCACATATTCCTGAGATTTAGTGAAAGTCAGCATTCACCTAGAGCTGCATATTAAGGGAGAAGTAAGGAAAGATAGTATGATGCAGGGCATATAATTCTTATGTTTGAATTATGCAGATCTAAGTTTCAGATCCTAGTCCTGCCACTTTCTGATTATGGCATTAACATATCTGTCAATCTTTTTATCCCTCTCCTTGTTTGAATGATTGAATGGTTTAGGATCTGAGAGACTCAGTCCGGCAATCTTTCTTAACAGTCACCATCTAGAGAAGGCCACTGAACCTTCTTGCCAACAGCACCTGACATTGGTGACGTCTCTCCCTCCCCATGTGATATGACTTCTCCGCTTGGTGTTCAGGGCTCTGTTACTGCTTTCTCCTCTCCAATGCAGACTGCTCCTTCTCAGACTCCTTTTCAGTTTCTCCCCTTTGCTGTGGCTTGATACACATCTTAACAGTCAGTGTTTGAGCATCTGTTCATCTTAACTAACATACTCCCTGGCAGTCTCTTCCAGCTAGATGATATAAAGGAATCCTCCATATGCAAATGGTTCCCACGTCCAAGCTACCACAGTCACCCTTTCCTGAACTTCAGGATGCCTGTACTTCTATGTGGGGTTGCCCTCAAGTAGGTGTCTTAAGATGAACGTATCCAAACCAGATCCTAATTTTATTCTTCAAGCAGCAACACAGTATCCCCCTTATCTCAAAAAAAAAAGCTTTTTTTTTTTTTTTCTCCAGTGTCTTAATTAGGGTTTTACTGCTGTGAACAGACACCATGACCAAGGCAAGTCATATAAAGGACAACATATATTTGGGGCTGGCTTACAGGTTCAGAGGTTCAGTCCATTATCATCAAGGTAGGAGCATGGCGACATCTAGGCAGGCATGGTGCAGGAGGAGCTGAGAGTTCTACATCTTCATCTGAAGGCTGCTAGTGGAAGACTAACTTCCAGACAGCTAGGGTGAGGGTCTTAGAGCCCACACCCACAGTGACACATCTACTCCAACAGGGCCACACCTTCTAATAGTGCCACTCCCTGGGCTGAGCATAGACAAACCATCGCAGTCAGTGGCTCAAGCTAAAGTTAAAACAGAACTCCAGGCCGGGCAGTGGTGGCGCACGCCATTAATCCCAGAACTTGGGAGGCAGAGGCAGGTGGATTTCTGAGTTCAAGGCCAGCCTGGTCTACAGAGTGAGTTCCAGGACAGCCAGGGCTACACAGAGAAACCCTGTCTCAAAAAACAAAAAAACAAAAAAACAGAACTCCAATAAACAAAGGCCCAAATTTCTCCCTTTCTCACAGAACCCATATCTAAGACAACTAGTCATCCCTGTCCTGGTCCAGCCTACCACCCTCCTCCCTGATAACCACATAGTCTGTTAAATAGCCTTCCTTCCTGATGACCGTACACACACCTCCACAGCCATTCTTTGAGTGCCTGCTAAACTATGTGTTTAAAACAATCTGTAGCTTGCCCAAATCTCTTCAATTTTACTGCATTCAGATTGAAAACTACATGTATTCAAGTGACCGCAATGGCTTACATGCTCTGGCCTCCTCCCCACTGCCTCTCCATCCATCACGCAGCCTCCAGGCTGCTTCCGGACTCTGCTGCCAGGCTACTGCCCAGAAACTCCCAGCTGATGCTCTCTCCCAGCCCCGAGAAGCCCGTCCTCCACTTACACGCACAGCTCGCTCATCCTTTCACTTCTAGTCCCGTCCAGATGGCCCTTACCCAAGAAGCTTTCTGTTGCCATCCAATGTGAACTAGAAGCCATTCTTTCTCAGTTTAACTTCCTTAAAAGGTCTCATCACAATGTGAAATTTATAAAGTACAGATTCACTTATATTTAGTTAGTGTCTCCCTATTTGTCTTCTCCCATTCAAAATATATTTATGCATGCACACAGGCATGTACATGGACTTGCAACTACTGAGGAAAATGAAATGATTGGATTTCCTGAGCCCAGAACCACGGGGACAACCTGGGCAACCTACTGAGACTCTGTGTCTTAAAGAAAAGGATATGAATTAAATAAAATAGGGTTGACTCCTATATTTAACCAAGTCGGAGAACAAAGATTGGATTTATCCCTCTGCCTGAAATATCCAAATAAACTGCACAAAATATAGAGAGAGGAAACAGTTTCAAGATAAGAGACAAAACAGCCGTGAGAATGCTGTCTTGCGGGGGTTATCACACCACTGAGGAGCAAGGAAGAGGAGATAACAAAAGCCAAGGGGCTCCATGCATTAGCTTATGGATCTGAGACACCACATGGCAGAGGCCACTAGAGTTCATGGGGCTGAAGACTGAGGAGCACATAGATGTGTGAAGAAAGAAGAACATGGCTGTATCCTATGGGTCCCCCTGACACTTGGCAGAATACTCACCATAAGATGTTTGTTTGGAAGACACTGGATGAGGGAGAAACAACCAACCAAAAGGAATTTACGTAGGCTTGGGGAAAGTGTGTATGAAGTGAACTAACCAAAGAGTGTGGCCTCAGGTATGGGATAATCAACCATAGACTAAATCTAACTCAGAAAGTGTCTGGTAAATTACAAGGTCAAGAGGACTGCTGTGGACCAATGCCTTTCCTAAGAGCTACATCTTAGAAAAGGTAATACAGAAACACCCAGCAACTCACAAGATACAATTCACAAAGTTTGGTCTTCAAGCAAAGATTTTTAGTCATGTACAAAATGAAATAAGCAAAAAGGAAAACAGTCATTTAATAAACACTATCCTGGAACCGAACCTGAAAATAGTCTAGCTGACATTGGTCCTTAAGCAGTTCTTGACATAGTATAGATTTTTAAGTCTGTTTAAAGTTCTGGAGGTTAAAAACTGAAGTTATGGGTGGAAATATTGGCAGGTTAGACATAGAAGAAGCAAAGATTGGTAAAGCTGTATAAATATGGTAAAAGTTATGCAATGAGAAACATAGAAAAAGTGAATTAAAATGAAACATGGAACTAAGGAGATGAACCAGCAAGCACAGTGCTCACTGCAAAAGTGTGGGGGCCTGAGATTAGATCTGCAGAACCACACACATCTGGGCACACAAGCCCATGTCATTAATCCCAGTACCCAGTGGTGAGGTGGGTGATGCAAACAGGAGGATCCCCGAAAGCTCACGAGGCAGCTAGCCTCGTACAAGCCACAGTGAGCAATGCAGGACACTGTCTCAGACAAAGTGAATGGCAAGGACCAACACTGGAGATTGTACTCTCACTTCCACAGACACACTGGTGAAGTGTGCAACACACACACGTAACACACAGGGGTAAAAACAGAAGTAAATAAGAGAGTGGGGATGCTGTAAAAGGAGTTGAAGAAGTAATAGGTAATTCCATTTGTATGTTTTGAAGAGACAATTTATGAAAGTTTTGATGAGAACTATAAGTCTACAAGTACAAGAAGCTCAAAAAATTACAATTACAATTAAATACTAGAGACTGAAGTGAAAAAAAAACCAAAGGTAAACATAATGAAATTCAAATGAGAGAAAGGAAGCCCTAAAGACTGCAGAGCTACAGAACAGTGAAACCAAACCAAGGGTTGGAATCGGGTTTCTGATGTGCTGTTAGTTAGTTTTGTCAATGTGACATGAGCTCGGGTTATTTGGGAAGACAGAATCTCTGTTAAAGAATGCCTTCTACCATATTGCTCCATAAATATGTCTCTGGGATATTGTTTTGATTAATGATCTATGTGGGGAGAAAAGGTCCAGCCTCCTGTGGGTGCTATCACCCCTGTGCAGGTGATCCTAGGTTGTACAAGAAAGCAGGTTGAGCAAGCAGGGAGGAGCAAGCCAGTAAGCAGCATCCCTCCATGGTCTCTGTTTTAGTTCTTGCCTCTGGTTCCTACCAATGGACTGAAAGCTATAAGCTGAAAAAAAACCTTTCTCTTCCAGGGTAGTTTTGGTCATGGTGTTTATTACAGCAGGAGAATACAAACTGGGGAATTCGGGGCCCAGCAAAATAGTTTTTAAATCAAAACTGAAATAAAATCATTTTAAAACATAAAAACAGCTAAATACACCAAAAGCTGAGAGCTTTCACTACCAGCCCAGCTGTCTTATAAAACAGTCCCAAGGCAGAAGAAAATGTTGCCAGATCTAAACAGAAAGCTGCATAGAGGTAAGGCACTAGAGATGGTAGCAACACCAGCAAGTGGGTAACATTTTTCCTATGATTTCTAACCATTTAAAAGTTGTTGGAGTAAATACAACAACAATATATTTTGGTGTACATGTAACAGACACAAAGTTAGTACTTAAGACAGCAATTCCATAGAGGCTGGGGAAGAATACAGGAAGTATACAAATGTCATGTGTTTATACTATATGTGAGGTGGTATAACAGACCTTAAAAGTAGATCATGGGGATTAAAGATCCATTGCTTGCCATCCATACATTGGGGTTCCACACCGTGGTGTCAATCAACCACAAATGGAATATCTCTGTTAAGCACATTATCCTGCTGCTGAGGTAGAGTCAATCCTATAGTTCCTGCATCTGCCTTGATGATGGACAGATTCTTTTCTCTGTCTTATCCCCCAGATCATGCAGTATATTTATATTGCACTTCCTTATTGTACAGGCAGAGCTTTATGTATTATTGCACATTGCTTTATTGAACTTAGAGAAGACAATATTTATGAATTGAAGGTTTGGGGCAGTGTTAGATAACGCCTTTAGGCACCCAAGAACATGCATTCCCTACTTGCCTCTGTGTTACACTCAGTGCATGCCACAGTCTTGGGCGTTTTATTATTGCTGTGTCTGCTTTAGTAGTCTGTAGTCCAAGAGCTTTGATGTCACTAGGAGATTATTTTGGGACACTAAAATTTTCAGTCACACAGGATGTCAAACTTAGTAAGTGACTGTTCTATCAATTGTCTGTGACCCTCTTCTCGGGTCAAAGAAATACTGAAATCAGACCAGTTAACAACAGCACAATGACTTTTAAGTATTTAAATAAAAGAAAAGATTACACATCTCTCATTTTAAATGAAATGTTTGAACTGATTAGCATAAAGAATAAATGACATGCAGAAAGCCAAGTTAGGCTGAAAGCTAGGCCTCTTATGCCAAACAGTTACATTGTAAATATAAAGGACAAATTCTTGCAATTAAATGAGCCATTCAACATGAGGAGATTTATTAGTGACATGGAGAAAGTTTACTGGTGTGCATTCAAGATCAAACCAACATCCACTTAAGACGAAGCCTAATGAGAGCAGGGTGGTTACGCTCTTCAGTTCTAGGATGAACAGATGGAGAAGGAAGCTCCACAGAAAAACCAGAAGCAGAGATTAGCTCATGGGGTTTAAGGCGAGAAGCAATCTCTGTAACATCAACATACAAGATGAGGCAGCAGGCATCATTATAGAAGCTACAGCAAATTAAATATAAAACACAGATAACTGATGATGGTGGCCCTACTGAGCAACAGATCTTCAATGCAGACAGAACAACTTCCTACTGGAGAAAGATAGCATCCAAGCATCCTAGCTGGAAAGGGCATGGTATCTGGCCTCGAAGTATCACAGGACAAGTTGCTTTACTATTAGAGGCTAATGCACATGCTGACTTGAAGTTAATGTCTATCCTCATGTATCATTAAAAAGAAATCCAAACATCCATAAGAATTATACTATATCTGCCAGTACTCCATAAGTGAAACAACAACAGCCCCAAAATAACACATTTGCTCACAGCACATTGCTTCTATTGTGTTGTAGCTCAATTGTAGTTTTTGATTAACTTGCAATAGTTGTAAAATATGGTGTGTAGACACATAAAAAAACACGAATAATCAATATTCCCTCTCTACTTATCTCTTTCTGTTGAAGTTTGTACAGCTCTCTCTTCTGCATTATCACAAAATAATAATAGGTACTTGTGAACATACCCTCTGTCTACAGTAGAGCACAACTCCCTCTGTCAAACATCATTTTGATATCAACTGTCCAATTTTTTTCTTTTCCGCCACACCTGACATTTCCTGGCATTGGTAATCACCATTCTACTTCAAAGAGATGTGGCAATGTATGTCACTCAGCATAATGTCTCCCAGGTGTATCCATTATCTACAAATGAGAGAAACCTATTCTTTTTTTATTATTACCTGTATTCATGTGTGTGTGTGTGTGGCGCGTGCACATGCACGCACCTGCCTGCATTTGTGGAGGGGGCATGCAAATGCTATGGCACATCTGAGGTGATTAGAAAACAACCTAAAGAAGTTGGTCCTTTCCTTCTATAGTGTGGACTCTGAAGATTAACATCAAGTTGTCAGTCTTGGAGGCAAGCCTTTATATGCCAAGCCATCCCAGAAGCCCCAGAATTCCATTTTTTCTATAGGCCAATAATATTCAATCATATGCACCTAGGTTAGTTGAATATCTTTGCCATTTTTAGTAGTATGACACAAAACGTGAAGTTTTAGATACCTTTGGGGTTTATTGATTTCATTTATTTTGAATGTATGTATGTATGTATGTATGTACGTATGTATGTATGTGACTCATATGGTTAATGGCCTGTTGGTTTGTTTTAACTGGGTATTTAGATAATTCAGAACTACTTTAAGAAAGAAAAAAATTCCTTTCAAAAAACCACTGTCATTGACAATGTACCTGGCCACCCATGAGCCTTGCTGGAGCTATACAGTGAAATTAAGGTTTTCTTATGCCTGCTGACACAACATCCATGTGGAAGTCCATGGATCAAGGAATACTTTCACATTTCAAGTCTTCCTGATTGGCAAAGTATAATTCAGAAGAGAGAACAAAGGAAGTCAATTTAATAATGATTTAGGGTCAATTTAATCAAGAAAATCTCAATGTTTATGCCCTAGTAAGAAGGTTTCAAAATATATTATGCAACAACTGCACAATGAAATAAAACACAATTATCGCTGAGTATTTTAATAAGCCTCTCAATAATTGATAGAACAAATGAACAAAGATCTCATCCGAGATACTGAAGGGATGAGCGAAACTATCAAACAAATTGACTTGATTCACACTTATAGACTGCTGAATGCAACAACAGATTACATATTCTTTTCAAGCCCTCATAAAGCATAACCAAAGAAAAAGGCAATACACTGCACCATAAATCAGTCTCACTAAATTTAAAAGGACCCCAGTACTAAGAACTACGTTCTCTGACTATGCCAGAATTAAATTAGAAATGGATAACAGAATGATCACTGAAAAATCCCCCAAAAATTTCAAAGGAAGTAACACACTCCTAAATAATCCACGGGTCAAAGAAGAAACCAATAAAGAAGGTATTTTGAGCTTAATGATGAAATCGAATACATCAAAATGTATCTGATGACACTAAGTCACTGAACAGAAAACGTGACACTAAAGACAAGCGGCAACTCAACCTCATCTTCACCTGTGGAGCTAAAGGAAGGAAAAGCAAATGATGCCAAAGTAAGCAAAAAAGAAGCAATAAAGACAAGAACAGAAAGAAGCAAAAGGGAGGGAAAGAAGCAAGAGGACGGGGAAAGGGGAATGAGAAAGGAGAGGGTTAAGCAAGACATCATTTACGAACACAGAGCAAATATCAAAGGAAACCGAAAAAACTATTGAGACCATCAATGAGATAGAGAAACTGGTGTTTGAAATCAATTAACACCAATTAACAAGAAAGATCTAGAGAAACACAAAAGAGGCCGAAGTAATAAATATAAAAACTAAAAGTGACCTCGTGTCTAAAGATTCAACCAGTGTGAAGAAAAAAAAAATACTGCAACATTATCAACTGTATACTTCTAAGTTTGACAACTTCTGTGAAATTTGGAGAATTCTTTGAGTAACCCAACTTGCCAAAACTCAATCAAGAAAATAAAGCTCTAAGGCTGCCAAAGAGGAGTAATATGTTGCTGCAACACTGTAACAAAGTAAACTCTAAACTGCTGGCATCAGAAACAAAGCCTAGCAGTCACACAAAGAAAAAGTCTACCTAAAATTATCTAGAATTGAACACTTCTTACCTCACATTCTGAAGACATCATTATTGCAATATTAAAACAAGAGAAATAGATTAGAAGGAAGAAGAACCAACCAAAATCCCCTATGAACACAGGAGAAATTTTCTAATCAAACTTTTCTCAAATGAAATTTGAAATACAATACAAAAAATAATATAACTAGTAAGTCTCATCTGAGGGCTAATTTAAATTAGAAAAGCAATTCATGTGTTTCAGTATATTAACAAACTAAAAAAATAATCATTTCAGTACATGCAGAAGGAACAGTATGCAAAATCCAACATGAATTCCTCAAAAGCTCAGCAAGCCAGAAACAGAGAAGGACCTTCTTGGACTGATGAACAGCTTGCTTCTGACATGACACTCAATGGCACAGCACTGCATTTCTTCTCCGTATCAAGACCCAGAAACTGATACATGATCTTAGCACCACACTCATCTTCGTACTGGAGGTGATGATCAACAGTCAGGAAAGACAAAGAAACACAATGCATGGAAACATAGGGGAAGAGATAACGATGTTGCATTTCCAAAGCACATGACGGTCAATGCAGAAAACTGTCACAGAATGTTTGTAAAGGTGCTATAATTATTAAATATATCAACGTTAGTAACCCAAGATACAAAATCAGTACATAATGCTCAATTGTATTTCTACATATTATCAATGAACAATTAGACATTGAAGTTTTTTTTTAAGTACCATTTACAAAGGTATTGGTCAACAATATAAAATATTGACATAAAAATCTGACAAAAATATTAATGGTCTGAACACTGCAAACAATAAACTATTGTTCAGACAATTTTAAAACAGCTTAATTAAGTGGAGAGAAATACATCCTGGATGGAAGGCTCACTTCTATTGAGATAGCAATTCTCTCTGAATTCTATTATAGATTAAATGGAATCATACATGGAAATCTAGTCATCATTTTTGTGTTAGTGACAAATTCAATCAGTAACAGGCTAATTCTAAACTTCATATAAAAAATTATAATGGCCTAATGTAGCTAAAACAACTTTTAAAAAGAAGTCTATAAAATGTGATTTCAAACTTTACTATAAAGCAATTATAAGTCAAAGAATGTGCAATTGGTATAAAGACAGAAGAAAAAATCAGAACAACTGACTAGAATAGGATGTTAAGAAAATTTTCAGTCTCTATGTTAAAAACACAATCTGCAAGAGAATAAATTGACAAGATGCACTTCATCAACATTAAAAAGGTCTGTCATTCATAAAGACAGTATTATAATGAAAAAAAAAAAAAACCAAGCCATAGACTAGCAAGAAATATTTGCAAAGTATTTATTCAGTAAAGGATTTTGCATAAAAATGTAAGTATCTTTCAAAACTCATTTAAAAGATATAATTCAACAAATACAGGTAAAATGTTTAAGCAAATAATTTACTTAGGCAGATCTATAGATATATGCTTGAAGAGATAGCTCATCACTAGAATTTATGTCTAGCATGTACAAGGCCCTGGCTTCTATCATCACCAAAGGAGGAGGAAGAGGAGCTAGAGAAGCAAGAAGGGAGAAAGTGCAGGAAAGCAGACAGGATGGGAGGGAAGGAATGATACTCAATATCATTAGTTCTCGGGGAAATTAAAACTTAAACTACTACAAGGAGACCCATCAGACACATATTACTGAAATTTAAGAATGCGCATCCCTAGAAAAATAAAAGCATACATCCATGTAAAGACCTGTTATGTATATCTCTGTGGTAGTTTGAATAACAATGGCCCATAGGCTCATATATTTGAATGTTTAGTCAGCAGGGAGTGGCACTATTAAATAGTAAAAAGTGTGGTC
The DNA here is from genome assembly GCA_028551405.1 of Uromys caudimaculatus. Classification (NCBI taxonomy): domain Eukaryota; kingdom Metazoa; phylum Chordata; class Mammalia; order Rodentia; family Muridae; genus Uromys; species Uromys caudimaculatus. The sequence goes on along the minus strand of CM052708.1, from coordinate 84,540,771 downwards.
TTGTTGGAGAGAGCATGTCACTGGGCATAGACTTTCAGGTTTCAAACACACACCAGAACCAGATTCTCCCCACCTATTGATAAAGATAACTCTCAGCTACTGCTCTAGCATCTACCTGGATACTGCCATGCTTCCTGCCATGTTTATGACGCACCAAACCTCTGAAACTGTAAGGAAGGCCCCAATTACATGCTTTCTCTTGTAACACTTGTGGTTTTTCACAGCAATAGAACAATGACTAAGACAGAAGTTGGTACCAGGGACTGGGGTATTGCTGTGACAGGCCTTACCATGCTATTAAAGGAACATGGAAGATTTTGGAACTTTGGACTAGAAAAGTGGCTAGGATCTTTAAGTGATGGTTAAAGGGCCATCCTAGTAGGAACATGGAAGACAGTGGTGCTAAGGGCAATGTGGACTGTGAGAGCTCATCTCAAGAAGTTTCAGAGGGGAAAAATATTAACAACCTAAAGGCCATTTTTATGATATTTGGGCCAAGATGTGGCTACTTATTGTCCTTGTCTTAAAAATCTACCTGAAACTAAAGTGAAAACTTTTAGATTAATGGGATTGGCAGAGGAAATTTCAAGACAGCCTAATATTGAGTATGTCATGTGGTTATTAGTGGTTACTCTTTTGCAGATCTATAATGAAAAAAACCAATCTGAGCAAGAAAAAAATACAAAATGTATAGTTTTGGGAGAAAAAGGAACACCAGGAACACCAGAAAGTGCTAAACACCAGAAAGAGCTAAAGCCCATGCTCAAAGAAGCAAGAAGTTTAAAGGAAAGACTATGCTAAATGGAATAAAGGGAGTGGTGACTCAGGGCAAGACCCCAGGCAGCTAAGCTTCCCATGTGTAAATAGGAATTAAAGAAAAGATTAAGCACTGAAGGAAACCATTAAAATCAGAAAGCTGAAGAAAATGTATTTGAAGAAAGGAGCCAAGTTCCAGCCTCTGCAAGACAGAGAACTTAGGAGCTTTAACCACATGGGTCTGGATTGAGAATTAAGAATACAAAAGGAAATTGTGGAATCTCCCTCACAGCTAAAGGAAGCCAGGACACTGAGGTCAGATATGTGTTAGGAGTATCTTCACTTAGAGGCTTAGAGAGGCCATTGCATGAAGCTGTGAAGGTGAAGCCTAGAATCCTAACAGACCTCAAGATGTTGCAGATGCCAAAAGTCCTGGGACACCTGCCAAGGAGAGCTACTAACAGATGTATGACTAGCTCAAGAGGGAAGTGTGTTCTAGTCAACAAAGCTGAAGCAGAGATATGAAGAGCACACTGATATCAGACACAGAAATGCTGAGTTGGAGGTTGCTCTGCTGGTGTTGCATCATGGTTTGTTCCACTAGTTCCTCACTATGCTCCTTTTCCTCCCTTTTGAACTGGCAATGTAATATATATTCTGGGCCATTATATATTTGAAGTATAGATCTGTTTTGTTTTATTTGTTTGTTTGCTTGTTTTCATTTTTATTTTTACAGGGCTTACAGTTAAAACAATGTCATGAGTCTAAAAAGAGTATTTGAACCTTGAACTTTTAAAGTGTTGAGACTGTGAATGACTATGGGGACTTTTGAAGTTGGACTAAATGCATTTTGCACTATGATATGACCACAAGCCAATGGGGGCCAGGTAGTAGAATTTGGATTTGAATGAGAATATATAGCTCTGCAGGTTCATATGTTTGAATGCTTAGTCACCAGGGAGTAGCATGATTTGAAAGAATTATAAGGATTAGGAGGTTGACCTTTTGGAAGAAATGTGTCACTGGGGGTTGGCTTTGAGGTTTCAAAAGCCCATGCCAAGACTAGACATACAAGTTCATGTTCTCTCCTCCTCCCTCTCCCTCCCCCCCTTACAAATCAGGATGTAGTAGTTCTCAGTTACTGCTCTCCCATGTCTACCTAGATGCCACGATGCTTCCTGCCATGATAATAATATTCTAAACCTCTGAAACTGTAAGAAATCCACCAGTTATATGCTTTCTTTTACAATAATCATTGTGTATATTTACAGCAACAGAACAGTAATCAAGTCAATCTCTAATAGCACTATATGGACTGGCCAAAAGTCTAGACTTGAAATATTCATCTATGAGTGTGATTTACTTGTACTGTTGAATATTCCTCTTCAGAAAAGAAATTACTTCTATTTTTAAAATATCTACACTTGAATAAAGCCATAGAAAAGAAAGTGAAGTATACTGAAGTGTTCAGTTGATGCAAATCACCAGAAAAAAGAAATCATCAAAAAAGAAATCAGGGACTATGCTTGTTACTTGTCTATTGTTGTGATGAATATCATGACCAAAAAGCAACTGGGAGAGGAAGGGATTTATTTCATCTTACACTTCCGGGTCACAGTCCATCACTGACAAAAGTCAGGTGGGAATTCAAGGCAGGAACCTAAAGGTAGAAGCATGGGGAGGAACCTAAGGAATGCTGCTTAGCGACTCATTCTCTGGCTTGCTCACGGACACATGCACAGCTAGTTTTCTTAGACAACAAGGGCCAGCCTGCTGAGAAATGCCATTGCCCATGTGGGCTCACTAATCCCATACTTACCCTCAATCATGACAATCCCTCACACACATGGCCATCAGCCAAGCTGATAGAGGCAACTTTCTACCTGAGGTTCCCTCATTACTCATAAATCTAGATTATGTCACTCCACAATAAAATTAACCAGAATAGTGCCAAGAACAGATCAGCAGTTACCTAAGGAGTTATAAAGGTCAGAGAGAAGTAGGGTAAAATATGTAGGGGTATAAAGACACTATGTGTGGTGGGCATATTTACCATCTTCATTGAAATTTTGACTCGTGAATGTATACATATGTCAAACTCAATGTGTACACTTAAATATGTCCATTTGTTGCTTATCAAAGCTTACTAACACTGTCGATTTTTAATAAAGAATAGAAGTGATAATCAAAGCCTGGCCAGTGATATGGCTTAATGGGTAAAGGCCCTTGTCATCAACCCTGATCACTTAACTTGGATCCCCTGTACCTATGGAGGAAGAACTGAGTCCTACACATTGTTGTCTGCCCTCTACATGCACACTGTGAGACAAACACACATTCACATACAAAATTAACAAATAGAATAAATAAGCTCTTGGTTCCAGCTAACATCTGCTAAATGGCATCACCTATTCTTCATTCTGGGATTCTGAACAGAGATGGGTACGACGTGGTGTGTGCGCTCAAGGACTTCTCTGTGCAGCTACGGACTGAAACAAGTGAATAGATTACAACAAACAGACTGGTTTTGAGAAACATGGAGTTAAAATTAAAGATGGCAAGTAGTACAGGGACTTAATGTTCAAACAGAATTAAAATCTCCCAAATGAAAGGAAAAAACTCATAACCCCCTTCTCTGTGTGGAGATTTCTTAAATGTGGGAGTCTGCTTTTGTGTGTTCTACCTTTCTGTGTTCTGCTTTTGTGTGTGCTTTTGTTTTTTCTTGGTTTTTTTTTTTCCCTTCACTTAGTCTTGGCATCTTTTCCCATAGTAACCAAATATAACCTAATCTCATAGTAATGCCTTTACTCCTGTAAAGGTTCTGAGTAGGGACGTCTTGAAAGTCTGATGATGCCTCTCGGACTGCTGGCAGAGTTTTTCTCCATTGCTCCAGAGATCCTCACACTGGTCAGCAACCAGTGAAAGTAATTAAATGGAGTGAGGCCTGAGGTAAAAGTGTACACAATATTCCAGGGAAAGAGCACAAAAGAGGTCCACAAGCTGCTGTGACGCCTGCCCGAGTGCAGAATCTCCGTAAGGGCTAGCTGAAACAGCCCCAGAGACAGGACTTCCTTTCAAGACTGTTGCTGTACCACCTGCACGTACCCTGCTCCAGGAAAGGCAAGCATGTGAAGATCAAAAGCACGTAAGATATTTGGTGAGATCAAATGCATGAAGCAGACAGTGTTACTCTATTGTACATGGAAAGGTATGCTGTGCACTGACCTCAGCAAACCTAAAGGATATAGCTATTTCTAATTATTTTACTGTTCGTTTGTTTGTTTGTTTGTTTGTTTGTTTTGAAACAGGGTCTCAATATGAAACCTTAGCTAGCCTGGAACTTACTATGTAAACCAGGCTAGTCCTTAAAGAGGGATCCACCTGCTTCTGCCTCTGCTTCTCAAGAGCCTGGCCACACTATTTAACTCTCAAGTTATTCACCTTTTGATCACAGAGTCCATTCCCACAAAGCTTCCCAGTATATGAACTGGAGTTTCTACAGGAAGTTCTAGCAATGTTTTCCCTGACTATTCCACTGCCTGCCAGAGACTCGACCCAAGGCAAGTGGAGCTTTGATGGTCCTCTGACGAAACAGTGTTTCCCCCTATTAATGCATGCTGAGGAAAAATAGGTACAATGTAACAAGAGAAACTGAGAGCTATGTCTCCTGGAGCAGATCACCACGGTTCTCTAGGCCGTGGAAGACTGGATTGTTGTCAGTGCCTCTTTCTCCACATAAAGGCAATTAGACAAGAAGAGTCAAAGGAAGCAAGCAAGTAGGGAGGAGGCTTAACTAGAAATGACTCCTCAGGTGAGCTCCTCATGCTAGAAACTTGCAGAGAAGGATGGGAATGAGACTCGGGCCTACACTCAGCCTGTTAGGAAGTGACGTGTGAAGCAATAGCTAACAATGCAGCACTCTGTGAGGAATTCAAGATGGTGTGAGATTTGGGAAAGGGACAGAAGACAGAAAAGTCTTGGGGAAGGCCTAGATCCAGGAAGGGGAAATAACAGGAGTCACCATTCCCCTGCAGACATGAGCCATGACACAGTGGAATAATGGAAAGCCAGGTGAAGTAGGGTCATCCTGCAGCAGGCTGTGCAGTCAACATGATGTGAGCTACTCCCTACTGCTGGAGTCGGCCAGAGGAGGACATGCTGTCTGAGGTCAGGAACACTGGCAAGAAACAGGTTTGAGAAGGACAAGGAGTTCTGAGACAGCCCTGCTGATCTTCAGATGAGAAAGAGGCTCCATGTTGTCTGTGGCAGAAGGGAGAAGGATCAGAAAAACAGCTAGGGCTCTGAGTCTAGAGGTGTAAGAACGAGACTGAGGATGAACAAGGCCATGATGGCCCTTGGCATGTACTACAGTAGGAGAGTGATGTTGAGGGCCTGCTAACTATGCCTCCCTGCTTCTGAAAAACCTACCTTTTCCTGGGCTCTGACCACCCACCATCACTAAGCTCAAATAGCACGTGCACCTCCGTTGTTTATTAAACATTTTTAACCATTTCTATCCAACTATGCAATGGTTGTACATCAGGAAGAATGTGTCCAAAGGAGTCTGCTGTCAAGCATCAGATTGAACAGTTACCATCCCTGTCACGCGAAATCCTTCAGAAGCCCGACAGTCACACTACATAATCCATACTGTTTCATACAAAAAGTTCCCAAGAGGACAGACCACAAAGTACGTGTTTCCTGCCTGGGTACAGCTTCCCAGGAAGGTACCATCCCCTTTGTACAGAGTCTAGATAGCACTAGAGACACCCTATGTCAGTGGACAAGCCATAAAGACCTCTCACTTGCGATGTGGTGGAGCCAAATAGAGAGAAGGCTCTTGCTCCTGCTGACAGAGGTTCCAGAGGCCATCCAACACATCCAGGCTCAAGTGCAAGAACTAACAACTCCATCTCTGAGGCTCAGCTCTTTAATTATTGCTTTCTCTAACTGAGACAGACTGTGAAGTGCTCATCAATGCAATTTTCTCGTCACTGTCTAGATTGATCTACCTTCAGTCCAACCTTTCACCAATCTATTTTCTACACAGGGCATTGAAGACTCATTGACGAGCCAGATCTGGCCATGTCCTCAAGGAACCCACAGTTTGCTCATTTAATGGTTTGTTTCTTTTCACATTCTTACGACTTAACCAATCAGTTAAAAATATACTTTATAACAAAACTCTATCTATTTGCCAGTGTCTCACAGTAGAACCCAGAAAGTCACTGAATCTCCCAGAGAGGTACACAATTTCAGAAGCCAATTGTCTCTTCTCAATAGCAAAACCAAATAACAACAAAAAAAAAGGTTTGTAATGTGCAACAAGTAGATGTAAACTAAGAAAACTACCACACAAACAAAGACATGTATCCTTAAATGTTTATCCTGAATCAAGAAAAATACATAAAGCAATCAAATATAGAAAGATGGTGGCATACTGGTAATCCCAGCTCTGGGGAGGCAGAGACAGATGGATTCCTAGGGCTCACTGCCCAGGTAGCCCAGCATGCCTGGTGAGCTCTACACTAATACAAAACCCTGCCTCAAAACAAAAAAAAAAAAAAAAAAAAAAAAAATCAAGGTAGATGGCACTTGAGAAACAATCCCTGATATTGGCATATACATTCACAAATGTGCCCATTTACTTGCACACACATGGACCTGTATACACATACACACACACACACACACACACACACACACACACACACACACACACACACACAAGTTGAAGTTGGAAAGTGAGTCTTTATCAAATGCCTGACCCCCTGATTCTTTAATTTTTTCCCTTATTTTATTACTAGTCACTATACACAATACAAAGAACAGCAACTATTTGTGGCTCTATGTTTGGGTAGCTTAAACTTTATAGTGCTTAAAATACTACAACATTATAAGAAGAATAGAGCCTTTGCCCCACTTTGGGACCATACTTAAACAGGAAATAATACTCTCAATGTGGCTGGCCCTGTAGCTAAACTGACATGTTATTTAGAGAGCATCGCTGTCATTAAACATATGCTACATCGGGATTTGGGGTCAGGACTTTATCAGAGTCTCTACCTTTGGAGTGAAGTCTTCAAGAATGCCCATATGCTAGGGCTAAAGGTCAGCCAAAGAGCGCCCCCACTGTCATGTATACATGAGTCCTGCTGATTGGCTTTTCAGAAGTGCTGGATCTTTGCCAAAGCCATTAGCCCCATGATGTCACTGACAGACTGGGCTTTAGAGCTAGCTGATCTTCATAAAGAATTCTCCAGCAGGAGTGTGGAGCTGGCCCAGTGATTAAAGCATCTGCCATGCAAGCATGAGTTTAGATTCCCCAGAAAACCACATAAAGTCTGGGTGGTCACGGAAGCCCACCTTGTAATTCCTGTCTCCAAAGGCAGAAAGAGGGTCCCTAGAGCAAGCTGATTAGACAGGCCACATCAGAGAGCTCTGGGTTTGACTGAGTGATCCCTCTCAGTGACTAAGGTAGACGAGCAATTGTGGTTTATGCCCAACACTAACTTCAGGCTTCCACACACACATACGTATGTCCATACTCACCCACACTGGCAAAAACGTGTGTATGCACAAAAAAATGGTGATAAAAGAATGTCACCAATAACATCTAATGTCTGTCTGACCATGTGAAATTGGTTCAACTCCTGCAACTTCTGTCTCCCTGTCTGTAAATTAGGGATGACAAGGAGAACCGTCAGCAGGGCTACTGGTGAACAGTAAAGGGGTCAGCAACAGCAAAGTGACTGACAAGTACAGGACATGTCCAAGGGATCAGGAGTGGGGGCTGCTGCCCTGTGCCTTGCAAGAAAAAGAGCCTTTCTGGAAAAAGAAGCTAGACAGAAGGGAGCAGGGAGCTCCCCAAATCCCCTCACTTCTGAAGAAAGACACATCTATGTCAGGATTCTTAGATCAATTTGTTCTTTCTGGCCAGCCAAGGTGAACGAGTACTCTCTGTGGTGCGGCAGAGACCTGCCCCTGTGGCTGATCTATGTTGCCTCTACAATGCCCCATTCTATACCTGTCTCCTGGTGACTCTAGGCTCTGGGTTCAAGTTTCCTCCAAAATACCTGGGTGCCTAAGAGTGGAAAGTACCCCCAAAGCACCTCCTACTGTGGTGTCTGAAGTTAAGATCAGCCCTGAGAGACAGGACATCTTGGGGGTAGGTGGGGATGCAGAAGAGGGAAGTGGAAGTCTTTAAAATGTAAAACAGGCCGGTTTCTGAAGCCTGGCTAAAGAGAAACACTGGCTATTCACTGTGGCGGAGTCATCAAAAAACCAGCACCAGACATTTGACTTCAGGGACACATGGAACGCTTCCTTTCACTGGAACAAAGGACCCAGGGCTTTGAAGAGCCTGCAGAGAAGCAGCAAAGCTTCCAGAATCAAAACTTGCTGAGGATCAATGAAGCCTCAAGCAGGTTCTGAAGAGCAGGGTGCGGTGGTCACATCCCCCTTCTAATTACCAGGACAGTCACAGAACCGCCCCAAGGGAAATGTGCAGCAACTGCAGGTCCCTGGCTGGCCCGTGTAGATGGGGAACTCATAAGAATCCATAGAGGAAAGTCATCAGCAGTGGGTCTAGCAAGCCACTGGTGTGTCATACGACCAGTGCCATTATTAACACCAGCCACCCAAAATGGATCTCAGCCATATCAGCACTGCGCTAATGAAGAAATACACATCATAAAAGAAGAAATTACCCACATAATAAACCCTGCATCCTCCAGAATGAAGCCATTAGAAATTGATCAGCTAATTTAGTAGCAGCTAAAGGCTGCATCCCCCATTGAAGGCAAAACCAAGAAACACATATCTGAAACAGCATGTGAAGGTCACACAGGCTGCCTTGGCTCTGCTTCCTGAAAGAGCATGTGGGCAGAGGGCTCTTCAGAAGAGCTGGAACCATGTGACAATAGGTCACCCTGTGCCACAGCTTCGGCATAGCCTGGCAGGGTGGTATTTCTGAAGAGTGACATCTCATGGTCCCATTCACCCCAAACCAGTGGGGTAGCCAGACCTAAAAGCACTTCCTACTAACCTTTTTTGGATGAGTGCATTACACACACACACACACACACACACACAAATACACCTATACACTTGCGTGGATGTACAAATGTCATAATATATATTCTCACATATTTAAACATACATACATACACGTATCTGTACACTCATGGACATATATACACATGCACATGAATTATTCCTACACATACAGCCGCCCAGCTAGACTAATGTGCTTTAAATACATACACACTCGTATGCATATATTCACATACATATATATAGCTCACATATTCACACAGAGGATGCAGCTCACACACATGCACACTAAATCACATGTACAAACAACTCACACATGCATGCTCATCCATACATTGACAAATGTACATTCACATATCCACACTCACAAACCTAGACCATACCCTCAAAATACACACCTGTACATATAGACATTTGGACATATACACTCTCATGAATATAGATATATATTACCACTCATATGCACACAATCCGTACACATACTCAGTTGTTCCTGTACTGCATACTCCCATGCATAAAGCTCCTCACACATATGTATGTGCACACATTTAAATCATTATATTTTCACGTATGTACACTCTTAGAAACATCTACATTCCTGCTCACACTCAGACACACTCACATAATACTCTCGCACACTTGTAATACCTGCATGAGACAGGGTCTCTATTCTCTCCCAATTCCTTTGTCCTGTCATCTGTATTTATTTTATAGCCTGATCTAGGCTCTCGGACCCTGGCTCCTAACTGACTGACTGTCTCACCTCATCCCCTTTATATAAAGTCTGAAACCACTTCTCTGACTTTTGACAGTCTCATGGACTCAGGTCAGGACTCCTCTGCCAGATCCCACCGGCTCCAGGTAAGCATCTTGGCAGGTCAAGTCCCGTTCGTTCTCTGACCTCTTGCCTTGGCAAATGGAACTCCAGGATCCATTTCAGCTCCCAAAGTCAGGATTGGACTTGAAAACATTGTTCTGAGCTTTCCCATGGGGCAGGGGTCAGGGAAGGCCACATCCATCACCATTCTGGGGCTCTTACCTCATTCACAAAGACCCAGTGGCTGTCCTTGGAAGCCAAGTTGGTCTCCACAGCCTGCAAAGAGAAAAAGAATGTATATCAACAGAAGCATGGCAGAAGTTAGCAGACACGCAGGATCATTGCTGAGGTAAGTTTTTATAAATACCATTTGTTTTTTTTCAGAAATTATTCCTCACAAAACATGCCAACCCCCTGGAGCCCACTTTGAATGCCTTGATCACTAGAGACACCATCTGTTCGTCCATGTTCTTCTGCACTGGCCCAGAGTGAGGTTGGAGGCACTAGTCCTGCAGGCACCACAGGCCACAGGTACAGGAATAGCCTCCCTTCTCTTAGCTTCCTCACTCTGTGGTTTTGTGTAAATTCCTTTCCAAAGGAGCACTTAAGGATAGCATTCATCATTACACGGAACTACAGAGTGAGGAGACGAACGTTGGATTTATGGCAGTTCACCCAGCTGTGCTGAGCAACACCAGGAAAACAGAAGACACTGGCTCAACTGTAGTGCTGCTCTCCACTCATGTTTTAGGATCTTCGGAGCTGGAGTCTTTCCGGTTATGGAGGAGGGGCCCATTTCCACAATTCTCTCAACACCACTTTGTTAGAGTACTTGCCAATTTTGTGTGTAAATGGCTACCAGTTCATTACTTCTTGTCTATTTTCTCCGCCAGGCTAAGCAGGGACCCCACAAGAGAAAGGTGTACATCTGTCAGGCGAGAGCTGTATCCCAGAACTTTGCTCTGCAGTACCATATAGTAGGCGTTCGATCACATAGCTTATACGTGAATAAGTGGGAGGCAGTGGCAGAGAAAATCCTTGTTTTGTTTGCCTGCTTTGAACTTGTTTGCTTGTGTGGTTTTTTGTTTTGCCTTTCCTATAAGAACAGACCTTAAATAGAGCAAAGGCTAGTCTTAAACTCACTGTGTCCCCAAGCCCTGAACTCCTGATCCTCCTGCTTCTAACTCCCAAAGGCTGCGTTTATACACATGCGCCACGATGCCTGGTGCTTTTGTATGTGTTTATAGGTGCTTTGTCTCTCCTTGAATTGGAAACAGGTTGAAGGAATTGGAAGGGGTTGGTGATTTGCAAGCATGTCCTGTAAGGATGCTCACGGTGAGCATGTGCCAAGGGCTTGCTGAGCACCAGGCACTGTGCCAAGCCATCTATGAACCTGGGAAAGAGCTTTCAGATTTACTCCTTTCCTTTTTACATTTTTTCCACATTTTGGTAATGTAATTTTTATTACTCTTTTGATTTTAAAAATATAGGCAAATTAAGATGCTTAATTAAAATCCTTCCATAATACTTTCTCATTTTAAAAGAATGTGCCCATGGACTAAAAATTCCCCATTTATTCATCCAGATTCATCCCTTGGAAATTGTCTGAAGTGGCTCCTTCCAGAAGCTTCTACAGTCATATCATGAAAATACATATCTACACATGCATATCAGACAGATGTTTTTAATTAAAATCACATTGGGAAATGCCTATCAGGTAAAAGTTCTCATTGCTAACTTATTGATATATCAAATTTACATTTTCTTATCAGTAAGTACAGAAGTAATTGTTCTTAACAAATGAGGTGTAATGGTTGGTATCAGAGCATCAGGGCTTTGTGGAGCTGAGATACCCACACTATCAGAGCACAGAGCTCTGTCGGGGCTGTGCTCCATGAGAACAACAAATTTGACTGGGGAACACAGTAGATCATGAGAATAGAAATCAAAAGTGCCCAGGAGAACCCTAGCCTATCATCCTTACCAGACAACATTGCAGGACACCAAGCTTTTCCGGGACCACTCAGGGACAAAGAACATAGATAGACCTGTATAGCCTGTGGATGAGAGACCACCAGGCCATGAAAAGATGAACCTGTGTAATAGTCTGAAAGAGAAGGAAATAACCCCACCCACTACCACTTGTACCATGGTGCTGTATCTTGAGACACTTCCCATCCCGTTCTGCAAGCTTGAAAAGCCAGGCTGTCTCCAGAGAAGTTTATAGGACCCAAGCTCCAGTGCCTCTTGAAGCCCCTGAATTACTAGTGTTGAATGGAGACAACCTGAGGGTAGGGTCTTGACTACCCAGCCTAGAACCCTCTCTTCTCCACACACAGACTGCCACAGATGCTGTTAGATATCTAAGATGTGGGGATAAGGTAAACACACGGGAAGATGATCTAAGTACTATGAACACATCACTGGGCCCTTGCTGGACCCAATCCCTAACCTTTCAGCATTTCCGTAATGCTCATTGGTTACATCTTGCTCATTAGGATATGACACAGATCTCGGAGGCTCTCCAAAGTTCTCAAAGGCTGGAATGCTAAACTGAATCTCCACAGAGGCATGGCAGTAAGACTGAACTTAAAACAAGAACGGCAAATGGGGAGATGAAATTTGAATGCAGTACAGTAAAGACTAAAGACTTACAGAAAAGCTTAGAGTAGATGTGGGCATTGGTTCTACTCTTGGTGCTGATCTAAGTGGGCTGCCACCCAGTGATGGAAGGAACCACACCCTAGATCCCGGTCATGAAGGGGGACAGTTTAAGCCAACAGCCACTTAAAGTAACAAGGAACTCTTACTAGGCAGGACAGTGTAGGTGTCAAACCAAGTAAAGATCTGACTTGTGCAAGAGTCCAAGTTGCTCTTTACAGCATCTGAGAGGAGATTTACAGTGAATTGCTTTAGTAATCAGAGAAGTCCAACACAGTGAAAGAAAAGTTTTCTATCCTTCCAACTAATGCAAAAAATCCAAGAAATGGGCTGTCTCAGGTAGTCAGGCCCATCAGAAGTACCCCAGTACTGTCAGTGTCAACAGTGGCTTTGAAAATAAGTGGTGGCTTGGAGGGTGGCCATAGGTGACAGGCACAACTCAGTGCTGAGCTGACATCACTCTAATGATTCCCAAGTTAGGCTGCAGTTAAGGAGCCCCTAGACAGTTTTTCAAACTGTAGGCTCTGGCCTCAGTACAGAGGGTTCTAATTCACTGAGAGCAGCCACCTGCAAAAAAAGCCCTAGTCCTTTCCAAGTTCCAGCGTGCACCTTGACCCTGAGAACTGAGATCTCGCCCAGAGAAGCTGTAGCTCTTTGAAGGTACTGGTGCATTTTGCAGCTGAGAGGTGTCAGCATTGCCAATGGCCAATTGCCAACTGCTGGGAGATCCTAGGGAGTGTGTGGGAGCACGGCTCCCCTAAGAAGTCTTCTTACCTGGTATCAGACTCGGGCACGGAAGGTACCAGCAGAGAGAATTGATCAGAAAACTGCGGGATGACTGGCCAACCTCCCTGTCCTACTTTCCCTCACCAATTAAGCATCAGCTAATTTGTTAAGCCTCTTTTGCCCACACAGAGATAAATAGCTCTTGGATACAGCCTTTTTCCAGAGGCGCAGCTCACGCAGAGACTGGCATAGGTGGTAAGAAAAAACAGCTACTGTAGATTGAACAAAGCCACACTGGCCTCCCTTCACAATTACCAGAGAGCTGCTAGCTCTGTGTGATGAGCCTTACCAGCTCACAGACCCAAAGGGGCAGGGTCTCTCCCAGCATTCCTGGTTCCCCTTCTAAGTGCCACCCTCTCCCTTCTCCTCCTGTACATGTCTGCGGCAGATAGAAACAAGTTCACCGTGAAGCAAGTGAGCTAGAGGACCCTTTGCTGTGTGCTCCCTGGTGATCTGTGTCACCTCGCCAAGCACATATTTGTGACCCACAACACTTGAGTACCAACCACACTGTGGTACTCTGCCTAAAACTCCTCATGTCATAGCGAGATATTTGATTACCCAGACTCCCTATGTGTTCACTCTCCACCACCACCACCAGTCAAGACTCAGGCTGTCAGAATAAACCCCGGCACTCATGATTACTTAGGAATTTATATCCCAACCAAGAACGGAGGGAGCCACAGATGCAGAGCCCAGCTGTTATGCTCCCTGGTAGGGATGTCTGTGTGTCATCTGAGCTGTTTCCAGAATCCAGCTACAGAATGAGGTCACAAACATGTCACTTGGCATCCTTCCCTTCCTTGTTGCACATCTCTGTGTACCTGCTGGCTTTCTTGTTGGAATCCCTCTGGGAACCCCTTTTTATTAAAAGTCATCTAATCCCCCCTCTCAAACCCTGCTTCTGGGATCCCAACTTGAAATGAACAGCTCCAGCCTAGGGTAATGTTAAGAATCAAATGGCTTTACATGTTAGTGACTTCGCCAATCTAGGAAGGAGCACAGTGCATGACCAGTCACTGCAGAAGTCCTCCTCATTCCTTTGCCCTGCTTCTCCTCATCATTCCAGGGTCTCTTCTAAGTACATAATTCCTCATATCTTCCCTCCTTCACTGAACAGACAGGAACTGTCATCCATGCCTTGACATCTGTCTTAATGTTCTGAAACACAGGACTCTATGAGGTGCTGTGTCTCGGCCATTATAGGGTCAAAGGGTGATTAAAAAAAAAAAAAGACAGTGTGCGCAGCCTTGAAAAGTGGTAGGTGCTGTCTCTTCTATGCTCTCTGGGCCTCAGAGAAGCCCAGGACCTCCTTTCTCATGCCCAGCATTGGATCGTCCACTCACATGGCACCACAGGTTCTCTACCTCAATCAGGTAAATCGACAGCAGCGCCTGTATCCTACAGATGAATGATTGAGGTGTAGGTGAGATAGCCTCATGCTCAGAGCAGACCCTCATTCACCTCCATCACATGGGAACTTGGTCATGTTTCTCCCTGGAGCTGACAACTGTGGCTGTTGCTACCACAGTGTAAGATAAAGCAGAGACTAAGTAACTAGAGGAGTTCAGGAACCTAGCCAGGTCTGAGGTCTCAATGAACACAGAGAGATTGCTATACTGGCCCAGAGCTTTGGCCCAATACAGATAACCCTGTTACATTATCATGAATCCTGCAAGGTATTGCCAAAGTGACTATCTATGTGCCTAACTACTGTGTCTTGTCAAGATCAGTAAACACAAAATTTAGGGGGAAAGGTGAGGAGATAGGACTTCAGAGGGACCAAGTTTATTGTGTTCTAGCCCTTTTGATCAGAGAGAGGCAGCAGGAGATGGTGGTAACAGATAAAGGAATTGATGAGGAGAGTGACATGGGTGGCCAGTGAAAGGAAGCAGAGTGTGTAGGCATGTCTCATACATGTGTAGATTGCATGGACATACATGGTGACACCCACACGTCATCTTCCGCGGGTGAAAGTATGATGCCATAGGTAGACCTTGGCTAAAGTAAGCATAGAGCAACTGTTCTTCCCAGCCCTGGGAAAGCAAAGTACAGGTAGGAAGGGGTCTCCTTGCTCATAAGCAACCGCCTGCTGTGCACCTCCACTATCTTTTTCCACGGCCAATGGCAACAACGGTACTGCAGTATAGAGCACACAGGACTTCAACACACCATCCTGTGAGCCCATTCCCAACTGAGACACGTGAGTTCCATCCTGGCCACCCTGATCCACAGTCTGAACAGACAAAGAGATTCTGGTTAAGTTCCAGCTCTAGGCTCCCTAGTAGGCTCTGGGCAATAAGCAGTCCCTGAGCAAAGCAGAGATGACCAAGGTCAGGCCGGCCCCTTGCCTAGATTGGGACTGGAAGAGGGTGGGAGCTGTCCCTTGATTACATGCTGATGAGGTTCAATTCTGTGTGAAGCAAGAGCATGTGGGTGATAAGCACACAGTAGGGAGCATTGCAGTCTAGGTATACTAACATCCTTAGACTGGTATACAGAACCAAGTGTGAGCATTTCAAAGGCCAGTGGGGCCGGCTCGTACCGTGTCTCCAGGATACTTCAGGGCGGAAACTCCTATACTTCAGATCCCATGTAGCGCCTTTATTCCCAGCTATCTACATAGGTTCCCATCTTATTGTGGGAAACAGAGTTCCACATACACCCAGATTTTTGTATTGGAGTATTTAGCAGAGAACAAATTTGAATGTTAGCCCCAGCCTGTGTGCCCCAAGTTCAGTCATATGGCTTCCCAGGAGGTCCAAATAACTAACTGATAAAGTATATTATCCTGCAAACCTAGGCCAGGTCCTACAACAGTGGAAACAAAATAAGGAAATGTTTGTTTATTATTTGTTTGTTTCCTAAATAAGCATTTATTCCTCGTATTGAAACAAAACCATTAAATGCAGTCCTGCCTTCATCTCCTGGGCTAATTTGTTCTCAAAAGCCCAAGGCCGTTATTCCACCCGTGTTCTTAGGTGGGAGCCCATTTCTCTTTATCTTGGCCTAGAGGACTAGTAAATGGAGTGGAAAAAACCTCCTCATGGAAGCTTTCCAGCTCCATCACTGAGGGTTTATTTTACAAAGTACAAATGCCACTGATAATTTATGTGTGTGTTAATTGTTGGCCACTTATCTAGCGCCCCCCCCCCCCCAACACTGGCAGCCTGGGATAATGAAAGCTTGACAGCAATTAGCATCTTTTAAAAACCTAACTCTACCACTTGAGAACATCCCCCATGGAGCCTAAGGCCTGGCGCTCTCCCAAGGACAGACACTGAGCTAACTTAAAGACTCGGCTGCGGCGGTTGCTACAACTTGCTATTTAGAAACACTTCTCCCTGTGCAATGTCATCCACCAAGCATCATCAACACTCAGGGATGGATGAGGATGGATGCTTTCATTGATGTAGGAGCCCATTTACAAGAAAACCAGGTAATCGGCCACCATTTGTTCTGAGTGTCGGAAGCTATAGCCAGAACAAGGAAGCCTGAAAAGAGCAGCTATTAGACACTACCTGGAGCCACTGTATCCCCCAGACTCTTGCGGTCTTTGGCAAAGAGTTGAAGACTCAGGCCCAGACACCGCTGTTTAACTTACGCTTGTCTACAGAACTTCTTTGGATCTCGTTTTTGTAGAAAATGTCTATCCTTGTTTCTTCTCTGCTGTGGCAATAAAACTCTCTGGCCAAAGCAAGTTGGGGGGAGGACATGGCTTGTTTAATTTATGTTTCCCTCACTGAGAACCAGCAGGACAGGAACCCAATGCAGGAACCTGAAACAGAAACTACAGTGAGTCTGCTTGGTGGCTCACTCACAAACTCATGCTTGCTTAACTCTTTACAGCTCAGAACCACCTGCCCAGAGGATTGTGCTGCCCACAGTGTTCTGGACCCTCCTACATCAGTTAACAATCAAGGCCAGGCTGCCCCCTGCAGACATTTCTATAAGCCAATGTGATCTAGGTACTTCTGCAACTGAAGCTCTCAGATGATTCCAGGCTGCCTTGAGTTGAAAATTAGAACTGTGACGCTTTCCTAATATTCTCAGGGTTCCAATTACTTTCTCCCCCAAGGTCTGAGGTGCCACAGAGAAATCTTGGGCAAACAAAGGTCTTCACAAGGCTCCTCCCCTGGGCTCTTTCTAGCAGCCAGCCCTTCCTGACTCAGCTGGTGCCCCATGATTCCAATTCCCTTACATTTCTTCTAGAGCCTCATGAAAGCTCAGGGGCCCTTTTATGGAGGAATCCAGAAAACTGAGCCCCAGGAGAAGTTATTTAGCATGGAGTGAGGGGGAACAGAAAGGGTCTCAGAATATTGATTTTGCTGATTTAGGAAAAAAAAAAAACAACAACTGAGTCAATATGTGTAAACTCAGATAGAGTGGAATGATTTCTAGTCTATCATTAGATTGACTCCACGCACTCTATTGTCTAAGGTAGAGAGAAATAGCAGGTCCAAACTAGACAGAGGGTAGGAGTATCAGCTTGCAGCATCTGGGGGAGAGAGATTCATTACAGATCATTTGTGCCTCCTTCAGATGAAATAGAGACAGGTTCCAGGGCTATGCAGGACGTGCAATTTACTGTCATAAAAAGAGAGAATATGCTACATGCAGACAATTTATGAGGAAACATTAATATCAGCAGAAAAATGAAATGGAGTCAGCTTGAAGGCACGATCTGTTTAATAAGATCAACTAGGAGAAGTGAAGCCAGGCGCTGCCGATGAGTATTGGCTGATGGATGCTTGGACTTTAATCAGTGATCTATAATTCCCCACCTCCTGCAGGGCACAGAAACCAAATAAGGCTGTCCATGCTCTCACTCCCATTGATACTCGGGCTGAACCCTGAAGGGAGGCCACAGGAGCCTGGCTTTTCTATCCAATCTTGTCTCGCTGATGAACGGGAAAGGCTTTCAGGCCTTCAGCCACATGGACGCCATCATAAAATCCCTTTTGAGAACCCAAATCTACAGTAAAACAAATCACTTCTGAGTTTATTTATGCCCTGATCTGGTTTAGCAAGGGCAGCCACCAGCCTCTGCAGTGTGGGCTGTGAGCAATCAAATGACTTGGTCCTTCTCCACTCCAGGGCAGGGGACACAGACCTTGGGTGGCAAGTGGCTGAGTGGAGCCATTTCTTCTATACCTGCTGTTCAACACCAGCTTTAAATGGTTTTCCAGAAACAAGCCAAGCAAAGTCCAGGATATCTCTCTCTCTCTCTCTCTCTCTCTCTCTCTCTCTCTCTCTCTCTCTCTCTCTCTCTCTCTCTGCCTCTACTACCCACTTAACTCCCTCCCCCTGCCCTGCATAAACTCTATTCTATATGATACCATCGTGTGGCTGGTCCCTCAGGGGGAAGGGAAGGCTCAGCATGGGCCGACCAGGGCACCCCTTCCCCCACACCTCACCACACCCCCATAGAACATATCCCCCTCTCTATCTTTTTTATAAACACATCACTCCTGTTGAAGGATACAGAGGACTGTGTGAGGCAGGACAGTCCCTTCTGACACTGCTGGGTCACATCACAGCCCCAGAGGCATGCCCTCCCACGGAGAGCTTTTCATTGCCAGAGTCCCAGACCCCAGGTGGGGCTATCCGCTAAAAAAAAAACAGCTACACTGCCTCAAGATGTTCAATTAAAGCATCAGTCTTTATCACCATGACCCCTTCGAATTGTGCCCAAGGTGATCTGCAGCAGCGTCTAAGCATGGGTTTAATTCCTTCTCTCAACCTAAATTGTTTTTAAAAGATGGAAGGCTAAAATGCTTTTTAAAGCAATAAAGTTGAAAGTAGCAATTCTTTTCCATGCTGATAAGAGTTGTCGGGTGTAATTTGTATTCTTTTTTATGAGCCTTGACTTTGTAGAGAATGGAACAGAAACAACGGCAACAACAAAGTCTTCTTTTCAGTTTCCTTCCCGGGTGTGCTGGGGAGGAGCTCCCTGGCACGGGAGAGAATTGTGAAACATGCTTCTTACTTAGGTCATGAGAAGCCGAGGAGGCACCTGGGGATTAGCAGGAGGCTGGAGAGATCATGGACACTACAGCATAAACTGCACTTCATACAGGCAACCCTGGTGCTCAGTTTGAGTCTCTGTCCCCAAAGTGACCAGGAGGCCATGGTGGAGCTTAGAATTCTTGGTGAATATGGAAAAGATTTAGCCAATTCAGTGAGTGTGGAGGGAAAGAAGCAATCTATTTCCCTTAGAATATACAATATAAAACCCCGCATTGTCTTACAGACAGCCATTCTCCAAATATAAAGGGCCACACAAGTGGATTTGGAGTTGGGAGTGGCTTAAACATTTCCCCAAAGCCCTGTGGGTCCCCAGAAAAGCCAAGCAACCCTGCATTCAGCCTCTAGAGCAAATAGGAACAGAATCAGACTTTAAATAAGCATAGATTTAGTCCTAGGGAGTGTCCCCACTGACACTGGTTCCAACATCCATTTCTACTCTCCCCACAACGTACCTTACAAAGGCTCCACCCAAGGATGCTCTACTCGGAGAGAAAAATAAATGCATGTCTCCAAGGAGACAACACACAAGACCTGGAGGCAAAGAACATGGAGCGCTCTGCAGATGCCCTTGAGTCATATGTTCACATGTTGGGAACAAGGATTTGCTTCTAAAGTTATCAGATGGGGTGACAAACTCTATGGCCCTCACCTACAGCTTCATTTTCATTTCTGGATATAATGACTAAATCGTCACCACTTGCTGAGCCCTGTTCTATCTGGCCACTGCTCTACCTAAATAGTCTACCACACTGGAACTGCTTTCTGCCTCAAACATAAGGACAGGAAGTAGGTACTTGAATCTCCATATTTAGGTTGTAGAGGAGCTTTAGGACCGCCCTCACTGCTTCGGACTTCACTATACCTGCTGCCTTTTGGAACAGATCCGGCATTTGTCTGCCTAAAAACAACTTGTCTGTCAATCATAAGTGCACATGGTGCACCTTCAGTGCTGATTATGCTCTGGCTCAAAGTCTGAGGCCGGAGTACCCACAACATAAGCCAAGAGTTATAGCCTGGAATATTGTCACACCTCAATGGCATGGCCTTACAGTGGGCACAACAGAGCCTATCAAGTTGGAAGTCCTGGATTGTATGTCAGGGGCTAGAAGGTTTTAGGAGATAGACAACGCTCCTTGTAAAAAGTGAAAATCTGTGGCTAAAGAGAGGGCTTAGTACTAAGTACTAAGAATTAAGAATGCTTGCTGTTCTTCCAGAGGACCCAAGTTTGGTTCCCAGCACCTACATTCCACGATTCACAACTGCCTGTAACTCTAGCTCCAGGAGATCTGATACCCTTTCTGAAGCACGACATACACACACACACACACACACACACACACACACACACACACACACACACACACACACATACACACACAGCCTATGCACACAGACACACAAAAATAAACATGAAAATGTAAAATCCTCTTTTAAAGATGAAAACCTGTGGTTAGTTACTGTCTGTCTCGCCTTGAGAATCACAAAGCAAGCTAGCAGGGAAGTCCTCATGCCACAGAAACTTGTCAAACTTGGTGTAACCTTCTGTTCAGCAAGTTTCTCTCTCAGAATATTATATTCCTTTGTTCAATAAAACACTGAAAATGCACAGGACACTAATGTTACAAGAACAGAGGGGACTAAAGAGAGCCTTAGGCTTTGGGGACCCAGAGGGGAAAAAATTAGACTGGGAAGTTCCCAATTCGATTTAGAGTCCAGAGAAACAAGGGTAACCTTGAAGGTGAATGTCACAGGCATAAGAGGGACATTTGGCAAATCAGTTGAGAGCAGTTACAGTGGTCTAGAATATTGGGGAAGGCGCCCACAACATACCAGGCGTCATTTGCTGGAGAGGAAAGATTGCAGTTGGGCACTGTTATAAAGAACACGTTGCGGGGACATAGTCCACAATGAAAGGGTTTGACATGGAGAAGGAAATCTAACATAACTTAGAATCATCCTCACCAAAAGAGAAATTAGGTTGGGCTCAATGGAGAAGAAGGTGGATTCAAATGTGACTTCCTAAGGGAACAGGAAATCAGAGCAGCCAATCTTAAAGGTTAGAGAATGGTAAATAGTCATGGTAGTAACCAGCAAATGAGACCGGTGCGTAAGGGCAGGTGATACGGCAACTCCTCAGCCTGCAGAGTTACCGGCACACACTCAGCTGGAGGATTAGGACATTGAAAGCTGAGAGCCAGGCAGGGAATGGCAGGAGGGCAGGAGCCATCAGATCCTCCATAGATCACAGCTTCCTCACTGTTGATGACTCTCTGATGCCAAGCCACTAGAGTCCCAGAGGTGGTACACTTTACATCCAGCTACATCAATTTCATTCGCTGATATATGTTTATTAACTTATAAGTTATGCACAGCATATATACATGTGTATGTGTGCACACACACATACACACACACACACACACACACACACACACACACACACACACACACACAATTACCCCTATATGACCTGGTTCTCAGGCCTAACAGAAGATTTCTTATTCATCTTGTGACTGCATTCTGTTGAAACCAGCCCAGTGATGTATCTGGACTCGCAGACCTTTTCAGATCCTGCTCATGCGGTCCCCTCCTCCACCAGTAGAAACATTACTGAGGAAACAGGTGTGAAGACCACCAGTGACCTTTTCCATCCTCTCCCTATTTTTCAAATTCTCTAGGTTCCATTCTCTTCAGCTTGAAAGGCTGAGAGGAAGGTAAGACCGACGGCTGGACCTCAGTATAGTCTCAGATTCTATGGGCAGACCCCCAGTGATTTGGGAAAGGACCACCACTGGAAATGGAAGGCTAGCCCTGAGAGGGTATGTAAAAGACAGCAGTATGGTGTGGGCTACCTCATCTCAGAATCCTTGGTGTAGATGCCAACACTGGCGCATGGAAAACTTAATCCCCAGTGTAGCAGTGTTAGGAAACAGAAGGGACTTGGTTCCCGTGAATAGATTCACGTCACTATCCATGAAACCGGATCCTAATGAAAGCAGGCTCTTTACCCATATTCTATTTCCCAAGCCTTCAGCCTTCTGCCAAAGAACGCCACAGCATGAAGGGCCACACTAAATACAAGGACCTTGACCTTGGACTTCCCATCCCAAGCTGTGAGTAATACACTGATGTTTTTTAAACAACCCAGCCGTGGTACTAGTGGAGCAATACAACGTAGACTAAGTCTTGGGTTATGCAGACTGCACCTGGGGTGACCTTACTGTATCCACCCCATCCAGCATCCCACAGTGCTCTGGAACTTTCTCCAGCATTCTGCTCACTTTGCTTGTTGCCCAATATAATTTGAATAAATTCCCTTTATTTATTAACTCTAACTCTGTTTTAAAACTTTGTGTCAACAATAGGGAAAATAACACTTATTTTTAAAAATCTGAATATCAAACACTATGCTAAATAAGAACACAATCAAATGTTTCTAAAAGGAGTATAAACTGAGTAATTTCAAGGCACAATGTGACAATTATAGACAGTAGTTTATAAACCTATTATTCTATACTAAATCATAATTTTACAAAACTAGTATTTTTGAAATTCTTTAATTTTAAAAAGGCTAGCTACTGAAAAATGACACTTCCTAGTCTGCCTGCCACTAGGTTCTGCTCTATAGAGACAAACGTAATTCGTAACTATTCCCCTGTGACTTAATTCCATATCTCTGAATCACATGTAATTATATTCATACTTTGTACACGGTTGATCCATTTTTGGCATTGTTCTATAGCATTGTCTATTATCTTCCAGATATGATGATGAGGATTTAAATCTCTCCTATAAATCTTCCTTTCATTCCCCTTCCCAACATTTCCTATCTAGCTATGCCATGATTTCTAAATTGCTTCTGCACTACTGTGCGCATTCTAGCTTGAGTCACAGTAGTCAAGATGGAATCAGTGTTTAAGTTTCCATCAGAAAGGACCGGATGGTGTTGTGCCTACATGCCAAGCCAAGCGAGGCACGCAACTCAACCCATAAGG
The DNA here is from genome assembly GCA_028551405.1 of Uromys caudimaculatus. Taxonomy (NCBI): domain Eukaryota; kingdom Metazoa; phylum Chordata; class Mammalia; order Rodentia; family Muridae; genus Uromys; species Uromys caudimaculatus. The sequence goes on along the minus strand of CM052708.1, from coordinate 84,517,671 downwards.
AACAGAATCTTACAGTTTGTAACAACACAGATTAACCTGGGGACATGTTAGGTGAAATAATCTACTGACCTCACTCATGGGGAAGCTCAGAAAGTTGGCTTCACAGAAGTAGGAAGCAAGGGCCTGGGTAGATGGCTCATGGGCAAAGTGCATGGCACAACATGACTGAAGACCTGACCTCTAATCCCCAGAATTCACATAAAAACCTGGGAGTATTGGCATGTACCCAGGATCCTAGTGCTGAGATAAGAAGCAAGAGATTCTGGTTTTTCCTTATACATTCTCTGTTGTTTTGTTTGTTTGTTTGTTTTACTTACCCTGATTTATATTTATTTGCACAAGCACTATAGTATCCTTTCCAAATGTTTATTGTCTCATATAAAATAGGCTTTTAATATCCAGCAACCCTGGACATCGCCCATCACAGTACTTGCTTCCTCTTCCCAGATGCACCACTGGCCTCTAATTCACGAGTGTATCCTGAGAGTCCTCCTCCGGGATCTGTAATCACTAACTTTTTTTTTTCTGTCTTACAAACTTTATTAGCCCCGGGAAAGGGGGACAAGCAGCTCCTGTCTCTTCGGTCCACTACTGTTTGCCATTTCCATTGATGGAACAGTTCTCACGGTCAGGGGAAGACAGAAGGGCCTTGATCTTGAGCCGGGCACTGAGGTGGGCCACATAGGCAGAGAGCAGGGCAAGTGTCCAGGCAGCAAAGGAGATCTGGTCACCCACGATGAAAGCTTTGCTTCCCTGGTTCTGGGACAGCAGGGCCTTCACATAATCATCCTTACCATTGTCATAGTTGGTGTAGATGAGGGTGACAAATTCGAAGCGAAGGTCCTCCACCCATCATTCACCATATCCACCAGGGCGCCTCCCTCTAGTCCTTCCCATAAAGTACAAGAGTGGCCCAGGTGCCTCAAGATGGCATTAGATTGGTAAAGGGTGAGGTCTCCATCCTCAAACTTGGGGAGCTGCCCATACAGACAAGTGGGCTTGAGCAAGCCTTGCATCCAGGTATCTTTGGTAACCACCTCTTCCTTCCAGCTCTGGCCCTGGTCAGCCAGCAGCATTCGTATGGCCTCACACCGCCCTCGAACTGGGAAGTAGAAAATAGTGTACAGTGGCATGGCTGCTGCATAGACAGGTGCACACTCAGTGCTGCAGTGTGGGGCAGTGATCTGTGACAGGCAATCTGGCACCCGGTTGGGCACAGGCATAAAATCTGGGAATAATCCACAAGGGACAGGAAAACTTTATGCCAACGCTCCCAGGAGGCTTTTGGCTCCAGTCAAGGTCACATGCCACCCCTCCTCAGGTAGAGGCCACACAGCTCCAAGCCATCCCCGTGTTAATGAGACACCTGGAGGCTTAGCCACGCCCCTTCCCAGTTACTATATCTGCCTCACCTCTCCCAGAAAGACAGGGGGTACAATTTCATCCAGGGCACTCCACATGATGAAAATAAACATCTTAGAATTATGGACTGTCTCTTCATCTGGACACACAGTGGGAAGCCAGGGATCCAGCCCTCGATTAAGGAGCCGAGTCTAATCTCTAGTGGAGGGCTTCCCAGTGCTCCCAGACAGTACCCATTCACCCAAGCCTAAGCAGCTAGCCTGGTGCCCCAAGCCGCTGAACCCAGTCTCAGCGGGAACCCCAGCTGCGCTACGGCTAGTCCGTCTGCGGTACCCTGTGGCGACTACGGTGTCCTGGCCTAGAGAACTCACGGAGACGGCTGCCATGAGTTCCCCGAGAATGGCCCCCTCTCCCATCCACGAGCAGGGCCCACAAAGGCTTCCCACAGCCCCCACCTGCTGGTTAGACTGTGTGGGAAGTTGCACGGCCACTTCCTGTGTGTCTCCTGTCCCACCCAGAGCCCCAGAGCCCCAGAAGAGACATGTGGGGCTTCATCCCACCGCACCAGGCTGTTCCCACACTGCATAGACAATGAGTGGATGCAAGCCTGTAATTGCTAACTTTAAATCCTTCTTGGAACATAGTCTTTTTTTTTTTTTTGAAAGCTGACATCTAGAAGTTACTTTTAAAACACACATTCATACACATTGTTTAGTTTTGCAATGTGTAGCTACTTGTATTACAAATGCTAAATTATGTATACTCCCCCCCCCCACGCCTTTAATCCCAGCACTTGGGAGGCAGAGGCAGGCGGATTTCTGAGTTCGAGGCCAGCCTGGTCTACAGAGTGAGTTCCAGGACAGCCAGGGCTACACAGAGAAACCCTGTCTCGAAAAAAAAAAACTGCTTGCAAGATAGTATCTGCATGTAACTTGTGAGAACCTCCCCCCAGTTGGTTTTGGTTGATAAATAAAGAAGCCAACAGCCAATAGGGGGGGAGGACAGACAGAGGCGGGGATTTTAGGATTTCATGGGCTTGGGACCTGGATCAGAGAGAAGAAAGAAGGAAATCTGCTTCCATGCCAGGAAAGTGTCCAGGAGAGGAGAGACACCAAGCCTGAGAAGAGAACAGGACAGAGAGGAATGGCCGCCATGTGAAGGGGCCGGGAGAGGAGGACCCAGAGGGCTGCCCAACTGGGTTCAAGGCAGCCAAGACAGAACATGGAATTAGTAAGTAATGACTTGGATTAACTGCTTAGAAGTTAGGCAGTGGCCCAGCTATTGTGCTGTTTAAGGGATATTAAAATATAAAGCTGTGTGTGTGTGTGTGTGTGTGTGTGTGTGTGTGTGTGTGTGTGTGTGTGTGTGTGTGTGTGTCTTTCATTCAGGAACATACACCATTTAGGTGTGTAGCGACCCTGCATAGGGATTAATTAATATTTAATGTTACAGCAATAGATATATTTTTGGTTATCCTATTGATTGATAGATTCACATAGCACAATATACGTTAAAATTAAGTCTTCCAAAGAAGCTGTTCTTCTCAGGTGTCTTCAAACATTAGCTTGACTCTCAAACCATGATGTCTAATCCCACTCATTCTATGTCGCCCTCCTTCCTCCTCAGTCTTACCTCCTCTGCACCTTGCTGAACCTGCATCTTCATGGGGAAGCATTTCATTCACATGACAAAGAATAAAATGTGTACTAGGACTTTTTAATATGTAGATGCATGCCCCTACGTTCTGTTATTTATCATCATTGTCGTGATTGTCACCACCACCCCCACCACCACCACCACCATCATCACCACCACCACCACCATCATCACCACCACCACCACCACCACCACCACCACCACCACCACCACCATCACCACCACCATCATCACCATCACCACCACCACCACCACCACCATTTTTGTATTCCCCTTTTTCTGTTCTCACTCTAGAATTCCTTTTAGAATAATATTGAACTCTAGAACTGAGACATAAATTTTTACCAACTTTGTTCTGCTTCTTTCCCTTTTTGTTTTACTTTCCCATAATTGGATTTTCTAACATTTCACCTCTGCATTTTCCTACATTTCATTTTGTGTATTTTTTTACTGCTATCACACTTTCTTTTTTACTATATTTTGTTTCCGTCTTAATAGTGTAATTAGTTTCTACTTCTTTATTTTATCAATTAATTTGTTTGTTTACATCCCAAATGCTATTTCCCCCTCCCTTCTTTACTGAGTTCCTTCCTCCATTCCCTCTGCCCTTCTCCTCTGAGAGGGTGGGACCACCCCTGGGTATTCCCCCACTTATCAGTGAGTACAAACCATGCCTGTCCTTTTGGGTTACCTCACTCAGGATAATCTTTTCTAGCTCCATCCATTTGCCTGCAAAGTTCTTGATGTCATTGCTTTTAACACCTGAGTAGTATTCCATGGTGTAAATGAACCACATTTTCTGTACCCATTCTTCAGTTGAGGGACATCTGGGTTGTTTCAGGTTGCTGGCTATTACACACAAAGCTGCTATGAACATAGTGGAGCACGTGTCCTTGTGGTATGAGGGAGCATCTTTTGGGTACACATCCAGGAGTGGTATAGTTGGGTCTTCAAGTAGAACTATTTCCAATTTTTTGAGAAACTACAAGACTGATTTCCAGAGTGGTTGTACCAGCTTGCAATCCCACGAGCAATGGAGGAGTGTTCCTCTTTCTCCACATCCTCACCAGCATCTGCTGTCCCCTGAGTTTTTGATCTTAGCCATTCTGACTGGTGTGAGGTGGAATCTCAGGGTCACTTTGATTTGCATTTCTCTGGTGACTAAGGATGTTGAACATTTCCTTAAGTGATTCTGGGCCATTTGAGATTCCTCTGCTGAGAATTCTATTTAGTTCTGTGCCCCATTTTTAAATTGAGTTTCTACTTCTTTAAATGTATTACTAACAGTGGTTTTGATTTTCATGTTGATCAGTTTATCCTGGTTCCTTTTCTCTTGATTTGACTATTTCCTTTCTTTCTTTGTTTTTTTGTTTGTTTGTTTGTTTGTTTGTTTGTTTCTTTCTTTCTTTCTTTCTTTCTTTCTTTCATATAAGAGCTATTTCTATGAATAAAATATATAATTATTTATAGGTGATGTTCTATATTTAAAGTTAGACATTAAAAAGTTAGCTAACTGGCATGAGATGTAGCTTGTGGCCAGTAAGTTCTGTCTTAGTTTATTTCCTATAAGAAACTTGAGGCTAAGTAGTGTATAAGTAAAAGAAGTTTATGGTGTAGTCATAGAAGCGACTGCAGACGTCATTTTGGGGTGTGGCACACAATGTCCAGTGGTATTACAGTGGAGGGGCATATGAGAAATGCTAACACGTAGCAAGGAAAGACTCTGGGGCTAGCCTTTGCCCTGTCTGGGGCTAGCCTTTGCCCTGTCTGGGGCTAGCCTTTGCCCTGTCTGGGGCTAGCCTTAAAAAGCAAAAGAAAAATAAAAGAGAGGCTCTGAGGTTTGCCAGTTGACTGCAGGAGCACACACCCAGTGACCAGAAGGCCTCTCACTAGACTTACCTTTAAGGATCTATTACTTCTCAAGGAAGCACTACGGGCTTTCAGCACATGGGACTTTTTTTTGGAGGCTGTCAACTTCTGAGTGCTTATCTACACTATAACAAGTATACTCCGGCTACCAGCATTCTGGAGGTACACAAGGAACAGAAGCTTGTATTCCACATCCTTCTACTACAAACTATGCTTGTTTTCCTGTTTTCTCTTGTCACTTGCCTTCCCCACCCTTTGAGGTCTTAGTGATGAGGACTCAGGGGCTTACAAGGAGAAATCAGCTACGCCCATCCCGAAGCATCTTATTATCAAGCATTTACGTCACCATATCTTCATATCACTAAATCAGTTTCCTCTCCTCCGCTCTCCAGAGTGCTGGGATTATATACATGTGCTACCACGCTTGCTCCTCTGCTTACTGTCTGCTCTCTGAAAGCTGGCCTCAGGTTCCCACCCACTCCTGTCATATCCTTTGATCTTCTTGGCCACAAGAATGTAACTCCTTACTGTCCTTTCTAAATACTCTGGGAGGGAAAAGGGAAAACATGGGTGGTCAATCAGATTCGCCTAATTAATAAAAAGATGATAAAGGAGGACATTAATCAAAAATCTAGAAATGTATTTTTGCACAAATTAAGCAGAGCAGGGCTCTGACAGTGTTGAGTAAGAACACGCCGTGGTCCGAGTTGAGCGCCCCTGTTGCTCTTCAGATTTCTGAGCCTTTTTGGATTAAGAATGTTTTACACAGTTTGTGAAATAGTCTGTGCTTTCAAAAGGTAGGATTTTAGAACATATAGAATTTGGGGTTGGAGAGTTCGGTATGTTCAATCTGTACACATAAGTTAGAAATGGGAAAGACACAGACAGATGATCCACGGTCTGTGCCAAGCTGACAGAGGACAACAGCTTGGCAGCAAAGTTAAAAAATGCAAAGGACGCTGTCTTTCTACACCATTCCCCAAAACCCACTGAGATGCAAACTCCAAGTGTTGCATAAAAATGTATCTTCCTGAGCTTTGAAAAGGTGGAACCACTGACCTAGACACTGAAATGGAGGAGGGATGATTCTCTCCTCTCTTTCATCTGTAGCCACGAGGCCCAGGGGGCTCTCTGCTCCGAGGAATCCAGAAGTGGAACAGACACAACATGCTAGAGAATTCTTGATCAAGCCCATAAGCCCATACTGGGCTCAGGCCTGTTTATCACCGCTAAAGGGGAAGGGTGCCATATTCTCATCCTACAGCTTCATTGAACAACCCAGCGAAGTGAGCGTTATGTCAGGCAATCCACAGTAAGAGGAGGGGAGGACCCATCGGTAACCTTAGGACTGACACCGTGTCAGATGGATGGCATAGGGGCTGGGGATTTATAACAGCCTGTTCAAAGAAATACTTCAAACATACTGACTCACTTTGATCAATACATCTCTATGAAAGGATGAATGATTTAAAAATCTACAGAACAGAGGACCTGGGGTGCTCCGACATATACAGAACGAGGGGACCCTAGGCATCCTGTCTTCTATAATGGTGAGTTTGGAGGCTACAGAGAAGTTGCAGATTGTCTCCTTCTTCAATCAGACTGGATCCCATTGAGGAGAGAAGGACAGACAGTGTGTGCATCCTGTGGAAAGGGGAGCTGCTGTGGGTGCTGGCAGCAATGGGAGAATTGAGAGCAGTCTATGAAAGTAGTGTGCACCAGCAGTTAGTGTGCAAAGGGCACTGAGAAGTTCGCCATGCCTGGGATGGACACACTCATCTGAGAGGCTAGTGAGATCAACTAGAGACCTCACTAACCCTCCATATTCCAAGTAGAAGGTTCACAGAAGTGGTAGGATGTGTAAAGGAAGAAGATTGGAAATTTTTAAAAGAATACAGATATGAAATAAGGTAACAAAGAGCAAAGTTGCCCCTCTCTCTCTGTCTCTCTGTCTCTGTCTCTGTCTCTGTCTCTCTCTCTCTCTCTCTCTCTCTCTCTCTCTGTGTGTGTGTACACATGCACCCCTTTCTCTCTTTCTCCCTCCCTCTTCTACCTTGCCTTCCCTTTCCCCATGGCGACTTCCCTGCCCTTGGTCCTTGAGGACCAAAGCTGGATACTAGAATATTCTTGAGTGTATATCCCCATTTATGATCCCTGGAATGAAAATCAACAAAGCCACTCTAAACAGCATGCCCGGCACAAGAATCATGGTAAGTGGCTAGTAGTGCTTCCCTAACATCTTTCTCTTACTGTGTGGTTTTCAAGGCAAAAGAACAGTTAGCCCACCATGTCTGGGATGTACGGGGCATCTGGGAGGCTAGTCAGACCAGCTAGCGACCTCCTTAACCTTCTACATTCCAAGTAGCAGGCACTCTGCCCTGTGCCCGAGCCAGGGAGAGAGAGGCAGGGTGCAAGGGGCTTCTATAACTCCAGAAATTTAGTGAATACCAATTCCTGTAACAAGAAATTGGTCCTGGGGAACTTGGTTTAAATACTAGTAACACTGGAACTCTGTCTTCCCTGCCTGTTTCACAAAGGAAGTTTTCTTTGTTTTGTAATATTGAACATGGAATTCTGGGGCTCAGTTATGCTGGGTAAGCATCCTTTAGCAAAGCTACATCACCTGCCCTCAACAAAGATGGATTCTAGAACAAGAAAAGGGCAAGTGTGGACTTCACAGAATGTTGTATTTTGTGCGTTATTATATAGTGTGTGCACATGTGTACGTCCTGGCTAAGCACCCTGTAGAAAATAGCCTTGTTGAATCTTTATTGCAGATACCCAACCAGAGTGCCATCATCCTGGTTATTAAAAATGGCACTGCTGATACAAAGGTCAAATAGAAAAGAAGGAGGCTGAGCCACGAGAGAAATTCTAATATGCTGGCTGGCATTCCAAGGGAAACTGAGGCTACAACAAGAGGCCATCTAGAGTTGGCAAGCCTCAGAGACAGACCTCTGATATAGAACTACCTATATCCTTCCACAAGCCATCCTGATTCAGATAGGCAGGAACTCTGAGAACGGAGTTCCTCAAGTTCTATTATTATTATTATTATTATTATTATTATTATTATTATTATTAATTTTTATTGTTTTATTTGTTTATATTCCTCAACCTCTTAACAGAAGAGAACTAGAAAGACGGTGCACACACTGTCTTACAAGGATCATCTTACCCCCTAGACCCCACATGCCTGATAAATCTGCATACAGAATCTATTTTTAATAATCAGTACATGTGTCAGCTCCAATATAGGCTACAGACTATGGTACTGCACACTAGCCCTAGTGAGACAGAAGTCACCAATCATGACCAATCATGACAGCAATTTCTACATACCAGGCACTGCACTGGGTTCCATCCCCTCAGCATTCCAATTTCTAACCCATCTTACAGATGAATAAATGGAAATCTAGAAAGACTTTTCCACTGTCCAACCTCACAGAAATGGATGATGGGGTGGTGGTCAAGTTATTTTCTTGTGTTTTGATATAATGGCTAAAAGAAACAACCTGCAGAAGGAGGGTTAATAGGGCTCCCGGTTTGAGGGAATGAAGTCCATCTGAGGAGGGGAAACACAGCAGCAGGAGGCAAGCTGGCAATAAGAGTAAGTCACACTTTACTCATGAATTAGCAAATCAGGAAGCAGGGAGAAAGGAGGGCCAGGAGCAGGCTTGGCCATCAGCCCACTCTCACCACGATGACCCACTTCTTCTAGACAGGTTCCACACCCACAACTTCCCATAATAATGATACCAGCTGGGGACCAAGTGTTCAACTCCATGAGCCTGGGCTTTGGGAATGGCATTTTACAACAGAACCATAAGGTTCTACCCCGACCCTAAAGACTCATAGACATCTCGCAATGGAGAACAGGTCCAGCACAACTTCAAGAGTCTCACAGTGACAATACTATTCAAAAACCCCAAATTTCTTCTAAGACTCAAAGGACTCCTTTAATTGTAAACCCCTACAGAATAAAAATAATGCTACATACTTCAAAAATGAGAAACAGGAAGACAGGAAAGACTGGTCCATAAAGAGGAATAAACAGAAACCTACTAGTGGGACCGATATACCAAAGGCTTCATCTCCACACACAGTGTCAAGGCTTATTATAGCACCATCTGGGCTCGGAAGCTCCAGTTTCTACAGAGCTGCTATCTGCAGCACACATGGCCTCTCCCTTAGACTGTCTCTGCTGAGTGCCTGCAGCTTTTCCCAGAGGACATCCTGTAAGTCAGACATCTCAGTGCCCTGGAATCCACATTACAACTTAAGCCTTACCTCCACATCTTCTTGCCCTTCTTGAGACATCTTTGCTGAGACTCTGACACTCCCACATATTGCCTGACCTCAGCAACATCCTGGAACCTGAGTTCAAACTTGCATGCCCTTGAAATTCTTGCATTTTGCATACCTGTAAAATCAGCATCTCGTAATCAAGGACCCCAAGTTCTGCTGACTGCTTGGGAGGTAACCTGACTCCCATTTCCCAAATTCATGGTAGCCTCTGATTACCCGAGTAGCTCAATCTAGTAAAACATTTCATTCAGCGGTCCTGTTGAAGAAGGACACCGATGTTGTGCCAGGCCATTCAGATGCTCTTTAGATCTTACCTTTTGAACTGAGCTTTTTCTCAAATGAGTTTTCATTGTTAAATCCCCTGAGTTTTCAATGGGTGAGATCTCAAGGTTCCTTCCCTATTGCCCCAGCACAAAGCTCCTGGTTCCTCTTCCACGTCTCTAATCAGTTTTACAACTGCAGTCCCTCTGTCTGCACCCAGCTTGCCTGCATTAAATGGTCTGAGCAGGACTGTCTGTGTCAAATTGCACTTCACTTTTCTGATACCTTTCTGTTCTGGCTCTTCCTGTAAGTCTAACATCCGTGAGCATGACCAGGCTGCATCCTGAATGCCACACTGTCAGGACGTTCCTTCCGCCCAACAGCTTAGTCCACTCCTGTGGAACACAGATACAGTCAGATTTTCAGAACATTGACAGAACACAGCGAGATGCTCTCCTAAAAGGTAATACGAGGGCCTCTAGTCCAGTTCCTGATAGAGTCCTCATTCCTCTCTGACATTCCACAAGTCCTGCCTTCAACACTTCTGGCAACATTTTGATCTTCATCTAGACAAAATGGCCTATTACGCACTGTTTACTGCTTTCTGGGGATTCTTTAGCCATCAATGCCAAATTCTTGCCCATTCATACACAAACTAGTCCCCAAGGCCTGTGAAGCACATGGCAAGGCTTTTCACAGCAATCATAACAACAATCATCTCTGTTCCAAGTTTCCGTATCCACTACTTTTCTTACTACTCTGATAAAATACTTGATGTAAGACAGATGTCCACCAACAGATAAATGGATAAAACTGTTGTACAGAGACACAAATAGAGTTTTATTCAGCTTTAAAGAAAAATAGAATCGTCAGGTCCTCAGGAGCATAAACTGATCTAGAAACCATTGTACTTAAGGGAGATAACCTAGACACAGGAGATAAAAATGATGGGCTTTCTCCCACGTGTGGATCCTAGCAATGACAGTTATTCTCTACTGTAAACTCCACGAGACCTAGGACCACATAAGAAAGCAGTCCCAGCATGCCTGTGGGAGAGGTTCTGGGTATGATACTGGGTAAGAAGGCAAACACACTGTGTGGCACCCTTTACTGTGCTGGGATCCTGCGTTGTATATAAAGGAGACAGTGAGCTGCCCATAAGCACCATTCTCTGTTTCCTGGCTGTAGAAACAGTGTGCCTGGTCCACCCACCTTGACTTCTCTGCCATGGAAGATGAGCCAAAATAAAAATCTCTCTCTTAAGTTGCTGTTGTCTGTGTATTTTATCAGAGAAACGGAAAATTAAGATGCTAATATACTTACACATAGATACTACGGGCTAGCAAGTATATTAGTGGGAGTGGGCGTGTGCAAAGTCTGCAAACCTAGAAAAGAGAGCACAGGAGGAGGAGAGATTCTGCAGAATGGGTCTAGGGAGATGAAAGCAGAAAGGAGGACCATGGGCAAGAGAAAGGGAGACAGGGGATATTATGGGTGATGGGGAGAAGGTGGGATAGAGAGTGAACAAAACAACTTCTGTTTGAAAAATCCATTAGTCCTGCTTAATAGTGTGCATGCTAAATAATGAATAAATTAAATTACAAGTAGAAGTAAATTAAGAGAGAAAAATTATTTTGGTTCATGGTTTGAGTGATACAGATAAGTGATATCATGATGAGAAAGCCATGGCAGTGGGCAACCTCAGAGCATCAAGAGCAGGTGGTTCTCTCATCTTGGTGAACCAGGAACCAGAGAGAACAGGGCCAGAAGCAGACTTGCTATTAGCCCCAAGGCCTCCCCTCCTCAGTGACCGCTACTTCCACCCAGGCCCCTTCTATCCCTTAAAAGTGGTAGAGCTTCCTGAGACAGTGATGCCAGCCAAGGACAAAGTCCTCAGGCACGTAAGCATGTGGGGATCATTTTAGATCCAAGTCATGAAGACTCAGTTTGAACCTGGCAATCTGCTACCAACACTAGAAATCTGACCTCTCTGCACATGACCTTGTTTGAATGCCAAATTAACACCCACAAAAGCCTACTATGTGTCAGCATCAGGAATACAAGCAGAACTGATATCATACCCACCATTCAAAGCTAAATGTCTTCAACATAGACACATGCACAGATATAATGAAGAGGTGTACAGCAGGGGTGGGGTACAGGACATTATACGAGGTTACAGTAGAGAATGTAACATGGCCTCAGGTACTCAGGAATGTTTTTTTTTCAAGCAGACGATGTTGAGATTACATCTTAAAAATGAAGTGGATGTTAGCTAGAAAGGCCAAGAAGCACTAAATTTTAATTTCTCTTAAAGCTTTTAAATTGTACCCTGTGCCAAGCCGGAATCTGTAGGAAGCTCCAGTGGCTGATACCATTTCAGCTTTCCACAGCAAAACTCACACTGAACCAAAATAACACATTGTTTATGACTTTGGCTTCTATCCAGGGCTGATAGAAGAAGCAGCCATACAAATCACATTTGCATTGTTTGTAAAACTGCAAGCAAAGACACTATCCATTATGTTGTTCCATGTCCCTTATCTAGAGACTCATGTGATAAATGCCTCCAAAGTCAAAGCTAAAAAGAAAAAAAAAAAAAAAGATAAAAAATGGTAACCTCCCTCCCAGTGGGCTGGCATTCTTCTTTATGGTGGCAGGACTGGGAGTTCTAGTTTATTCTGTTGTTGCATTGCCTACTAGGAAGCTCAGAACTAACGTCAACCTGACCAGTTTCTCTTAGCATCCATCTTCTGGCATGAGGCTCTTTTTCCCTTTGGTTACCTGTAAGTTCATTTTAATAGATTTCTGACCTTACAACTTTTCGTAGTTACATTTCCAATTATCGGTACAACTGTAACTCAGTCCAGTACAGAACAGCTAAGTAGGATGCTTCAGTCCTTAAAGCAGATGTAGATCATTGAAATGTACAACCTCCTGCTATTCTTTACATTCCTCTTTATAACTGAAGGGTTAATCTCACCCCAAAACTAAATATGCAAGATTTATTAGCCAAAATTTCCTCAGTTTGATCTTCAGCGAAAATCTATGCCAAGGTTTCCTTTCCGAATCAAAGCCTACACATTGGGTTGCTCGAGAAGGAAGCTTGCTATTCCAAGAATTCCATCAGCTGTAAAGACTTACTCTCTGAGACTCGGAGCATGAGCAGGGCAAGCAGGTGAGAGATTTTTGAGATCATTCCAATGAAAATGTAGCTGTCTTTCAGTGTGTGTGTGTGTGTGTGTGTCTGTGTGTCTGTGTGTGTCTGTGTGTGTGTGTCTGTGTGTGTGTCTGTGTGTGTGTGTGTGTGTGCGTGCCCAAATCCACCAAACTGCCAGGTTTTGACATGAGTCTATCAGTGACTTTTCTCATCACTATGACAAAACATCTGACCGGAGCAACCTAAGAGGATTTAAATTGGCTGACAGTTTTGGAGATCTCAGTGCATCAGGAAGGGAAGGTTGATGCCTACATAAGCTGGAACAGCTTGGTCTGACATGGCAGGAGCTTAAAAGAGCTGTTTCTCGTGGAGCACCAACTAGAAAGCAAAGGGAGCACTCCAGATGGAAATCGAGCCATACTATTAGCCCCAGTGGCCATCCCTACTGAACTATTTCCTGCGGCTTGCCCCTACATCCTAAGTGATGCTCTCATGTCAGCATCAGTAGCTGGAGGCCAATCATCCAAACACACAAGTCTGTAGGAAGCATTTTACAATCAAACCATAACGATGACTAATGGATCTTTTCAGACACTTTGTAGTCCAGGGTAGCCTGGAACTTGCCACGTAGCTCAGGATGGCCTGGAATTCATAATGATCTTTCTGCTTTAGACTTTCAAGTGCTAAGATTACCAGGCCTGGCAGCTGGTATGTTTGTAATGTTTATCCTCATCCTCACAAAAAGACTAACGATGAAGCTTACCCAGTGGCACATGAGACCCCTGGAAACATCACCAGCATAATAAATGCCTACTCCTCATTTGCTTGTCTATGTTAACTCACATCCTGGAGGTGACAACTATGTCTCTATATGGAACATTGTCACCCCCAGGGCCCAAGACAAATTCCAGTCCTTACAAACCACTGACAGCAAACTTCGCCTCCATGAACCAGTAGTGTGTGAATGAAGGCCATGGGATGGAGCCTAGTCACCAAACTACAACTCCCTTCCCCTAGGATGTGTCAAAAGAGCACAGCCTTTCTTTTTCTCAGAATCTTTTCACAATATCTCCCACTTCCGGTTCCGGGGAACCAAACATTGTATACATGGTGTTGATCACTTTGTGTTCCACTGGTCTCTGGCAGGTGCCCCGTCTCCTAGATAACCCCAACCGCACAGAGGAAGATGTGGAGTAGGGTTTTGATCACTTAGTGGGTATGCAGATAGTATTGAGAACTGTTTTCTGGCCTCTCTGGCCTGGTCCTTCCCTACTTGCTCTGTTCTCCCAGCAGGTCAGTGGTTGGCTCCCTTGCTGGATCATGGCTAGGTGACTCTGTCTAGCTGGCTTGGCTTCATGACATCCAGACGTTACTGGAATTGCAGGCATAGTATCCCTCTGACCACAGGCTGTCCTACAGTCCTCTCTGTAGTCCTGTAGAAAGGACAGACCCTCATACCCTGGGGTGGATTATAACTTTACTGGCTCTGTCTTTGCAAAGTGCAACTGAAAAAATTCACAATAGCTTAACTTTCTTCCCTTGTGTCCGAGCTTGGGCTTCTGCAGAGGAGGAAGGGGCCTGCAGGCATGAGTGTGTGCTTCCAGAGTCCTGGGCACACACCCGCCAGAAACCTGTTTCTCAAGTTTCTGCCTCCAAACCTCTAAGATGTGCTAGGCATGCAATAGTTCAATACGAACCCTTCTGTTAGGAAAAACTGGGGGGAAAATGAATCTTAAAAGCTAGCTTCTAGAACCTATGCCAGAGAACCAGAGCCCAGCTCAGAGCAAAAGCTGACCTCAAATATTTTATTGAGTTATTGTGATGTACAAATAAAACATACTTAGTTAAAAGTGACTTTTTAATGACATCAATAAAATCTCTACTGGTACCCAGAGGCCAACTAATAAGTTAATTTTAATTTATATTGTTTTAACAATATAAGTAAATATTTAACAATATAATATTTAAGTTTAATGTTATGAAATAAAACAATGCTTTGATTTCTCGAAGTGGACATTTCTCAACTGTCCTAATGTGAAGCCTGCCCAGACATGGACAGCAGCTTCCATGAATTCCACTGGCCCATACCCCGGTCTGTGTCACAAACCCTCATACAGCCTCTTCTCTCTTACTTTGGACCTAAGGTTTTCATCCCTGCACACCTGATTCACCCTGAAGGCTTCTGAAAACTTCTGAGTCCAGATCCCATCCCCAGAAACTCTGGGTTTAATTAGTCTGGGATAAAACCCAGACACCATTCATTCATCTAAAGAAACTGTATAGATCCTAGAGACGGGAGGAGCCCACAAGCATTAGGATGTAGGAACTGTTCAACCTAACAAGAAAAAATGAACACAGAAAACCAAATGACTTCTATTCACAAAACAGGACATTCTTTCGTAGCCACCAAAGAAGCTTCGGTGAACGTTCTGTCATACACCGACCCCCCTTCCATGGGCTTGGGTTAACCTTTGCTCTGCACAGAGCCAGACTGACTATACCCACTTGCTATACCCTCTCTTCCTTGAGGTTTCCTCTGTGCTTACTATATTTTTTATGGGAACTTTGTATTACAGTGTCTTCTGATATCCCTGTCTAACCTGTCAAACTAGAGATCAGTCATCCCCTCTAGGGAATATTTGCAATAACTGAAGATACTTTCCTAGGATCATAACTGGAGATAGGGGTGACATTGGGGGGATTACTAGTGTCTAGTAAGCAGATCAAGGGTAATGTTAAGCATCCAATGGTGCAGAGAAAAAGAATTCTCCAGTGAAGGCATAAATGGCCTATCAGCATCTAGACGCCTCATGCCACATTTGTCTGCCTTCCATGAGTGACAAGCTTTTGAGTCTATAGTCACCAAAGCCACCGACCAGCAGAATTCCTCTAGGATTTCTGAATGTCCCCATTGTAATCATGACCTCGAAGATCTTGCTGGAGGAAGTGGGGAAGAACAAGCTGGACTCCCTACAGCACATTTACCTTTTGCTAAGACTCAACAGTGAAGGAGAAGAGGTATCACCATACCCATACCCACAGAATCTCCAGCATCTAAATCTTGGCAAGGGCAGACTGCACCCTTCCCCTTCCCAGGACTTTCAATAAAGTCAACCTGTTGTATTAAAGTTTCTAAAATTAGAGACGACAATGAGAGAAATCAGTATTTATATGTGAGCACTTAATATGTGCTATGCGTGCTCAAGGAATTATAAGGCTTCGCCCTTTAAATTTCCCAGCAAGCCCATAGCATGGTTTTGATTAGAATATCCATCACACAAATGAGAAATATGAGGCTGTGAAGCTGATAATATGCCATGATGTCAACAGAGCCAGGATAGACCTCGCAACTGTGAATAACCATGCTGAAAATATAGACAAGGCGCTTGGATTCTATGCTGCATTCAGGATAGGGCAGCGGGTTGGTTCTCTAGCCCAAGTCAGCCATATTCAGCAGTCATCTATAGGATGCTACCAAGATCAATACAGGGAGTAATCAGAAACCAAATCTGACCACCCCCAGCTTGGTAATAGCAGATAGTCACTGAACCTTTGGCTCCCCCCCCCCAAAAAAAAACCTTGAAAAATTAATACTTGATGATATCAGCAATAAAAACACATTTAGCCCAAAGAAGCCACAAGAAAACACGTTAAAGAAAATCTCATTTGAAACTTAGATTCTTCAAAGGATTGCACAATGATGGAGAGCCGTTAGCATACATGAGGCTTTGGGTTTAGCACTGAAGCAGAAACATAGCTGCGGACATGCACACACATGGTTCATCAAAATACTTAAGCAAACTCAAGCACACCCCCTCAGATATCTCACAGGGTAGTTATTTTTCAAGTGAATCCTTGCGAAATGCCTGTCCTACGGCCAACCCTCCACAGAGAAGTCACTGTCATCCAGATCCAGCTGGTGTGCAAAGCCAGATTCACCTACCTGGTCCACACAGCTACCATTCTGCCAGCACACTCAGACTGCCAGAGTCAACCTAGGTTGACCTAGATTAAGGTCAAGTCTGTGCCTTCCCACCCTTCCCTACCAGAGTATGTCTTGTTGATGCTTCTGATGCTGAGATCTTCTTACTCGTCATGAAAAAAGATAACATATTGTACTCGTTCTCTATTGGTGGTGAAGGAATTGCCTCCTGTAGTGGCATAAACTTATGACTCTACTGGAGTCTGGTATAGATCTTACTAGGCTAACTTCAGGGTGATGGCAAGACAGTGAGCCCAGAGCGTGTGAGGTACTAGAAGTTAGGCTGATTCCTGAGAGGCAGACAGATAGGGAGAGGAACCACAAATAGATACCAAATATGGCAAAGTAGCTTCTTACTCCCGACTACAGACAAAGGCCTAAAGACCCAGTAGACTTTTTTCCAGGCAGTGGGGACTGATCGGCCAAGATAAAGCCCCAATTAGGACATGGTCACCCAAAAGTTGTAGAACTATCAACAAGCCCAATCAAGACCCCTAGACAGAATAAACGAACACCTCAAGGTTACAGAGCACTTCTTTGGTCCTTCTATCTTCTAGAAATGATTCACATTCCTTGGCTGTGGTCCTATCCTCTCTTCAAGGTCAGATATGCTGCTTCTTTGTGTGTCCTTCCTAGTAGTCATAGTTCCCTGACACTTGTTTTCTCCTTCTTAAGAACCCTTTCGATCATATTTAGCACAGTTAATAGTTCATGATAGTCTTGTGGCAAAAACCAGTTTATTAGCAACTTGTTTTCCATTTTCAGCCTTAATTTTTCTGTCTCCGTAATATAAAATAGTCAGAGAGGTCAAAGGTCAGGACATGGATATAATTCTCCAGCCCCCAACTCCTTTCTCTGCCAGAGTAGAACTGACAGAGTAGAACATCCTCCGAGGAATTGCCATTGCAATTGCCTGAGTCTGAAGGCATTCAGTAGGACACCCCATCTACCCAATGTCTATCTTTCTCCACAATCTTCACCCAGTCATCTGCCCTCATTTAATCGTTGTCTCCAGTGAGGCTGAGACTGTTCTAACCCTGGAGGATATGTTCAACACATAGACAGTCTTGCTTAGCTTCCTTCAGTTCTTCTCCTAGGAAGGCAAGCTCAGAGAAGTGCTCTCACACATACACAGATCCCAAGAGCTCCTGGAATCCTGTCTTCTAAGGTCTTTTCCACAGCGATGGTGTGAATTCTTAGAGCTCACCCCAGAATAGCTTCCAGAAAAGAAACTGGAAAAGGGTGTTCTTTCCATCAATGCCTGGGTGAGCTACTGACGATCTACCTGAAGTTTATAGACCTGCAGCTTTTCCCAACTGAAATCCACTTATTATTGCACAATAAAGTCATCGGATGGATCTCTTTGAACTAAAAGTGACATTGGGATAACTTTGGCCACCTGGAGTGCTTAAATCTTTTCTTTTGCAGAAATGCCATTGGGCTTCCAGGAAACCTAAACAAAAGCACTAAAATGACAGGGTACCTGAGGGCGCAGTGACAAGACCTGGCTGGGAAGAAATGCCAGAACTTTGGCAAGAAGAGAGCAAAGCAGAGGCTTAGAGTCATAAAGGAAGGAGCTTGAAAGAGCAGGTCTACCAGTAAGCTATTGCAGAATGCAGAAGAGTTTTCAGGAGCACAGACTGCCCCCAAGGTGGAACACAGACTGCCCCCAAGGTGGAACACGGACTGCCCCCAAGGGGGAGCACAGACTGCCCCCAAGGGGGAACACAGACTGCCCCCAAGGGGGAGCACAGACTGTCCCCAAGGTGGAACACAGACTGCCCCCAGGGGGGAGCACAGACTGCCCCCAGGGGGGAGCACAGACTGCCCCCAGGGGGGAGCACAGACTGCCCCCAAGGAGGAGCACAGACTGCCCCCAAGGAGGAGTACAGACTGTTCCCAAGGGGGAGGGAGCACAGACTGCTCCCAAGGGGGAACACAGACTGCCCCCAAGGTGGAACACAGACTGTCCCAAGGAGGAGCACAGACTGTCTTCAAGGCTGGGTTCCTAAAGCCAAAAAATCCCTCCAAGGATGGGTTCCTGAACCCACAGACTGGCCCCAAGGGTAGGTTTCCAATAAAGAACGAGATCAGAAAAGTATAAAAGAGAACTGGATTTATTAAGGACCCACACAAGGCAAGAGTTTTACACCTATCTATCACATTTCTTCATTTATTCTTCCATCCTTATCAAGAATGGTTTCAATAATCAGAAGACACCGGTTCAAATCCCAGGTGCGCTATTTGCCAGCTGCCATCCTGGGATGACTTGCTTCACCTTTCTAACTCTTATTTCCTCATCTATATGCAGAAATTATATCATAAACTCCACTGAATGTAGAACTTTTAAGGAGGAACCAAAGAATATTTAGTAGAAAAGAAATTGCTCATTAACTGCATTGAAAGAAAAAAATATACATGATGATAGTAATAAACTGAAACAATACAATTCTGATTTTCTTAGAAAATACATATACTTTGAATACATGCATATCTATATGCATTAAGTAGATATGCATATATATGAGATAAAATAAATAAAAATATTAATGACGGTTATTTCCGCATAGTGGAAATTCAGATGATTTAATTTTTAAATGTACTTTTCATATTTTGCAAATTGCCTACATTGAACATGGCATACTTTGAAACATTTTCCTAGATTTGCATTTTTATTGCAAATGTGATCCATGTTCAATGTAGAAAAGGAAACTGTGCTACCACCGGGAACAGCGTTTTATGAATCCTTCCAGATGTTTGCCTGCACGGATGTGAATGTACATATAGAAGGCATGAGTGTCTCAGGCCACAAACCCAGGCGCTGCACACACGTGGGCTCCTTAGCTCTCTAGAGCCTCGGGAACGTCTCTCCTGAGTTTCCGCTGCACCTAGTCACAGAAACGTAACATTAAGCATGGAAGAGTATGCCCTAGAAAATAAGGATGTTTCTCAGTCAAACAGGAGTTTCCCTGTGAATTTAACCTTGCCCTACTGCTATGGTTTGGACAGGGTTTATCGCACAAGGGCTCATGTACAGAAAGTTGATTTTGCATATGTGTGGTTTTTACCGAAATAGAATATCACTCCCTGCCTCTCTTTTCTACCTCCAGCCCCTTCCAGATTCTGTTCCCTGAACCCTTCCTTCCCCTTTGCATTCTCAATATGATAGCAACTAGTAAGTCTACTTTTGTTATTTTTGTGTATATAGTTTCAAGGATGACCACTACGCATTGGACAATTGATATGGGGACTCATCCATGGGACAGACTAGTTCTCCTCCCAGCTCCCAGCAGTCAATAGTTGCCTGCAGTTCTTTTGTCTAGAGATGGGGCCCCTTTCACAGTAATCTGTCCATTGATGCTGATATTGCAGTCTTGTTTATGTAGCCATTTCTTCCTGTTATTCTGACTCTTACAATCTCTCTGCGCCATCTTCTAAAATGTTTTTTGAGCCATAGACACAGAAGCCATGATGTGCATGTATTCAAGAGACATTTTAAACCTATATAATTTTTTAAAAAATTATACTGGCACAAAAACAGACTTGCAGACAAATGCAATAAAGTGGAAACCCAGTGAGTCCTTCTAACTATGCCATCTGATATTGACAGAGAGGCAAAAAATATAAAGTAAGGGTGTTAGCATTCTGTCTAAACTCCACCCCACAGTTACCTGGCAACAGCCAGGTATACTCCTCCCCACAGTTGCCTGGCAACAGCCAGGTGGGCCTGGCCCACTATACAAGGGGCTGCTTGCCCCTCCTCTCTCTCTTATCTCTTTCTCTTGCCTCTCTCTTACATCTCTTATGTCTTACCTCTCCCCCCTCTCTCCACATGGTCATGGCCAGCCTCCACCTCTCTACTTCTCTACCTTCTTCCTCTCTCTGCCTGTCTCTGCCTCTACTACCCTCTTAACTCCCTTCCCCATGCCCTAAATAAACTCTGTTTTCTATACTATACCTTCGAGTGTGTCTGGTCCTTCTGGGAGAAGGGATGCCTGGGCTTGGGCCTGCACTCCCTTCCCCCACACCTTCCTCCCCTACACCCATATAACATATATCTTATTATATTTTTATAAATACATCAAAGGGGGGAAGTGTCTTCAACAATTGATTCTGGGAAAAATGATTATTCATGAGTAGAAGAATGAAATTTGACTCATATCTAATGCCTTACACAAAGATTAGCTCCAAGTGGATCAAAGAACTCAATTTGAAACCTAAAACACTAAAATACTCCTAGAAGAAAACATAGACATTGCCCTAAAAGACATAGGCGTATGAAAGAATTTTCTGAAAAGGATTCGATTTGCCAAGGCCAACAATCAAAAACTGGGACCTCATAAAGCTAAAAAGCTTCTGTACAGTTAAGGAAACAATCAATCAAGTGGGAAAAAAAACAAAGAATGGGAGACAAATTTTACCAGCTATCTATCTGACAGAGGATTAAAATTCAGAAAATAAAGAACTCAAAAAAAGAAAAAAAGTCAAGAAAACAAATGACCCAA
>CM052708.1:84480493-84496468 GCA_028551405.1 Uromys caudimaculatus | reverse complement strand
CCCGCCCACCCATTCCCATATTCCCACCTTGACATTCCCTTTTACTGGGGCCACTAGCACCCTCAGGCCCAAAGTCCTCTCCTTTCTCCCTGGTGGCCATCGAGGTGATTCTTCTGCCTCATATGTAGTCCAAATCATGGGTCAATAGATGTGTATTCTTTGGTTAGTGGTCTGAACTAGAGGACGACCAGGGGGAGGGAAATGACCCAATTTTTAAAAAATTAAAAAAAAAAAAGTGTGATGGATATAAACAGAGAATTCTCAACAGGGAAGATAAAAAGGGATAAGAAATAACTTAAAAGAGTGTTAATCATCTGTAGCAATTTAAAACAACTTTGAGATTTCAGTTCATCTCAGTGAGACTGCCCAGGATAACCAAATCAACTGACAACCTCTGGCGAAGTTGTGGAGAAAGGGGAACCCTTCCTTCACTGTCGGTGGGAATGCACACTGGAGCAGCCAACTCTGGAAATTAGCATGGAGAACCCTCAAAAAACTAAAAATAGATCTACCATACTACCCAGCTATCCCACTCCTGGAATATGCCCAAGGACTAGACAGTCTATATCACAGATATTTGCCCAACTCTGTTCACAGCCGCACTATTCATAATAATCAGAAAATGGAAACAAACTAAATGTCCTTCAACATATATATGGATAATGAAGATATAGTACAGATACACCATGAAATGCTACTCAACTGAGAAGAAAAAAATGAAATGTTCAGGTAAACAGATGGGCCCAGAAAAGACCGTATTGAATGAGGTAACACAGACGAGAAACACAAACAGCACACACTCTCTCTCATCTGTAACTCCTAGATTCAAATCCTCAGACGTGAGTATAGATCATGGAGTCACCAGAGAAGCAAGGAAGGTATAAAGGGATCATGAGGAGATGGGGCCTAAAAGTCAAAGAACAGGGTCAAGTGAGATGAACTGGGAATGAAATGGACCAGTGGGAGTGGTCTCCAATTGGGAGGAAAGAGAGAAGGGTAAATACACAAGGAGAGGGGTCAAATGACACCAAGGGTGTTCATAACGCCTTAAGGAACCATATTATCTTATATATACCTAAAAGTACACAATTATACATCATATATATGAGTATGTGCATATATGCATATCCATCGTAAAGGAAGTTAAGCCATGTGAGCTGACAATGCTCCCCACAAGAACTGTGCAGTAACAAAACTGCTACTCACAAGAACTATACAATAACAAAAGCCCCATTACTAGGCCTCAGAAATCTTTCAAAGGGTTACTAAGGGCAGTCCAAGTGACTTCCAAAACAATATAGACTTTGGTCACCTCTCAGGAGTTGAGAGTGGGCCCCTATTGTTGAAGAAACCACACACATAAGTCACAGGATTTAGGGGCTGGAGAGATGGCTCAGTGCTTAAGAGCACTGGCTGCTCCTCCAGAGGTCCTGAGTTCAATTCCCAGCAACCACATGGTGGCTAAAAACCATCTGTAATGGGATACGATGCCCTCTTCTGGTGTGCCTGAAGACAGCTGCAATGTGCTCATATAAATAAAAAATAAATAAATCTTTAAAAAAAAAAAAAAAAAAGGACACAGGATTCAGTTGATTCAAACAAAACCTGACCTGAAAGCCCCTTTATTCCTGGTGGTCTAGCTTTTATGGTACCACCACAAAAACAAACAAAAAACCCTGTGCAAGCTCCCAAGGGAGGGGTGCACTTAAATAGTCCTATCCAGCTTCGATATCTATGAACCATCATGATGACCAGCATGGCAAGATATGCATACAGGTTCAAGAAATGGCACTCACATGTCTGTGGCAACCAACAGCTCTCTAATTGGACCCATTCAGGACAGTAACAATCATGTCTGCTAATGGAAACCAAGCCAGCTTCCTGGGGCTAGTGAAGTCATGGACATAGGAAAGAATCTACTACTGCCACTTTGCTAGGCCAGCATAATTCCTCACTATCTTCTGAGACTTATTTTTAAACCCATAGACAAGTGGTTCTCAAAGAAGCCAATTCTTACAGCAAACGGAGACTATCAATGAAAACCACAACTGGGAACAATGCAGAGATCAATGGATTATGAGGAGCCCAGCCTCACTGGATACATCTATAACAAAGAAAGACTGATGCCCTCTGACACAATACTAAGAAGTGTAGGACCTTTAAGAGGTGGAACCTAATGAAAAGCAATTGTGTCACTTGAGACTTTTCTCTTGGAAGGAATTGGGGCTTGTCTCTCAGAGTAAGTGTTCCCAGGAGTGAAGGTCATGAACCTGAATATGGAATTTCTCTCACCAAATGATCTCTCCCTAATAAACTCCTGCCACTGAGATGCTTTCTGCTTTAAGACCTTCCTTGGTAGCTGATTTCATGTGACAATCTGCTTTGGGACTTACATATTCCAAAACTATAAGCCAATAAATAACCTCTTTGGTTTATAAGATACCAAGTCTTCAGTATTTGGTTATGACAAAAGAAAATAGACATATGTAACTCCCACCTTTCTTCTTCTTAGAATTTAAGCTCATCCTAAGGTGAAAATGTTCTCCATAGAGCCCTGAGATAAGCCATGGGGATAGGCCAGCAATTCACGTACTTACAGTCTTTTCATGTCACTTTGAGCCAAGGTTACTGTTTTTCTCCCCTGGTCTTCAGGTCTATCCTAACCAGTAAATTCCAAGATACCTAAGTTAGTAAGATGTAGCTGACAATTTGAGCTTCCCTTCTGTGTGGCCTCTTCTGGTCCAACAGCCCCAGTCCCTTTATTTCACAATGGTGAACAATTAACACATCAGGGTGGGTCCTTCCACCATCTTGGCTTCCATGGAGGCCTGCTGAGAACAGAACTTGTAAAAAGCAAATATGTCTGGAAGGCTGTGGTACAAGGCCATTTTTGCAGGCTACAGGTCTCTGGAACTAAAAAGAGCACACAGCTCTTCTTAAAATTGAAGGTGTTTAGGCCGGAGATGAAACTGAGGTCTACTTAGGCAAGAGATACAGTGACTCTTGGAGGCAAACCAAACAAAACCAGAGGGATCTGGGGAAAAGTAACTCAGGTCCCTAAAAACAGTGGCATGCTTCATGCCAAATTCTGAAGCAAGCTTCCTGAAAATGACATTGGACACAGAATCCATGTCATACTGTATCCTTCCCAGACTTAAACTAATGAAAAGGAAATAAATAAAAGTGGGCAAAAAAATTCAGGGTGTTGCCCCATGCTTCCCCAGAATAGGTTATTACAGTCTCTCTCTGCCTAGATGTCTTCCCTACTCCAACCCTGTCGATTTCTACTCTTCTGAAACTGAGGCTGCCTGGCTCAGGGATGTTAGTGATGGAAATTACCTCCACAGAGTCCAGATGGATTTCAGCTATCTTATTACTCTCTACTACCCCCCCAAGGAGACCCTTCATGAAACAGTTCTCAGATATCAGTCTCATACAGGGAGTAAGAAGATTCCTCTTGCCAGGCAGTGGTGGCGCACACCTTTAACCCCAGCACTTGGGGGGCAGAGGCAGGTGGATTTCTGAGTTCATGGCCAGCCTGGTCTACAGAGTGAGTTCGAGGACAGCCAGGGATACACAGAGAAACCCTGTCTTGAAAAACCAAAAAAAAAAAAAGAAGGATATAAATAACTCCCTTAAAGAAATACAAGAGAAAACACAGATAAATAGGTAGAAGCCCTTAAAGAGGAAACACAAAAATCCATCCCTAAAAGAATTATAGGAAAATACAATCAAACAGGTGAAGGAAATGAACAAAACCATCCAGGATCAAAAAAAAAAAAAAAAAGGAAATAGAAACAATAAAGAAATCACAAAGGAAGACAACCCTAGAGATAGAAAACCTAGGAAAGAGATCAGGAGTCATAGATACAAGCATCACCAACAGAATACAAGAGATACAAGAGAGAATCTCAGGTGCAGAAGATACCATAGAACACATAGACACAACAGTCAAAGAAAATGCAAAATGCAAAAAGCCCTTAACCCAAATCATCCAGGAAATTCAGGATACAATGAGAAGACATAACCTAAGGATAGAAGAAAGTGAAGATTCCCAACTTAAAGGGCCAGTAAATATCTTCAACAAAATTATAGAAGAAAACTTCCCTAACTTAAAGAAAGAGATGCCCATGAACATACATGAAACCTACAGAACTACAAATAGATTGGACCAGAAAAGAAATTCCTCCTGTCACATTATAGTCAAAACACCAAATGCAAAAACAAAGAAAGAATATTAAAAGCAGTAAGGGGAAAAGGTCAAGTCACATATAAAGGCAGACCTATCGGAATTACACCAGATTTCTCACCAGAGACTATGAAAGCTAGAAGGTCCTCGGCAGATCTTATACAGACTCTAAGAGAACATAAATGCCAACCCAGGGTACTATACCCAGCAAAACTCTCAATTACCATAAATGGTGAAACCAAGATATTCCATGACAAAATCAAATTTACACAATATCTTTCCACAAACCCAGCCCTACAAAGGATAATGGATGGAAAACACCAACACAAGGAGGGAAACTACACCCTAGAAAAAGCAAGAAAGTAATCTTTCAACAAACCCAAAATAAGATAGCCACACAAACATAAAAATAACATTGAAAGTAACAGGTAGCAACAATCACTATTCCTTATTATCTCTTAACATCAATGGACTCAATAAAAACACATAGACTAACAGACTGGATACATAAACAGGACCCAGCATTTTGCAGCATATAGGAAATGCACCTCAGTGTTAAGGACAAACACTACCTCAGAGTAAAGGGCTGGAAAATAATTTTCCAAGTAAATGGTCCAAAGAAACAAACTGGAGTAGCAATTCCAATATCAAATAAAATTGACTTTCAACCAAAAGTCATCAAAAAAGATAAGGAAGGACAATTCATACTTATCAAAGGAAAAAATCTACCAAGAAGAACTCTTAATCCTAAACATCTATGCTCCAAATGCAAGGGCACCCACATTCATAAAAGAAACTTTACTAAAACTGAAAGCACACATTGCACCTCACACAATAATAGTGAGAGACATCAATACCCCATTCTCATCAATGGACAGAGCATAGAAACACAAACTAAACAGAGACACAGTGAAACTAACAGAAGATATGGACCCATTGGATTTAACAGATATCTATGAAACATTTCATCCTAAATCAAAAGAATATACCTTCTCAGCACCTCATGGTACCTTCTCCAAAATGACCATATATTCGGTCACAAAACAGACCTCCAAAGATATAAGAAGATTGAAATAATCCTGTGCCTCCTATCAGATCACTACGGATTAAGGCTGATCTTCAATAGCAACAAAAACAACAGGAAGCCCACATACACATGGAAGCTGAAAAACACTCTACTCAATGATAACTTGGTCAAGGAAGAAAGAAAGAAATTAAAGACTTTCTAGAATTTAATGAAAATGAAGGTACAACATACCCAAACTTATGGGACACAATGAAAGCAGTGCTAAGAGGAAAACTCATAGCTTTGAGGGCCTCCAAAAAGAAACTGGAGAGAGCATACACTAGCAGCTTAACAGCACACCTGAAAGCTCTATACAAAAAGAAACTAATACACCCAAGAGGAGTAGAGCAGGAAATAATCAAATTAAGGGCTGAAATCAACCAAGTAGAAACAAAAAGAACTATACAAAGAATCAACAAAACCAGGAGCTGGTTCTTTGAGAAAATCAACAAGATAGATAAACCCTTAGCCAGACTAACCAGAGGGCACAGAGACAGTACCCAAATTAACAAAATCAGAAACGAAAAGGGAGATATAACAACAGAAACTAAATAAATTGAAAAAACCATCAGATCCTACTACAAAAGCCTGTACTCAACAAAATTGGAAAATCTGGAAGAAATGGACAATTTTCGAGACAGATACCAAATACCAAAGTAATGTCAGGATCAGATAAACTATCTAAACACTCACATAACACCTAAAGAAATAGAAGCAGTCATTAAAAGTCTCACAACCAAAAGAAGCCCAGGACCAGATGGGTTTAGTGCAGAATTCTCTCAGACCTTCAAAGAAGACCTGATACCAATACTCTTCTATCTATTCCACAAAAATAGAAACAGAAGGAACACTACTCAATTCACTCTATGAGGCCACAATCACACTGATACCAAAACCTCACAAAGACCCAACAAAGAAAGAAAACTTCAGACCAATTTCCCTTATGAATATCGATAAAAAAAAAAAAAAAACTCAATAAAATTCTGGCAAACCAAATCCAAGTACACATCAAAACGATCATTCACCATGATCAAGTAGGCTTCATTCCAGGGATGCAGGGATGGTTCAATACCCGGAAATCCATCAATGTAATTCACTACATAAACAAGCTCAAAAAAAAAAAAAAACCACATGGTCATTTCATTAGATGCTGAAAAAGCATTTGACAAAATTCAACATTCCTTCATGATAAAAGTCTTGGAAAGATCAGGAATTCAAGGCCTATAACTAAACATAGTAAAAGCAATATACAGCAAACCAGTAGCCAACATCAAACTAAATGGAGAGAAACTTGAAGTAATCCAACTAAAATCAGGCACTAGACAAGGATGCCCTCTCTCTCCCTATTTATTCAAGGTGCTACTTGAAGTTCTGTCTAGATCAATTAGACAACAAAAGGAGGTTAAAG
Source organism: Uromys caudimaculatus (assembly GCA_028551405.1). Taxonomy (NCBI): domain Eukaryota; kingdom Metazoa; phylum Chordata; class Mammalia; order Rodentia; family Muridae; genus Uromys; species Uromys caudimaculatus. The sequence goes on along the minus strand of CM052708.1, from coordinate 84,489,805 downwards.
GGATACAAATTGAAAAGAAAGAAATCAAAATATCACTATTTGCAGATGATATGATCATATCCTTAAGTGACCCCAAAAACTCCATCAGAGAACTCCTACAGCTGATAAACAACTTCAGCAAAGTGGCCGGATATAAAATTAAATCAAACAAATCAGTAGGCCTCCTATACTCAAAGGATAAACAGGCTGAGAAAGAATTTAGGGAGATGACACCCTTCACAATAGTCACAAACAATATAAAGTATCTTGGTGTGACTCTAACCAAGCAAGTGAAAGATCTGTATGACAAGAACTTCAAGTCTCTGAAGAAAGAAATAGAAGAAGACCTCAGAAGATGGACAGGTCTCCCATGCTCATGGATTGTCAGGATTAACATAGTAAAAATGGCCATCTTGCTGAAAGCAATCTACAGATTCAATGCAATCCCCATCAAAATTCAAACTCAATTCTTCATTGAGTTAGAAAGAGCAATTCTCAAATTCATTTGGAATAACAAAAAACCCAGGATAGCAAAAACTATTCTCAACAATAAAAGAAATTCTTGGGGAATCAGTATCCCTGATCTCAAGCTGTACTACAGAGCAGTAGTGATAAAAACTGCATGGTATTGGTACAGTGACAGGCAGCTGGATCAATGGAATAGACTTGAGGACCCAGAAATGAACCCACACACCTATGGTCACTTGATCTTTGACAAAGGAGCTAAAACCATCCAGTGGAAAAAAAGGCAGCATTTTCAACAAATGGTGCTGGTTCAACTGGTGGTCTACCTGTTGAAGAATGCAAATTGATCCATTCCTATCTCCCTGTACAAAGCTCAAGTTCAAGTGGATCAAGGACCTCCACATAAAACCAGATACACTGAATCTAAGAGAAGAGAAAGTGGGGAAAAGTCTCCAACACATGGGTACAGGGGAAAAGTTCCTGAACAGAACACCAATGCCTTATGCTCCAAGATCAAGAATCGACAAATGGGAACTCATAAAACTGCAAAGCTTCTGTAAAGCAAAGGAAACTGTCAATAGGACAAAATGGCAACCAACAGATTGGGAAAAGATCTTTACCAATCCTATGTCTGATAAAGGTCTAATATCCAATATATACAAAGAACTCAAGAAGTTAGACTCCAGAGAACCAAATAACCCTATCAAAAAATGGGGAACAGAGCTAAACCAAGAATTCTCAACTGAGGAAATTCGCAGGGCTGAGAAGCACCTAAAGAAATGTTCAACATCCTTAGTCATCAGGGAAATGCAAAAGAAAACAACCCTGAGATTCCACCTCATACCAGTCAGAATGGCTAAGGTCAAAAACTCAGGTGACAGCAGATGCTGGCGAAGATGTGGAGAAAGAACACTCCTTCATTGCTGGTAGGATTGCAAGCTGGTACAACCACTCTGGAAATCAGTTTGGTGGATCCTCACAAAATTGGACATAGTACTACCTGAGGATCCAGCTATACGTCTCCTGGGCATATACCCAGAAGATGCTCCAACATGTAATAAAGACACAGGCTCCACTATGTTCATAGCAGCCATATTTATAATAGCCAGAAGCTGGAAACAACCCAGATGTCCCTCATCAGAGGAATGGATACAGAAAATGTGTTACATCTACACAATGGAGTACTACTCAGCTATTAAAAACAATGACTTAATGAAATTCTTAGACAAATGGATGGAACTTGAAAATATCATCCAGAGTGAGGTAACTCAGTCACAAAAGAACACACATGGAATGTACTCACTGAGAAGTGGATGTTAGCCCAAAAGTTCAGAATACCCAAGATTCAATTCACAGACCATATGAAGCCTAAGAAGAAGGAAGACCAAAATGTGGATGTTTCAGTGTTTCTTAGAAGGGAGAACAAAATACTCACAGGAGGAAATATTGAGACAAAGTGTCAAGCAGAGACTGAAGGAAGGGACATCCAGGACTGTCCCACCTGGGGAAACATTCCATATATAGCCACCAAACCCGGACATTCTTGTGGATGCTGGGAAGTACTTGCTGATGGAAGCATGATAAGCTCTCTCCAGAGAGGCTCAGGCAGAGCCTGACAAATACAGAGGCAGATGCTCTCAGTCAACCATTGGACTGAACGTGGGGTCCCGGATTGAGGAGTTTGAGAAGGGACTGAGGGAACTGAGGGAGTTTGCAGCCCCATGGAGGGAGCAACAGTGTCAACTAGCCAGACCCCCCAGAGCTCCCAGAGATGAACCACCAACCAAAGAATACACATGGAGGAACCCATGGTGCTGGCCACATATGTGGCAGAGGAGGGCCTTGTTGGCCATCAGTGGGAGGAGAGGCCTTTGGGCCTGAGGGTGTTAGATGCTCCAGTGTAGGGGAATGCTAGGGAGGGAAGATGGGAGTGGGTGGGTGATTGGGGGAGCACCCTCATAGAGGCAGGGGGAGGGGGTATGGGATAGGGGGTTTCCAAAGAGGAGACCTGAAAAGGGGAAAACATTTGAAATTTAAATAAATATCTTAATTAATTAATTAACTAATTAATTAATTAATATAAAAACGGAGGCATTGTTTCCATTCTTTGACTCACTAGTGCTGTAGAGGACACCTATATGTGACTCTCCTGCTTATTTGATTGACTATTTTGCTAAGACCCAATGTTTACAGGTGGAATTGTTCTATCCAAGAATATTGGCAAATTGCACCCAGCAATAAAGTACGTGTGAGAACTTTAAAAATAACAAATTAGAATACCAATCCAATTGGGGAATTACATATTGTCCAATAAGTAAATTTAATAAATAATTATAGAATAAATATATTTATATAAGGTGCATTACATATGAAAAAAATATGATGTCAAAGAGAAGCTAGAGACGGCTCTATGACTAGGAGAACTTAGTGATCCTACAGAGGACCTGACTTTGTTTCCCAGTACTCATGTTGGGTAGCTCACAACCTTCTGTAACTCATCTCCAGAGAATCCAATGCCTCTGGGCTTCTTGTATACATATGCACATGCAAACACATACATATACGTAATTAAAAATAACAAAAAATTAATTCTGTGGGAAGCCAGACTGACCCAAGACTTTCTTAGAGGTCCTGATGAGAGTACAAAGGGAACTTTAGTTTTGTGTCCTTGTCTGGGAATGGAATTTGGTAGGGCCTGTTTGATGCCACAGCCAGGACCTCATAGGAGTCAGAGTTCCAGTCTCTGGGGTTCTGAGCCTTCCCTCTGAGCTCTGGTTATCAGTCCTTAGGCAGCTGTGTGCAGTATCCTGTGTTCTCTTTGCAAACGTTGTCTGACTTAGCTCTCTGCTGACCTTGGCATCTTTTCCTCCTGCAAATAGTCTAAATGATGTTGTGCTTCTTAATAAACTTGCTTGGCACAAGTCACCGGCTTATGGAAGCCCTCCTGGTGCCAGCTATGCTTTTGTCACCTCTATTTCTCACCCCCTGACCTCCCACTCAACACTTTACCATTCAGGTCCCTATTCCTGTGGGCTTAGGTCATAATTCTTTTTTTAATATCTAAAGAAAAAAATAAACTAGCCATGGTATAAGCAAGCAACAGTCCTACCCAGTTATGACGGTAAGGAAACACCAGTGACCAGCGTGGCGCAATAAGCCTAAGCATGCAGCGGCAAGCAAACCTTGATGATAACCAATAGCTCTCTGATTACACTTAAGACCCACTCAGTGAGACAGAAATCATGCCTAGTGCTGGAAATTTAGCCAACTACCAGGGCTAGTGAAGTCCTGCATCTTGGAGCAGCACCTGCAAGTACCACCTTACGAAATCACCATAATCCATAACTAAGTTTTCATCTTTATACATACAGAGGGTAATCCTCGTCCTTCATCACTGCAACAGAGGGAGACCATTATAGAAAACCACAACCAAGTAATTGAAATGCAGAATTCTGGAGTCCTGATGAGTACATCTCTAAGACAACTCCTGCACTTAAGGTTCGGGGATCATTACAGGAGGAATAAAAAGGTTGTAAGAGGCATGGGAACAGGGAGTTTGCTGTGAGACCGTGCCTCGTAGGAATGCCGGAAGCTGCACCCATGGAGACTCGCCGACAGAATAACCTAAACGTGAGCTAAACAAGGAAAACCACAACAAATATTTTCAATTTCTAAAGGCATATACCCTCTATTATAGACAAATTTTAATCTAATTGAAAAATTTTAATTTTATTAAAAATGTCATATAATCCTCTACAATGCTGTAGATTAAAATAATTATTTATATTTTGTATTGTTTCAATACTTGATTCTAAGTTTTGCCAAGGTAGAAGGAGGTGAGTCTGTTCTGTGTCTCCATATAAAGAGGTTCTTGGGTCGTATGACTTTCTCAACCTTAAACACCATAGTATTTGCCAAAAAGATGGTGTGTACATTTCCAACTTCCCAAATGTTAGAAACAAAGGCCCTGAGCATACTAAAAGGTCATATGTCTACACTTATCTCAAAGCACACTAAAATTAATTATTTTGGAAGTTTCTTATACATGAGTTAGAAAATTCTACTCTGCAGGTTTGGAACATTCATGGTTTTCATAAGCATCTATGAAGCACAGCAAACTCCTCAGTCCATGAGTTTTTAATGTACAGGCTAAAAATTCTACTTCCCAGGAAGATATTTTACTATGCAAATGTGAGGATTTAAAATAATTGGTACTCTTGAATGACATACTGTTTTCAGCAATAACCAAATTAACCACACAAATATTTCCAAATATCTATTTCTGAAATGCTTTCTCAAAACAAGAAAGAATTCCTTTTTTAAAGCAATTATTTTCCCATGCATAGTTATAACATTGATGGGGCAGATTAATACATTTGAATTTTTTTTTTAAAAAATGCCTGGTAATTCTTCAATGACATAGTGTCATCACTAAGAAGGTCAGCAAACCTAAAGGAGTTTTTATGAAGTCAACCATCTTAGCTTCAAGGTTTGATAAAGCATTTTGTCACAAGATCTTCAGAGAAACACAGGGGATCTGGCACACTCTTCTGGCTTCTGTGGTCAGTGCGGTCACACACACACAAACACAAACACATACATATTTTTAAACATAGTGTGTTTTGTTTTGTTTTGTTTTTTAAAGCCCTAGTTGTACCAGGGCACTGTTGCTGTTCTCTGGGGTATCAAAGAACAATCCCACTTGACACTGTTGGTATTTTTTGATAGGAAGGTACCTGAGCAGAGACACATACATGTGTCAACCTCACAGCGTTTTGTTTTTGTTTTTAATAAATACGATGGTCGCATCTGCTAAGGAGGGAAGAGACTGAAGTCACAGTGCAAGAAGAAAGCCCAGCCATGAAATCAGCTTTTCTTCCTAAACAGGAAAGAAAAGAGTTCTGAGAATACAAACATACTAAAAAGCCTCATTCTATCTAGAAATCAAAGGGAAGCAGCTCGGTGCTGTTACAAAGAAATTCAGTGTTGACTATCACCAAAGGGAGGAGGCGGCCTTATAAGAAAATCCAGGAAGTAACAGTGTTTAGTGGGTTAAAGGAGACCCTGGGATAGGAAAAAGAAAATTGTCTTAATCCAATGCAGTGCATTTAAGACAATAAAAGTAATAAGTGCAAGTAAAAGTAACACAGAGAGAGAACGCAAACTGGGCAGTCCCTCAGCCATGTAGGCAGGACAGTCTGGGCAGAGGAGCGAAGGAAGTCCGCCAGTCCTGGGAAGACAAGGGCTGCTTCTGCCAGGACAGGGCCGTTGTAGCTGCAGGGGTCGGGGGAGGCCGATCCTGCTGTCACATCAGGGTGTGGAGGTCAAGAGCAGGCTTGTGAAACTTCTAATTAAGTTTTAATGGAAAACTTTCTATCTTCAACCTCACTTCCTGAAGGCATTTGCTTTCAACTGCACATCCTACCAGGAGAATTCTATAGATTGTATAAGGATCTAAATATAAATTCAACAGAAACACAATCATATCACGATGATATCCTGTAATGTGCGTCTTTGTTATCATGAAGCAGAAGAGCGTGGACACCCTGTGTATATAGAGATCAAATTCAGTCTTTTGGAAGCTGCGTTGTATCCTGTTCTATGGATCAATGTTAAATTATTTATCTGGTTCTCCATACATTTATATTCACCTGGCTTCCACTGTCTTCCTATTTACAGATGGGGCTGCCAAGGGGCCCACGCTCTGGTGAGCACAGTCTTTACATCAAACCCTCTGCACCTCTATCCCAGAACTTCTGGGAACCACATCTGCAGGTCTGTACGGGTTTTCACCTTCCTAAAACTCGGAGCCTTCATTTTTAATAGGAAATAATCTCAACTATATAGAGTGTACTGTTTCCCTTGGTCAACTTGACATAAAACCTAGACATTTCTGGGAAGAGAGACTCTTAATTGAGAAGATGCCTTCTAAAGATTGGCCTGTAGTCAGGTCCCTGGGGCACTACCTTTACTAATGGCTAGTGTGTGAGGGCCCAGCCTATGAGGTAGTACCACACATCCAGGCATCTGGTCCTGAGCTGCCTAAGGAAACTGGTTGAGCCAGTAAGCAGTGTTCCTCCACAGCCTCTGCTTCAGTTCTTCCCTCCAGGTTCCTGCCTTGAGTTCCTGATGTCATTTCCCTCAGTGATGAACTTCCAGTTGCTTTTTGCCATGGTGTTTAAACACAGCAATAGAAACCCTAATTATGACATTGAAATAGTTGTGAACTGAATAGGTTCACACCGATCACTGAAATTAAATGAGCAAATCTCCTTACCTCTGCCTCCTCCCTCCCTCCCTCTTTCCCTTTCTCTCTCTCCTTCTCTCTCTATGTATAGATAAAGACAAAGGGCTGGGGTGGGGTTCAGAAGCCCAGCAGATGGTATTCTCTATTCTCAGAGAATAGAAGGAATTTTATAAATTAATGATCAAGAAGCAAGCACGTCCCTCCAGACTCACAGAAACAGAAAGCAGACTAAAGCACAGAGGCAACCTGCGACCCGCAGGGTAGACCTCAGGTGGGCCGTGGACAAAGCATTGAGAAGATGCTACTCTTTTGGACCAGAAGACTGTGACTTGAGAATGAAAGTGTCGATAGTCCTGAGAGAAGACAGCCCTGTCATCCTAATGGCAAGGGCGTGGGAGAGCAAAATTTCAACATGAGTGCCAATGAATAACAGACTTGATCAGTGATGTTAAGAAACACCCAGAGAAAAACAAAATATAGTGCCACACCCGAGACTCTTGCAAGCAACAGAGATACAAATGATGGGGCTTTGGAAACCCAAGCTAAGAGCAGAGGGGACAAAGATCTCAAAAGGCCCGGGGATAACAAAGCATTTAAAAGGAGGAGCACAGCCTTGCAGTCATTTCCCCATCATTCTTAAAAGTGATCAGCTTTCAAATCCAGGAAACCTCATGCTTCCACCCACCCTCCTACAGAGGATCTACCTGGGCCTCGCGGCTGACCATGCCAGATCTGTCATCCTCTGCAGGTCACAAAACAGAGTCCAGGATTCTGGCCCAGGGTTCGGAGTCTTCTCAACTCCTGTCCAGATTGACCGGTGTTGCTGATCCCACCATACACACACACACACACACACACACACACACACACACACACACACACACACACACGCTTTCATCACATGACCATTGGTCCCTCTAGAGCACCCTACCATATGAGAGACACCCATCTGCAGTTAGAAGCCTATCTGGTAACACTGCCCCATGGGGAAAGAAGCTGATGTGACCTCATTCAGCTCTGGTTGGATAACACTCCCAAGATTGCCTCTACACCGAAGGAGTCACTGGAACATTCTATGCCTCTATTCAGTGACAGTGTCAAAAGCTGAGAGCCCAGCCTTCACACCACCAAACTGAACCTTTCTAAGAGAGGTGATAGATGGATGTAGGGACAGACTTGGTTCACATCCTTGGACTGGGGCAACCACCACCATCCTGCCTGCCCATTATGAGAAGAACCTGTGGCTGAACTCCACAAGAACAGAATGTGTGACAGTCTGACAGACTCTGTACACACGTTTGCTGAGTGAATAAATGAATGTAACAAGATAGAATCAGATCAATAAGAAAACAAAAGGACAAGCGGGCTGATGGGACAAAACACGTGGCTTGGGCCCTCTGATTCAGGATGCCTCCATGTTCCCTGTCTGCACTTCCACCCATGCCAGCTCACATTAGAACCTTCCCCAGTCAGACACAATAGCTTAGACTACCCCACACTTACTACCTATGCTGTTTCTCCTATGTGTTCTTCCCACATGCTACCAGCTAACCTACCCTGCCACCAAAGCCTTCAAAATTCCCCCAGCAGACTATCTCATGGCTGCTAACAACAAGCCATATGTTCTGCCTTGATTTAAAGCTACTTATTTACACAACTGCAGCAGATACTGGGCAGATCCCAGAACCTCTTCCTCTTGCGGTTTAAAGGCGCATCATCCCTACAGCCTGCCCTCCTTTGAACAACAGGAAGCCTAGAGGTGCTTGGGAGTTCCCACCAATGCTGAAACCAGGCAGCAGGCTGAGAAACATGGACTGATTTCTTGCAGTCAGGCACCCTGTTGTATCATTCCTGTCCCTGACTTCCCCAAGACCTGGTTGGGAGGTCACCTCTCCTCTCCCTGCCTTTCCTCAGGCCTCTTTTATGAGATTTCTGTTCATGAATCCACACCCTAGAGATGCCATCGGAGGTCACTGACAGCCTTTCTCATCACGCCTCTTAAGCACCCACTGTGGATCTGCTCCTCTCCAGGCTCCGGTGGCACAGAGGAGTACAGAGAAGCATCTTGTAAGGAGAGCAAAGCAAGTGAAAACAAAAACAGACAAAATCAGGTGGGAAAGAACGGAGAAGTCATGGGTGCTGGAGGAAGGGAAGAGCTTCAGTAAGCCAGGAGCTGTGATGATGGTGTCCTGGAAAGCCTGACTAAGGAAATTCCTAGAATACACCAGCATTTTTAAACATTACAGAGAACAACAAAAAGGACCTATTGCTTTTACTATTTCCAGAGGAAAATTGGATGTGGATATTTACAGTTTGAGAAATTCATCTTTTCCTTTATTGATCCTCTTTGGTGTTGGCTGGAGTGTTACATTTCTCGGCTCCTTGGTGAGGAAATGAACATTAGGCACCCATGACCACAGCTCCCAGTCCCTTCCCACTTCGTGTAGTACAGGTATCAATAGACCCCCATGTCCTCAGGGACTCTTACTGCCTGGGTTGAAGAAAAGACTCCCTCTCCCTGTTCCTCGAGAAGTACAGGGAGGGACTTATTCACCCACAAAAGTAGACACAAAATGACTCATCTGCCCCTGCAAGAGCCCCAGCCCATGCTGGTGAGTGGT
>CM052708.1:84439138-84479993 GCA_028551405.1 Uromys caudimaculatus | reverse complement strand
CACCCAGTTACCAGTCAGCCTCAGATACAACCCAGCAGACAATGGCTGAAAATCGAATGAAAGGCCCACTTTAGGAGTCAGACTGCTAAAATCAGTGGGAAAGGCTCTGGCTGGCCCTGCCGTGGCCCCTGCCCTGGAGGATATGTGCCTTCAAAGCAGAAACATCAGGGAACTTGAACTTGACCACAAAAATACTGAGAACAGTGAAGAGAGAGAAAAGTAATTCCAGACTCCTGCATTCAACCTAGGATAAATAACAAGAAAACTCTGGCCAGCCACCCACTGACAGGTCTCAGTGAGACTCAAACATCTATCTGGATAGGATGATGGCACTGCTGGACTGCTTTTCTTCATCATTCACTTGTTTGACCAGGCAGTCGGTCAGCAGCTTCCTGGACACCCTCCATGACCAGTGCCATTGTCTGCCAAAGGCTGAAGAAGAGTGTAGCCCTGCGGTGAGATTCCTTTTGACTCTAAGCACCAATCCTTTCCCCAGCTGAGCCTCCTCCATAAGAGGTGAGACAGCCACTGAGATCCTCAGCCCTCCCTCATAATCAAGAAGAAAGTCAGCTGTGAATTGAACAGCAAATTCTTGTGAGCCAAACCAGCTGGGGTCTCCTCCAGGCACCCTGGAAACATGGAGTGTCAGGTCCTCTCAGTGGACAAACAAGGCCTGGGACGGTTACTCGGGATGCGTGGTGCGCAGGCCACTATGCAGCTACACCACCACTCCTCATTTGTTATCCACCAGAGGAGTCTCAATTTCATTTTAATGTAGACAAATTCCTGAATCAAAGTATAGCCATGGCCCCCAATGGCCTGCCTTTACCGGGCCAGCCCTGGCTCTGGAGGAAACTCTTACCGCAGAGTACCATGGAATTGTAGGTGTTAGGTGGCTAAATCAAAGACCATCCAAAACAATTCCTATTTCGCCCAGTTCCTGCCAGCCCAAACCTCCCCAACACCCTTCCATGGAAACTTCTGAGCTGGTGATGCTCAAAGTTCATGAGGATATTTCCATCTTCAAAGAGACGAGTTACATAAATGCCATGTCTTCAAAAGTATAAAATAGATGTTCAGGATTTCTGTTTTCAAATGAGGGCAGGTAGGGATTAAGTACAGTGCTGGCCCCGAGGGAACATCTTTGCCTGCTTTGGGCTTATTCATATGGTCTGATTATGCTAAGCTGACCAAAGACTCACTGGTAGCACAAGTTCAACCCCTTGACAGCAAGGTGTTGAACAAACACTAAGCAGAATATATACACACGGAGCTCAGCTGAAGATGCTCTCCCCTCCATGGGGAGATGAGTGTACAAGAAGATGGCATGGGAAACACCAGCCTCAAATAGTTCCAGCCCAAAGCTTCCATTACTGGGTTCCTCTGCTCAAGAAATAGAAATCCATTCTAACTACAATCAGAGAATAATTGGGAGGAATCTGAGAATTCACAGAATTGCTGTCAAAAGCTCAAGAATGAAGCTGGAATGGAAAACGGCTCTGGGGCTTTTAGAGAGCAAACTACAAAATAACTGTGAAGCAGGGACAGTGTGGCTGTGCCTTCTCCCCTGATTGTCTCTATGGATGAGTTCCAGCTGGGTCCTAGGTGCTCAAATTTGCACAGGCTCAGAGAGCTCAGCTGGTTTCCTTGAGCCTTCTGGTTGCCTGGTTGCTATAGGCAATAGAATATCCCATTTGCATTCCCATTTGTAAATGGCAAGCCACACACACACACACACACACACACACACACACACACACACACACACACACACACACACACACCAGACTACAGGAATAAAGGACAGTTCTCCCGAAGGAAATCAGGGAGCTCCCAGAAGGAGGGAAGGTTGGGTTCATTCCCTAGTGATTACACTGAGGGAGTCTCAGCCCCCAGAGTCATGCTCCACTCAGAAGACTCTGACTCTTAGCTGTGGTTGGTACAGACACCCCGAAGGCTGTTGTATTGGCTCCTCTCTCCTAAACCATCCTGAAGATGAGTCCACTTGCCCAGTTGCCCACTTCAGTGATAGGGAGAGGTGAGGCTGAGGAAAAAGGAACTGGGGTTCAGATGTCTTTCTTGTGATCAGGGTAATTGGCCAATTGAAGTCATTTTGCAAATCTATCTCCTGTTCCAGAGAGCCACGCTCAAAACAGGGACCTCCTCAGGCTAACTCAAACAAGAACGAAACTTGTGAAATGACTAAAGGAGGCTAGGAAACTTCTGGAGCTCAGGGTCAGCAAAACCCAACAAGCAGAGAGCAGGGGCAAACCTCCAAGACCCAGGGCCACGGCCTTTCAGACACGTCTTCTGAGCTCCTGCAGGGTCATGTCATCTAAACCTGCCAGGATCACACATGACTCCTTGGTAGACATTACTGCAATTTCAGTTTTACCTCCATAGATGATTTATTTTTACACATGATCAACTTTACCTGGCACAATCTCTCAGACAGGGACCCTGGTATAATGAATATATGTGGACATGTTGCCGTACTCAGTTACTGTCCTGACCCTTGGCATCTCTGTGATTGTTCATGTCATGAGTCTACATGACTGGACTATGGCCAGACATTTGGTCAAACATGGGGGGGGGGGCATTTCTTGAGGAAACCGTCCTCTATGATGTAAGTTGGACCCAGATGATTAGCAATTAAAGGCATAAACAGAATAATTAGATTAGACATCTGGATTCCTGAGCTAAGAAGTTGGCCTTTTCAGCTTTTGGATTATAACTAAAATCTTTGTTCTTTGTGGAAACAGAACTGCTGACATAGAAACTACTGGATCCCTGGGCTATCAACTACTGGATCCCTGGGCTATCAACTACTGGATCTCCGGGCTATCAACTACTGGATCTCTGGGCTAACAACTACTGGATCCCAGGCTATCAACTACAGATAAGGTACATTCTCACTTCTGAAGCTGAATGACCCAATTCTTTACAATAAATCTTTCTGTGTGTATATGGTTTCTGTTGTCTCTGCTCTTCTGGGCAACTCTCACACCACACTGCTCAGTGAGACCCATGCCTTGTTCTGGTCACACTAGACTCACTCCAGAAAAACCCTAGGCTTCCTTTCTCACAGCCTGGTGAATACGTGGAATAAAACAGGTAGCTGGGGCTCTCTGGGATGTGGCTCAGCACTCTGCCTGCATACGAGTTCCTAGGCCCCAATACACACAGAAACTCACTTGCCACTCCTAATCTTGACAGCTCCTCCTGATGCTGTCTCTTGCGTATCCCCTGTGCCATGTCTAGCTCATATCCCATCCAGAGCCCAGGCAACCACTGATGGGTTTTCCATCTGCCCAGAGCAGATTCATATTTTCTTATATGATGGCTAACCTTGATTGTCGACTTGACTAGATTGAGAAGTACCCAGAATATGAGTGAGGCAAGCCTCTAGTTGTGTCTATGAATACAAGAACGCTTCCACAGAGAGGTTAATATGGGAAACACCCAGCCTAAATATGGGTAACCCCATTTGACAGGTTGGGGACCTGGATGGAAAAGGCAAGAGAAAGAAGACAGTGAGCATAGACAATGTTTTCTTTCTCTTTCTGTTTCTTCTTTCTCCTCTTTCTTCTGTCCTGCCTCATCTGCTTCTATCCCCTCTGCCTCCTGGCTGCCGTATGTGGGCTGTTCTGGTCTAACATGCCTTTCTCGGTACCCTGGACTGAGCCTCTGGGACTGGGAGCCAACAAAAACCCTTTCCACTTTGGATTGTTTTTAATTGTTTTGCTCAGGTATTTGTTACGGTGAAAGAAAACACAACAAACTCAGAACTTCAAGGACTCTGGTAATGTGATGTCTTAAGATACATTCCTGTCACTGGTGTAGCAACAGGCGGCTTTCTTTCATTAAGGAGTACCTCTCTACGCACAGGGAAACCCCACATTTGTTTATCTGCTCACCTTCTGGTCCAGTATCTGCATCAGTTCTACTTTGCTATAAAGCTGCACAAATTTTTCATATCTGAGTCTTTTTGTGTGGATCTTAGGTTTCCACTTCTCCTAGATAATGCGGATCAGGATAGGGTAAGAACATAAGTCTACAGCCATCTTTCTAATCATAAAGAACAGCATCCTCTAAAGACTTTGCTCTGCCTCACAGGTTTCTTTCCTCAGGCAGCTACAGGTGTGTAGGTGTGGCCCAGGGGCCAGGGAAGCAAGAGAAGACTGCAAATACCTGTATAGTGGGCCTTCCTAGACAGGTGTGAAGAAGTCCCTCTCCAGCCCCCCTACTGCATCTGCAGTGTGAATGGTGACATCACCACACAGCACTGTCACACAAGGGAAAATTGAGAACATTCCATGTGCCTACCAGCAGTTACTAGCTCAGGGCCGGTTCTTGTTTTGCTTACCTATGTCTCTCTCCTACAGCCTCATCCCTCAGATCCTTTACAGCTAGCATTACCAATTTCTGGTCTATGTGCAATGAATAATTGAGCAAATATGTGAGACTGGTTTAGTCACTTCCAACACCATGCTGGCCGTGGCAAATTAGACCACTGCTTTCCCCCTGAGGGCCCAACCTTGAATGTTAACCTCTCCCATATAACACTGAAGACTTCCAAGCTTCCTCTGGGAAAGGGAAAGACTTCCCCTGCCTAGGCTCCCTGCTGACAACTGACTGGCAGAGTGGGGAATTTCCTGCTGGATTCTTACTGCACATCAACTGGAAAATAGCTCTCTGCTATTGCGGTCCAGGTCCAAGGACAAAAGGCTGGGAACCAGGCCCCAAGAATCTTAGTCATGGCCCCTACCTTGGTTGAGTAGCAAGGCCACTATAAGCAGAGATTTCCTCTTCTGAACAATCACAGTGATAAGAATACATCCTTAGCATCTCTCTGGGGTAGAATGAAATAATGCATATGAACGCATGAACGCGCTCTGAAAACACTAAATTGCTCCCCAAAGGTAAGGTCCTATTATCATGCAGCACTCCTCTCCTCACTTGCACAGACTATCCCCCCACCCCTTTCTCAGACAGCAGCAGGCTCATTGGGTGTTCCGAACAAGTCCTTGGATTTCTGTCAGCCCAGAGGCTACAAAGCATCTTTGCCACCACCCACCAGTGCCCCTCAATCCATGAGCACGAACCAGCTATGGGGGTATCGACTACTCTGACCCTGAGGCAAAAGGAAACACATAGCTTGAAGCCACAGACTGCAGAACCCATGGACCAGGCACGCCATCTGTCACCTGTCTCCTCCTTTCTTCCTTCCCTCCTTCCAGGGCTTTGTCAGCATTCCCATGTGCATCTCTTACCTACAAAGCTGTTCAGCATCTGGTGGGTGAAGCTGGGTGGTCCTCCCCTATAGCCTTCTCTTCCTGTTTCCACTCTGCTTCTCTACTTGAGAACATAGCCTAAGGCTGTCAATCTCTAAAAATCAGAAAATGTCTCAGCTCAGCAAAGCAGCGCCACTGAGCACCTGGAAAACGCCATGACTGTTCAGAAGCTCCACTTGAAAATCATGCTCAGAGAAGTTACTGCCTGAAGCCATTTCAGCTTCCCGAATGGACAGGGAGGCGAATACACTATCACAGACGTTATGTCCAGCACAACCTGGGCTTCAAGGCACACAAGCTGTGAAAGGCAAGAAGGTGGCTCTGGAGAAATGAGTGTGGATCAAGAGGCTACCCTTGCTCCAGAGAAGCTAAGAATCTCAAGCATTAAAGCCAGGCTATCGCAACCTCATAGCTCATCATCATGAAAGAGCCCCTTTCTAGAAAGAGATCGCTGTTGCTAAGCAGATTGAAACCTGGTTCAGTGGGCTTCCCTCTGGGACACTAGCTCACAGACTTCCAAGAGCCTGGGAAAAGGCAATAGGGGCTGGGAGTCAGAGGTTCACATGGCAGCAGCTAGGAAGCATGAAGAACGTACATGAAGGAGTAGTGAAGGCATTGGCCACACTGAGTTGGAGGCTTTGCTCAGCACACATCTAGGATGCTGCCTAATATTCCACACTGATCCCTGGGCACAGAGCCTACTGTCTGTGGACCGTCAGCTCTTCAGGGAAGAGACACTGAACACATTGCTCAGGCCTAGGAAGCACAGGGCTTGGAGAAGGATTCAGAAACCAGCAGAACTAGAGGAGCAGCACAAGACTGCCCCTTTTTCTTCCCTCCAAACAACCCGCACCCTCTCTTTGTTCAACACATGGCTGTTGGGCCCCTATCGAGGATCAGCTGGCAGTGCCATGAGGAGAAAGAGTTGGTCCCCAGGCTTGTAGAACTCAGATTTGACAGGGAAAGACAAGGCACATAGGCAGATCACTTTTCAGGTAACACAAGAAGTGTTCCACTGAGAAAAGAGGCAGGAGATGTGTGTGTGTGTGTGTGTGTGTGTGTGTGTGTGTGTGTGTGTGTGTGTGTGTGTGTGTGTGTGTATGAAAAGAGACAGTCAGACAGACAGACAGACAGAGGACAGACAGGCAGGTGTCCAGCACAACCAGGGGAGTCTGGAAGGACGACGCCTGAGCTGAGGATGCTGCTCCACCCACTTGCTCTCCTTCAAATGCTTCATAGACTCTGACATGTGCTCCTAAATGTCCAGAGGCCATGTCTTCTTCATGGGAAAAGGCTACTCTTTTAGGGGCAAAGTTGGTTCTTCAGACACTTTCCTCCCTCCACACCTGAGCCCCAGGAATTCCACTCCCGAATTTCCTCTACTCTTTCTCTTCCTCCCCTCCTCCCACCATCACCGCCTCACTCTTGGGTGCTGGCCACCACCTTTCTGCCTCCTCAGGATGACAGCCTCTTCTCTGGCCCCACTCAGTTCCCATGCACCTCCTACCAGCTGTCAGAGTGGCTTTCCCTAAGGTCCATCAGACAAATCAGACTTCTCCTCAAGTACCTGCCAAAGGTCCCATAACCTCTCAAAGAACTGGCTTCTGACAGCAGGCTCATTCTTGGCCTCCATTCCATAGCAACGCCCACAGCTCTGTGACCCGCTCGGGCCTTTCTGTTTATTCCTAATCCTTCACAGTATCTCTCCAGATCATATTTGTTTTCTTCCAAGAGAGAAGTAGCACTGAGTCCTTGAGCTAGGTACTGTTTCACACAGACATCTTCAAGGATGTAACAGAGATAGAACAACTCTTACCCACATGTTTAGGAACAAACGTATTTCATATTTTGTATTAATTTTCTTACTTTGGACCGTTTTCATATATGTCACGAGATATCTTAAGGATAGAGCCCAATTCAAAGCCTTAAACTATTCCATACATAAGATACCTGAAGATAACTTTTTCTATTGTGTTGTTTCGGCCATGAGGATTAAACACAGGGCCTCATGCAAGCAAGCCAAGCACGCCGCCACAGAGCTCACTTCCTTTCCTATTTTGGGAAACATCCCCAGTGAGGTGCCTGGGGAAGGCACTGAACTTGCTATCTTCCTGCATCAGCCTTTCAAAGAGTTGGGATCACAGGCCTGGATCATTAGGCCAAACCTGAAGGTGATTTTACACAGCAGTTTAGCAGGTCTGAAGCTTTATTAAGACTTGTCACAAGAGGTCAGGCACAGGATTTTCCACAGACAGTACTGTATTCTTTCTCACAAAGCTTGAGATTTGTGAAATGATTGAATTTAGCATTTCAGATTAGGATTGTCTAACCTATATTGTATAGATGCTATATGTAGCCTGGTTTTTCTCCCTTTTCATACCTCTCCCTCTCTCTCTTTCTTCCCTCTTCTCTCTCTCCCTCTATTTCTCCCTCTCTTCAATGTTTTCATTCTCTCTCTCTCTCTTGCTCAATATCATCTAGCACAGCACATACAGAAACTACTGAGATCATCAAACTGAAAGAGGACTTTGAATATGGCAGAATGTGTGCCTTCATAAATAAATATCTTCATAAAATCAATGAAAACACAGGCAGCCATTAGCCAACACCACTTTTTTTTTTTTTTTTTTAAAGAACACTGGATATCAACTAAAACCTTCTAGCAATATACAGAGCACTATTCATGGAAAAACAAATGAATATCAAGATGATATCAGCTGGGCATTTGACTTGTTCCCATCACCTTCCCCCCAGATACAGAGAAGTCTTAGTGACCAGACTCACAATCTGTTGACTCTGGAAACCATCATCCCTGTAGTTACAGGAGGGGAAGAAAGAAAACTGCTCAGAAAGTTCCATTTCCTGGGACTGTTTGTTATGCAGCTCCCTACAAGGTCCTGACAGGGCACTGCCATCCAACAAAGCAGTGTCTCACACTTGGAAAGTCCAGGATTGTCAAAAACAAACAAACAAACAAACAAACAAACAAAAACAGCAAGATTATTTAGTTTCACAGCTGTCTTACAGGATGCAATGATGTTTGCGACTAACAATATGTTGGCCAAAATTTAAAAGGAAAATGTCAAAAAAAAGGAAAAAAAGAAAGAAAGAAAGCCTGTCCATAGAGAACTTTGTAAATTTCTCACACATTCTGAGAAGGCTGCGTGATGTGGCACCACTGCAAACCTACCCAGGAAAGACCCCAGGAAGCGCCGGTTCCTTTGCTCTCTGACTTTGGGACCTAAATAAGCAATAAATGAAGTCTAATACATACCTGTAATATTTATGCCTGAACATCAAAAACACTCCCCCAACACATTCCAAACCCCTCGGGAAAGGATGAAAAGCTAGTGGTTAATAGTATTTAAATAAAGAGCTGAGAAGCCATCGACTGACTAATGAGTGCTCTAAGCAGACATTTCAGTGGCCACGCCCTGTGTGGAATACAAACACTAGAGTTAGGAAAAGACTATGAAGTACAGCAACATCAAGACCATGTGAGAGAGAAAGAGAGAGAGAGACAGAGAGACAGAGAGACAGAGAGAGACAGAGACAGAGACAGACAGAGACAGACAGACAGACAGAGACAGAGAGAGTGCATACAACAGCAATGAACCCTGGAAAGGGAGGGAGAATTAAGTCCCAAAGTACCAGGTATAAGATTCCAGTTGTCAATAAAATTTATGAGAGATTCATGAAAAGGCTAGGAAGCAGTTAGCAGGAACATCCATCCCTGAGAGGCCCAGATGTTGGAATTAGTGAACAAAGACTTCAAATCAGCCACTGAACTATTTTCAAAGAGCTAAAGAAAATCATGTCTAAAGAATTAAAGAACACGCAATGACAGTAATCTCTTTAACTAGAAGAAGATCAATAAAGAGATAAAAGTTTAAAAATTAAAAGCTATTGAATAAAATGGTAGCATCCAAAAGCTGTAACAGCTAAAATAAAAAGCGATCTATGAGGGTTGAACAGCATGCACAAACTTAAAAATTAATCGGTAAGAACGTGAACTTAGATCATGAGAGACTGTCTACCCTGTGTATGAAGGGCATAGATGTAGTAGCAGTCATATGTAATCCCAGCCTTTAAAACCTGAGGCAGGAGCATCAGGAATTGGAAGCTAGCATATAGCAAAACTCTATCTTTACAAAAAAAAACAAAAAAACAAAAACAAAAAAATCAATTAGTGGTAGAGAGAGGAAGGAGAAATAGAGACACACATACAGAGAGAGAGGGGAGGGGCAAAGCCTCCAATATCTGCAGGACCACTAAACTTACCAACGTACACATAATACATAGTGTGAGTCAAGAAGAAAAGGAACAGGCTCTTGAAAACGACAAGAGAAAAATGACCCATCAAAGACAGGACAAAGATTTGCATCTCCTCATAAGAAACAGTGACAAACAGGGACAAAAGAAATGACAAAAAGAAAACAAACAAACAAACAAAAACCTGTCCACCAAGAATTCTCTACCCTGCAAAACTACCATTCCAAGGTGAAGATACAACTAAGATATTCGCAAACAAAAGTAAATATCCTTTGTTAGCATTATCTTCCCTAAGAAAAGTGCTAAAAAGTGCCCTTTAAGCTGAAACTAAAGAACAAAACAGTAACCTGTACTGACACAACTGAAGAACACTGGTAATGGCGAAGATATAGGCAAGCCTAAAGCGAAAGCAGGAGCATCAAGAAGGACCCGAGGGAGACCAAAGCTCTGCTGTATCCCTGCTTTCAGTGCCTGTCCGTCCACCACGTATCCTCCACACCACCACATGCACCAAGGCTACAGGAAGGGGATGCTGACTGAGATGAGCCAAGGTTGTCTGCTAAGCCTGCTTCTCCGAAGCCTTCCATAAATACTCCCCACAAATGAAAGGGACTATTTCCAATTAGCTTCATGAAGCTACTGTTAGTGCTCTGATACCAAGATCACAAGAAGACAAAACATTAGCAAGCTAACCCCCACAGCATATACAGAGAATTATACATGATGGCCAAGTAAAAATGTAAGTCTAGGGATGCAGAATTTGCCTTACATCTGAAAACCAACCCCAATGTAATAAGCCTTATAGGTACAAGGAAGGATCAAATCACATGACTACCTGAAAATATGCAGAAAAAATTTGAGGTTTGGTCTGTCGCCATATATTGTGATGCTAAATACTGGCCCCCAAGATCTGGTTGCCCTTAGGGATGAGGAAATCTTCACATATACCAAGTGATGCTATGTAACCTTGCTCCTTAATTTAAAACTATTGGTTGAAAAGATAGATAGATAGATAGATAGATAGATAGATAGATAGATAGATAGATAGATAGACAGACAGACAGGAGAGAGGTAGGAGGAATTTCCATTCCTGGGCTTGGGTATGAGGTGGAGACCATAAGGAGAACAGAGAAAAGGTGGAGAGAGAAGATACCATGGAATATGTGAATCCTGAAAACATGGCCATAAGGGCTGGCCAATAGAACTTAAGAGCAGGCCAGATGGAATATGGCAAGTCGTATCTCAGAGTAATTGGTAGGGAAGTGGACATAATAGCATAGGGGGATTTCTGCCCAGCTCTAGTGCTAGAAGCTTGCCATAAATATAAAGGGGTTTGTGCCATTTATCTGGGAACTGAATGACCAAAGGTGGGGTAGAAACCCCCCATTGAGATTAACTATTTACCAAAGCAAAAAACATTTGAAAAAAATTCAACAGCCTTTTATGGTTTACAAAACCCAAACTAGAAACATTCAAAAAGTAGGAATAGAAGCAAACATCCTTAGCTGGATAGAAGTCATGTGTGAAACATCCTCAGCCAGACAGAAGTCCTGTGTGAAACATCCACAGGTAGCTACATACTTGTTCAGAGGAAACTCAGTGCTTCCCCTTGGTATGGAAAATCAATCAACATGCCAACATAGAAGGGAGAACTCTCACAAGGCACCACCCCAGATGAAGAACTATAGGTAATCAATGGATACTGAGAAAGGAAAATCTGTCTGCTCCAGAGATATGCTCTGTGACAATGATTCGATCCTAAGCCACCAGGCTTGAACATGTATACATATGAGAAACAATGAAGAGACACAGAAGGTCCTCCATGAATGTGTGGGGGCGGGGAGAAGGAGAGGGAGGGAAAATAATAATTAAAGAATACGATGCCATAAAAAACCAAAGGCGTGTGCATTCTTTCAACTACTACCTAACATTATGTTAAAGGTTCTAACCCCCAGCAGTTACAAATAATAAACAAGGACAGCAAAGAACAATAAAAGAGATCCAGATGTACAAAAAAGGATGGAGTGAGCTTCTCACTATGTAAAGATGGTCAAAGTTATTCACAAACATAATTGTTAGAACAGTGGATGGATTCTGCAATGCCACAGGATATGAAGTCAGTACATAACAGCTCTTGGGCTTTAAGCTAGCATGAACACAAAAATGAAATTCATAAAACAATTCAGTTTACAACCACATGAAAAAAAGATGCAGCCTTGGAGTCAAGTGAGCAAATCTAAGGAAAATACAGGGCAGTAATCGCCCAGTGGCTCCCTTCCCCTGGAGTAACAGTTTAGATCTAAATGCAAAAGGTTAAAACAATAAATCTTCTAAAGGAAAACAGACTCGTGACCTGAAGGTAAGCAAAGATTTCTTAAATGGGATTCAAAACACAGCAACCATAAAAACGCTGATCAATTGTAGTTTATTAAAAATGAATCACTGGTTGGTCATCAAGATAGCTGGCCAAAATGAAAAACACAAAGCAGAAAAATTGGATATTATAGGTGGCTATTACCTCTCTTCTTTGTTATGATGATTGGTTATTTTGTTTGTAACTTGCTATAAGATTTGTGGAGTGTCAAATCAAACTATTATTGGTTTTATTTTGTTACAAATTGTTGTCATTTTCTCAAATTTCTCAATTGAGTGGTCTACCTGGTTAGTAGAAATTTCCAGACCACCATGTTTCAGAGATGTTGTAAATCCACTTTTGTGATACTCAGAATTTAGTCTTGAAAAAGTATGCCACAAATTAAAACAGGGAAAGTGGATCAGCTAAGAGGAAAGTGGAATTAGGAGAAAATATGAGCAAATGCTTTACAGCAAGGAGACCTGGATGGCCAGCAGAAATGTGAGAAATCCCTCAGCATCTTTAGTCACCAAACAAGTAGAACATGAAATTACACTGAGAGACTTAAAATGACTAACAATGTTACATGTTGGTGAGAATACAATGTACCTAACTAAAACCTCCGACAGTGTTGGCTAGAGAAAAGATTACTGCCATTTGTAGACAATGCTTGCTAGTATGTTCTAAAGCGAGACTCATATCTAATAATTATTTTGTAATCCCATGTGTAGCATGAGAAAGGCATACATGTACCCACTAAACCACCAGAGCGAAAAGATTAACAGCAAAACTCAAACATCCATCAATCAGGTAATGGGTGGATAAACTGCACTGTGTTCTTTCAATAGAAAGAACACCTGACAAGAAAGGACCAGGGAAGGTCTCACAGCTACAGCAGCAAAGGAAAATCTCAAAAGTCAGACACGGAAGAATATGTACCCTGTGAAGCTATTTATGTCATTTTTTAAGGACCCGGGATTAGAGGCTATCTCTAAAGCATCTCCACTCCCTCCTTCCACTGCAGCTCACGCTGAAGCTCTAAACCATCACACCAGCACTTCCTAGGTTAATTTTTTACTAGCCTACAATTTTGATGGTAGTGCACGAGGATCAATCACTATGCCAAGGCTCTACTGTCCTTGTTCAGGCCTTTCACACCTTCAAACAACTAATGTTACTGCTTCTAATACTGCCTGTTAGTACAGCGTTTAGCAATTCCAACTGCAATCTCTCACCACTAGGAAGAGGACAAGTTTCCACCAATCGACTAAGTTCCAGGACCCACAAGCTATAGGCCACTTAATATTTAATTTTTATGTACTTATAATCACCCCACAGATACAGTTTTACTGTCTTATGTTTACCATAACAGTATAAATATTTTCCCATAGTATTTACAAGAGCCATTTTCACTGGCTACAGAATAGTCTATTGTATGACTACTTCATAACTTACCTTGGCAGTCCTGCACTGAACATGTAGGTTGTTTCTGATTTCCCAGTATAGGCTGTGGTACTGCAATAATAACCTTATACTGCTGTACAGTAATCACTAAGCCATGTGACTAGAATGAATTCCTACAAGAGAGGTTACCCAGCCAAGTGCATGAACATATTAATAATTTTAATTATGGTTTACATTATGTCTTTTTCTAACTGGCATGATCACTAGTATCATATGAAGATATCACTTTTATTACAACTTTAACAGTATTATTCTAATTTCTCATCAGGCATAGAGGATGTGAAATTATTCAATGGGTTTTGTTACATTTTGCGATTCCTTGATTATTCCAATAGATATTTGGTTGTTAAAATATTGTTAACCCCCTCCACATAAAACCAGATACACTGAATCTAAGAGAAGAGAAAGTGGGGAAAAGTCTCGAACACATGGGTACAGGGGAAAAGTTCCTGAACAGAACACCAATGGCTCTAAGATCAAGAATGGACAAATGGGAACTCATGAAATTGCAAAGCTTCTGTAAGGCAAAGGACACTGTCAATAGGACAAAACGACAACCAACAGATTGGGAAAAGATCTTTACCAATCTGATGTCCGATAGAGGGCTAATATCCAACATATACAAAGAACTCAAGAAGTTAGACTCCAGAAAACCAAATAACCCTATCAAAAAATGGGGAACAGAGCTAAACAGAGAATTCTCAACTGAGGAAATTAGCAGGGCTGAGAAGCACCTAAAGAAATGTTCAACATCCTTAGTCATCAGGGAAATGCAAATCAAAACAACTCTGAGACTCCACCTCACACCAGTCAGAATGACTAAGATCAAAAACTCAGGTGACAGCAGATGCTGGCGAGGATGTGGAAAAAGAGGAACACTCCTCCACTGTTGGTGGGATTGCAAGTTGGTACAACCACTCTGGAAATCAGTTTGGCGAACCCTCAGAAAAATGGACATAATACTACCTGAGGACCCAGCTATACCACTCCTGGGCATATACCCAGAAGATGCTCCAACATGTAATAAAGACACATGCTCCACTATGTTCATAGCAGCCATCTTTATAATATCTAGAAGCTGGAAACAACCCAGATGTCACTCAGCAGAGGAATGGATACAGAAAATATGGTACATTTACACAATGGAATACTACTCAGCTATTAAAAACAATGACTTCATGACATTCGCAGGCAAATGGATGGAACTTGAAAATATCATCCTAAGTGAGGTAACTCAGTCACAAAAGACCAAACATGGTATGTACTCACTGATAAGTGGATATTAGCCCAAAAGTTCAGAATACCCAAGATTCAGTTTACAGCAACTGTTGGACTGAGCATGGGGTCCCAGAAGAAGGAGTTGGGGAAGGGACTGAAGGAGCTGAGAGAGTCGGCAGCCCCATGGAGGGAGCAACAGTGTCACCTGGCCTGACACCCCCTCTGTCCTCCTGGAGGCTGGACCACCAACCAAAGAATACACATTGAGGTGAACCATGGTTCAGACCACATATGTGGCAGAGGAGGGCCTTGTTGGCCATCAAGGGGAGGAGAGGCCCTTGGGCCTGAGGGTGTTAGAGGCCCCAGTAAAGGGGAATGTCAAGGTGGGAAGATGGGAGTGGGTGGGCGGGTGGGGGGTGAGGTGGAATACCCTCATAGAGGCGGGGGAGGGGGAGGGGATGGGGGTTTCCAAAGAGGAGACCTAGAAAGGGGGAAACATTGGAAATGTAAATAAAGCATCAAAAAATAAAAATCAAAAAAACAAATATTGTTAACCCAAGACCAGGCGCACAGCAGAAATGAGACAGAAATTTGTTTCTTCTAATGTCAGCGTCCTTCACACCTTTAGCTATTTTTAAGTCAGAGTGCTGATGCCTGTCTCACTCATTCGGATAAGGCTTGGCAAATATTTTTAACTTGTCTTTGAGCAACAAATACCTTTCACTCCATCATGATGTTATTATATTTTCCTTCTTAAAGAAAGTCTTATAAAGTTGTAGCTATTTACCTCTTTGATATTTTTATCATTTGAAAATTTAGGGGGTTACCTAAAAAATATTACTCATTTTTTCTATTTTCTGTGATTTTAATATATTTAATCCCTTAAGATATTTCCTAATGTTTATTTTGTAATATTTCTCAGATAATGAGTAAGTTCTGCCAGCATCATTTATTCTATAATGTTTCCTTTATCCGCGGTTTGGAACCCTCCTTCACCCTGCCTTACCTTGTGTGTACAGCATATCTTTCAGACTGTGTTTGATTGCTCTGCTCTCTGTCCTGAATCAGCAACTCTCTGATTTAATTACTATTGGGTTAGTGTTTCAAAATCTGTTAATAATGGCCCCTTTCACTATTTCCTATTTTCTGAGGATTTCTATTGGAATTGGATTTCCATTCCCGGTTTTATTTTCTAATCATTTTGTAAAAATCCAATAAAAATCTAATTGAGATCTAGAGAAGGACTGAGCTACAATTAAAAATAGATAATATACTTTTGAAAATTAGTTGAAAGGCTATCAGTGTCAGGGCTAGTGAGGTGGTGCAGTGGTTAAAAGCACTTGCTGTCAAGCCTGACAATCTGAGTTTGATCCCTACAACCCACATGGTGGAAAGAATTGACTCCTGCTAAGTCATCTTCTGACTTCCATATGCAAATGATAATGCATGCTTGTATACACACAGACATACAGACACACAGACACACACACACACATACACTAAGAATTAAATAAATGAATAAATAAAGATGCAAAGAAAGACTATAGCAGGGACTACATATTTGTTACTTTTGTTGCTATGATAAAACACCACAAACAGGGCAACTTATTAAAGTCAACATTTCATTGTGCTTATGGTTTTAGAGGACTAGTGTCCATGATGGCTGAGCAGAACCATGGCATCACAGACAGCTGAGAGCACACATCTTGATCCACACGTTGGAGGTCAAGAGAGCTAAATTGAAATGTGGTATTTTGAAATCACATACACACACTGTGACATACCTCCTCCAACAAAGTCATAACTACTAATTGTTCCCCAAAAGTTTTACCAATAGGGATCAAATATTCAAACATAGGAGTTGTGGGGGGGGGGCTATTCTCATTCAGAGCAACACTATGATGTAAGTTTTCAATTATTTATCCTATTTCTTCCAAAGAAATTCATTTAAGAGCCAGTGAACATAGGCTCTGGACAGATTAGCTGGGTTTGAATGCAAGCTCAATTACTAACAATATGTACCCGTCAGTGTTAAGTGATAAGTGACCACAAACCCTTGGGCCAACATAATGCTGGAGATGCATTTCTCACATGTGAAGGTTACAGGGAAACGCAGACAGCCCTAAGCACCCAGGGCTTGTTCTTCCCATCCTGGTCCGAGGTGGAGGAGCAGGAGGAAGCAGGTCTACCACTTAAGACTGAGACTCAGAACTTACTCAGACTCATCCACATGACATTGGTCAAATCAAGTACATGGCCAGGTCTGATAACAGTGACATATGGTAGTGAGCTCATCATTTGGGATTTGGAAGAAATTAATATTTGCTGTACAATGATTAGTCTTCTAGACCACATAACTTCGGGAAATTCACACAAAGGTCAAGCCTCAGTTTCCCTTCTTTGAAGAATAAAGATTCTCAGCCTGCCTCTGCTATGGGGCACTATGAGAATGGAGTAGAATGACATACAAGACAAGCTTAGTGCTGAGTCTAATAAGCAGCTGGAACACAGTAAACGCCAAGCACTATTGCTGTGTATAATGATAGAGCAAACACTACAATTGGCCCTTAGAATTCAAATGAAGTGGTTTCAGTTATTCCATGTCAGATTTCACCTTGTTACCTCTGATACATTGTTTCTGCTTTGGGATGAAGCTAGTAGCCTCATCCATTAAGGGAATAAACAAATTCTAAGACCCCTATACTAAGTTGGTTTTGTATATCACCTGTTGAGCTTGTCCACCATCAAAGAAACAGTGTCCCTCCTGACAACCTGGTATCCCCTCTTCTACACATTCAGGCAGTCATCATCTTCTGCATCTGATAGTTCCCATTTGCCCACATTTGCTACCATGTTTTCACTTCTAAGAAGCATCTTCTCTTAGTCCAACAAAAGTACTAGGTATTTGGAGGGATCTTTCAAAGAAAGGTAGACTCCAAATACGTAGAGGTCTAGGGGAAGATATGCCTCCACAGTCTTTCTCCTCAGCTCTCTGGGCTCCACTCTATTCTACCTGACCGGGGACGGCTCCTTCTTGTCCATTTTTATGGCATAAGCAAAAGGAGTCTTCATATTATTCTCCATCATAAAAGAAAAAAAGAAATAAAGAAGTCTCAGATGTTTGATGAAACCCAGCAGAAGAAGGCCCCCATCGCTGGGGCCAATCAAGGAGTGAGTCTAGTGTTTGCAAACTGGAGAAGCTGAATATCCTTTTGGTGGACAGTTAGCTAGGTCCAGATTTCAGTGGCTACCCTAGACCTCAAATTTCAGGAACCAACTTTATAGTCCACTACTTTGGTAAAAGAGCTCCCAACTAAGCACCAAGGAGTAAAGGAACTGCCCACCAAGACCTCACGGCCCTTCTTAGGCCACTCTGATCAAAATTTGTGCTGCCCAAAATAGACTAGTGACTGTTTTCCTATTGCCAGGCAATGTCAACATATTTGTTAATCTTCTAAAAGTTATCATTTAGAAAGACTGTGCTGTCTATGAGAAGCCCTGAGGGAGGCTCGCCTGGGATTCAGGTGCCCTGTCTGTTCCCACCAGTTCTCCATTGATGGTGGGCGTGTCTAAGAGAAGCCTCCGCCTTCTGTGCCTTGCTTCTTTATGAACATGCCTGTGCTGTTCTTGTCTCTATTTTATTTCTTGTTAGCATTTATTTTCTCTAATTTGATTATTAGCTTTTCATTTTTGTTTTCAAGTAAAAACAAAATGACTAGAGATCAAACTGTGATCATCTCTACAGCAATTATCTGCACATAAGGCTGACTTCTCCTAGACACTTTGATCTCAAGGAATCATGATTCCGAGTGGTGCTTCATCAATACATCACATCACAAACTCTAGTGTGGCCTAGGTCAGTAGATGATGAAACACTGTCCCCAGGAACAGAGATGTCCCCATCCTAGGTGAAGAGAGATTGCACCTGCTGTCATATAGGAAATAAATATAAAATTCTATAAGATGTGAAGGGCCTAGAACAGTCCCATGAAGGCTCCCTTATTGTTACAGTTGTGTAGCTTGGTTGTATTACATTCCTAACAGTGGGACCAGGGGCTGTCTCTGACTCTCGTGCCAGCTATTGGAACCCTTTCCTCATACTGGGTTGCTTTGCCCAGCCTTAATATGAGGGCAAGTGCCTAGTCTTACTGCAACTTGAAATGCCATGTTTGGTTAATATCCCTGGGAAGCCTGTCCTTTTCTAAAGAGAAATGGGGAAGTTGATGGAGAGGGGCAGAGAAGAGAGGAGGGAGGAGAAACTGTGGCTGGAATGTTAAAATAATAGTAATAATTAATAATAATTTTAGCTCTATAAGATGTCTGTCAAGCCCATGTCTGGATTTCTGCAAAGAAAGATGGCTCTCTCCCAGCTTCCTTTGACTTGAAGGAACCTCCAGACTCTGGCTCATCCAGGGACTCACTTCCCTAGCAGAAATTCTGACCTGCCTGCCAACCTCATCGAGGCATCTCCATGTCTCTGCATCATTACACTCCTGGATGAAATCCCAGAAACGGCCTCAAGTTTCCATGTCCCAGCAATGACCTAAGAACCCATAGCTGCTCCAGGGCAGAAATGGACAGCTTACTTCTTCATCTCTATAGCCCAAACTCTCAGGCCTCACAAATTTCCTCATGCGACAGACAAGATGGAAATGGGGAGTTTCCAAAGACCCAGAAAAACTCAACACAGGGTAGCATGGTTCTTCTAATCATAATGAGAATGTATGCAGAGCATTGCAATCCATGGAGTGTCCGCCCACTCTACTCCATTATCAAAGAAATGTCTCCATACCCACATCGGTGGGGTACAGGTTCAACATCATTTGTGACCTAAGGACATTGCACTTCCTCTGACTTTCTGAGGGCTACAGAATCCAAGAGAGCCAAAGATGTCCTTTCCAAAGCCTGAAGTCACTATGTTTACTCAGAAACATTTTCTCCAAAGGGACTGGGGTAGCTTGCCACAAAGAACATATTTAATCAACTGGTACAACATAAATAAAGCATAATAAACTAGGCCCTGGCAAAGGGGAATACAACTATGCAAACAGCAGAATTAATGGGTTTGCCCTTCCTGCAGCGAGAGCAGAAAGGAAAAGCCATTGTTACATCCATCACATTGCTAAGGAGGAGAGGCAGACAGCCCCTAAATCTCAAAACTTGGTCTTCCAAATCTGATGAGCAGTAAGTTCAAGAAGAAACCAAACATGTTCAGAACTCTGCTGCTAGCTGGAATCACCATGAGCCTCCTAAGCTGGTCCTCCCAGCATTAGCTCATAGACGCTTTTATTTAAATTAGAAGAATACACCCCAGTAAGAAAGACCCATGAACCACACATTGAGGAAGGGCAGTTCCAACTCATCTCTCTACCTGTGCATAGGTCACAACCTGCCCAGCTGTGTGATCCTCCCCTAAACCCTTGCATTAGCCTTGAAGAACAGTGGCTCCAGTTCACAGATAAACAGGGTTGACATGTATCAGTGTCTCACAAAGCAAAATGAATGACAGAGCCCCATTCTCTTAACTCCATATGTGAGTTTCCTAAAAGATCCTTGATAAGAGCTGGCACCTTGTGAGGAGACTTTTCTATTATGGAATTGGGTCTCGTGTAGCCCAGAGCACTTTTCAATTCACCATGTACCCAAAGCTGGCCTTGACTTCTGACCTTTCTCCCTCAGTCTTCCAAGTTCTGAGAGTTCAGGTATGCACAACCACTCTCAGCCAGAGATGGGTTCTTAAAGAGGTCTAGAGACATATGAAGGTCAACTATAGAGCTTTCTGATGAGCTCAGGACCAAGGCTGTGGGTTGTATGTGAACCTTGTGCTTTTGGCTCTCCATGCCCTAACCCGAGCTCTTCAACATCATCAAGACAACATCTGCCATCTATGCATCAGGATAATGGGACCTGGATGTGTGTGCTAAGAGGCTGGAAATCCAACCCCAAAACTCTTCTACAAGAGATGAGGACATCTTCTTCTACCAAGACTTCTATAACAAAGTACTTAAGACTGGAGGTCAAAGCAACAGAAAGCTATGACCTCACAGCTTTCGTTGTGAAATTGAGAGCTCTAGGAGTCAGTGAGGCCAGATCCCCTGAGGGTCGCGGGGAAAGAGTGATTCTAGGCTTCTCTTCCCTACTTGGAGATGTCACGGTCCTCTCTGTCTTCACATCATCTTCTGTTACACCCATCTCAGTTCTCAAAGTCCTCACCAGTAAGTGACTTAGGATCTACCCTATGACCTCACTATCATCTATAATCTGCAAAGTTCCTTTTTCAAAAAAAAGTCACACGCTGGGCACAGAGGTATGGACTCCAGTATATCCCACAGTGAGGAGCACAATTCAATCTGCAGCAGAGGACAGTGCACCAATGCCCTTGGTACAGGCAGCTGCTTTTCTGCAGGTGTCAGAGAAGGACATAGGAGGCCACACAGAGAACCTATCTATCAGTGCCCTATACCAAGGCACCTTTACCTTCTGCCAAAACAACTCAGTGGCCTCCTTGCTGGTCCTCAATCTTCTACAATTGTCACTCCCCTCGAGGTGCCATGCAGCAGCTGGAATGAACTTTTCAATCAGAACACAAATCTGATAATGGCAGAATCTACTTAAAAGCCTTGATGACTGCCCATTATGCTTGAGGGAGGCAGGGAACAAAGCTCTGCTGACCTCATTTCCCTTCAAATGCTGCCTGGTTCCTAGAACACTAAGCCCTTTCTCCTTCCGGACCTGGGACTCACTTAGAGCTGGTGGCAATTCAATTTTTCTCACCAGCGTACAGAAGTAAATATTCCTACCTCCCTTTACAAGCCCTGGTCCCTGAAGAGGGTCAAGTCCACCTTTCTCACCCCTGTGCTCCAAGCTTCTAGAACAGTACCCAGCACATAGCAGGCACTCAACATTTAAGTATAGAAAAACTTAGCAATAGTTACTTAGGGGAATTATCTTGCATGACATTTTCTCTTTTTGCAAACCTACTATGCATAATGGATATGCATGTTAGGAGCTTTCACTAACTTCTAGTTCCATAGAATAGATGAGAAAGCAAGTTTCTAAGCCCAGAAATGAATCATCAAAGGTCACATAGCCGATCTTATCTGATTCCACATCCTGATTTCTTTGAAGCAAAGCGCTTCTGTATATCCATGCTGGGAGTTACACAGGAGAGAACCAAGTGCTCCTTTGCAGGTCAGCTCTAGGTAGTTTCTGGCAAGCAAACAAATCTCTGTTCCTTTACCTCCCCAGAAAATATGTTCATATCCCACCTGAAGTCCTGGGGTGAGGGAGTAGTTGGGGACGTTAATAAACAGAATGAAGAGAATCTATCTGTCTCCTGAGGTCTTTGTCATGAACACTGAGTGTGGGGTGCCATACCAAGGTGTCAGATCCTGCATCTAATTTTTAATAGAAGTAGGAGCTCATGGGGAAATTCAAATGGTGAGTATCAATTTCAATCATCACCATGATGAGATCTAAAATCACCCAGTAGAAGAGTCTGTTGACATACCTGTAGAGAAATGTATTGATTAGACGAATTGAAGTGAAAAGACCAACCCACTACCAGTGGCACCATTCCATAGGCTAAGATCTCAGGCTGCAAAAAGGAGAAAGTGAGCTAAGGAAACGCAGTCACTGCTCGGTACTTCTGGACCCTGGCTGCAGTGTAAATGGATGTCACAAGTTCCATTCTCTGTGATTTCTCTATGCTGGTGGACGGCAATCAACTGGGAGCCAAAATAAACAATCCTTCCTCAGTGGCTTTTGTCAAGGTATTTTATTATAGGAATAGAAAAGTAACTAAGACAAGCAGGGTGCTGACGACTTTCCTGCTCTGGAAGCTGTGAATCTACTTCAGTGAGGACCCAAGAAAGGATGGTCATATAAATACCTGTTTGGTTCTAGCCACTGTAGGACCCAGGAAAATAGCTATCTCTTTACTTCCTCCAGATGAGCAATAACTTGAGAAACCTCATGTGAAGGCCCCCAGCCTCCACTAAAGCTATAAAACATGTTGGAAGGTGACAGTCAGTCTTGGTGGGCCACTGCTGATGGAAGCCCATGAGTACAGAAAAACTGGTAACTTGTTAACAGGCTCCATACTCTAGGCCAGTCTCTGTGAGGCATGATACCATCAGTCAACTGCGAACAGGGTACCTGCCCCCACCTCAGCAGGTCTGACTAGCTTCCCCAAGCTCATACTTTGAGCTGGACATGTAGCTACAAAGTCAAGGTCTGTTTTGCTTTGTTCTATTTTGTGCCCTGAAATACACAAGTGAAGGACATGAACTCAGCCACTCCAGGGAAAAGCCCCTGTGAATTCGCCTTTGAAGGAGAATCTGGAACCAGCTGGAGACATGGATGCTAACTTCACAAGGGCTGCCTTGGCCCCCAGCTTTTGATTAAAGCCCAGAGGCTGCTAGGAAGCTTGGCCAAGAGCTTCATGCTGGCCTCCTTCAGATGGTGCCAAAGTTCTTCCAGCTCTGCCTTCCTGCCCCAGGCTGTCTGGCAGGCTGGTGCTCCACTCCTGGATGCTCACACTTGAAGTTTTACCAAAATGATCTGGCCTCCCCTTTCTCTTTTCATGCTTGCATTTTCCTACCCTTTAATCCTTGTATTCTTCAAGTCCTTCTTTCCCAAATGGACTTTTTACTGCATGCAGGTGCTGTTGTCAGATTTCGAGGACAGCGGGGGCAAACCATACAGATAGTTTAGTGTTGAAGAAATAATTAACAAACCACCCAATCAATACATAAATTGGAACAAACTGAAGAAAAAAAATAACATGGGCCAGAGGAGAAGGTGTTGTTTTAAAAGGGATTTGTGAAGGGGTGTTTTTTGTTTGTTTCTTTAAAAAAGCAAAACACAAGGATGTCCAGAGGTTGCCAAAGAGGTAAGATGGCGAGCCATGTAGCCATTTTACAAAAAGTATTGTCTGGTTAGAGAAGGTAAGCAAGATATAAGCTTACTTGACAAACTTGAGGACAAAATGATAGAGAATGGGAGTTCTGCGTGGATATATAATGCTAGCCTTGGGAGCCATAGGTTATTACATGAAAATCCCAATCCCAAGGTAGAATACGGCTCTACACTGGAGGCTGAAGGTTGCCTCAAACACTGCAGACTGTTGTTGCTGCTGCTTTCTGTAGTACACCAGAACTAGATGGGAAGACCCTATGGCTGAAGAAACATATACTTTAGGTTCAGAGTATAGAGAAACAAAGCTGGAAGTGATCTAGAAGCTTCCTCTCTACTGGCTAGCTTTCACAGTGATAGAAGGTGCTGTTCAGGCTAAAAGGAAAGCCATCTTATCCAGCTATGGATCCTACATCCTATGATACTTACCCGCCAGACAAGATGTGCCTATTGGTACAACAAGGGCATGCCTGCTATGAGGACAGCCAGCCCATTTCACTAGAGGAAGATCATGGTTGGCGCTATAAACGTGGTCAAAAGCCCATGTCTAGGGAGATTGTAAATCTTGAGGAAAACCCACCACTCATGTTTTGCTAAACAGACATGTTGTCAAATTGCCTTCTAAATATTTACATTAATAACTCATAGATTAGTGCTCATTGCACCCTTGGTTAAAGAAGCTTCTATTTGCAGTATAGAGGAATGAATGTATTGACTCATAAAGAGTCCAAGTGGGGAGAAGAAGCAACTTCTGAGTGTGCAGGCCAAACCAAGAACATTTACGTCACCCTTCCAGGGACCAGGGGATGCTGGGAAGAAGTTGTGGCAAGAATATAACACCAGGTAGATGGAGATGGTGCGGAGAAATGCTGTCTTCTGAACAGGACGTGGCTGTTGCCCTCCAAACTCACAGCAGCTGGAGTTTACCTGCACAAACTTGCAAAAGACTTTCCTGTCAAGAATCCGTCATGGATAGACAAGGACTCCTGGCACCTGCCCCTCCCTGAGAAGCTATAAGCAATTAGTGCTTGCTGAGGGAGGGGGAGTCATAGCCCTTAGTGGTAAGCTGCCCCTGCTCAAATGAATATCTTTCCACTTGTGCTTATACAGGCAACTCTAACAAAACAGAGTGGTTCATACACACGCAGAAAGGCAGAAAAGAAGGGCGTAGGCAGAGTGGAAGGGTATTTAGGCAGATATTGGAGATAAATAGGTTCAGAGGCATGTGTGTGTGCATGTGTATATGTGTATGTGTGTCTGTGTATGAGTGTGTCTGTGTATGTGTGTCTGTCTGTGTGACTCTGAAAGATATTTAAGAAAGAAAAAGAAAATAAACATGAGGTCAGAAGCAAAGGCCTTTTCATGGGGTAGTGGAGGTGATGAAAAACACTCTTGCTCCCAAAGAAAAAAATGGGCAGCTATGTGAAATTATGGATATGTTCATTTTCTTGTCTAGAAACCATCTTTAGCGTCGCCACCTATACTAAAACATTATGATATATACCTTAATTACTTCAGAGTTCAATTTGAGAACAAAATCATTGGGAGTATTTTAAGCAGAAGTGGTCTGACTCATCTTTAAGAGGACTACTCTTGGTTCTGCAATGGGTCAAAGGTAACCCCAAGTCTCTGTGTACACCGTTGGGTAAACGCTAAGGATGCTGGGTGGTGTTGCACTGGGGGAGACAGAAAGCCTACGCCAGCAACAGTGGAATCAGGGACAAGCTGAGACATTTCTGAGCCTTGGTGTCTATCTACTTGGTGCACACTGAGGGCAATCCCATGTCACATGAGATTTTGGAACACAGGAGAGAATGTGTGACAGTGGCTGATACTGTGCCTGTCTGTGCCAGCCCCTCAGCAAGTGACACTGTCTCTCTCTGCCAATGTCTCTTAACAGTTCTCCATAGTTCCATCCATTTGCCTGCAACTTTCGTGATGTCCCTGTTTTTAATAGCTGAGTAGTATTCCATTGTGTAAATATACCACATCATCTTTAGCCATTCTTCAGGTGAGGGAGGCAAATGGAGGGAACTAGAAAATATCATCTTGAGTGACGTACCCATACGCACAAAGACACCCAAGGTCGGTACTCACTTATAAGTGGACATTAGCCAAAAAGTACACAATAACCACGCCACAATCCACAGGCCCAAAGAAGCTAAGTAACAGGGAGGGCCCAAGGGAGGATGCTTAGATCTCACTCAAAAGGGGAATAGACATCAGAGGTGGATGGAGGGAGGGAATTAGTTGGGGGGGAGGGGAGGAGAACAGGAGGGATCAAGCGTAGGACAGAGGGAGAGAGAACTGAAACAGGGTGGGGGCATCTCTGGGACAAGCCAGAAACCTAGGACAAGGGAAAATCCCAGAAATTTATGAGGGTGACTCTAGCTGAGACTCCTAACAACAGGGGACATGTGACCTGAAAATGGCCACGTCCTGTAACCAGGCAATACTTCCAATGGAGCGAGGGGGACACCAACCCACTCACAAAGCCTTAGACCCAAAATTTGTCCTGCCTACAAGATATGCAGGGATAAAGACAGAGCAGAGACTGAGAAAACAGCCAACCAATGGCTGGCCCAACTTGAGACCCATTCCATGAGAAAAATCCAACCCCTGACACTATTAATGATTCTCTGCTATGCTTGTAGGCAAGAGCCTAGCATAACTGTCCTTTGAGAGGCTTCACCTAGCAGCTGATGGAAACAGATGCAGAGACCCACAGTCAAACAATAGGTGGAGCTTCAGGAATTGTGTGGAAGAGAAGGAGGAGAGACTGAAGGAGCCAGAGACATCAAGGACACCACAAGAAATCCTACAGAATCATCTAACCTGGGCTCATATGGGCTCATGGAGCCTGAACTGCCGACCAGAGAACATACATGGGATGGACTTAGGCCCCATACACATATATAACAGATGTTCAACTTGGTCTTCATGTGGGTCCCCTAACAACTGGAGCAGGAGCTGTCTCTGACTCTGTCGCCTGCCTTTGGTCCCTTTCCCCTAACAGGGAGGCCTTGTCTGGCCTCAAAAGGAGAAGATGTGCCCAGTTCTGCAACTTGATATGCCAAGGCGGGTTGATGTCCATGGGAGGTCTCCCCTTCTCTGAGGAGAAAAGCAGGGTTGAATGAGGAGTGAGGTGGGAAGAAGGAGGGAGTGGGAGGAGAGGAGGGAGAGGAAGTTGTGACTGGGATGCAAAGTAAATAAATTAATGAATGAGTGAAAACAATTCTCCATAGCAGCTGCCTGAAGTGAGCATCTCTGGTTTCTTTAGAGACTCCGTTGTGGCATGTGATGCTTTTCTGAAAGTTGTCTTTTGAGAGGATGTTTTGCTGAAGCAGACATGTGAGAGGGCATGTGAGGTTTTCCTGAAAACGGATACTTGAGAGGGTCCATGATGTTTGGAAAAAGTAGAACCCCCAGACAGGGAAAAGACGCTCTCGCATTGCTATGCAGGACAGCACTTTGCTGGTCTTCACTGGCTGTGCAACATATCGCTGGTCTTTGCTAGTCTTCACTTCATAGAGAACATGGGCTCCCCCCCTCAAAAAAAAAAAAAACCCATGGTATTCTGGCTGATTCTTGTCACTTCCCCTGGTTCATGCTGACTTGCCAGAACCATGCAGTTTCTGCTAGAACAAGCCACTGCTACTGGTTCATGTTTGGTGTTTGCTATTGGACTGGACTGCTGGTCTTCTGACAGTAAAGAGAGGAATCACCCCCAGAGCACTACTAC
The DNA here is from genome assembly GCA_028551405.1 of Uromys caudimaculatus. Taxonomy (NCBI): domain Eukaryota; kingdom Metazoa; phylum Chordata; class Mammalia; order Rodentia; family Muridae; genus Uromys; species Uromys caudimaculatus. The sequence continues at coordinate 84,452,734 of CM052708.1, read as the reverse complement.
TAAACAGGTCCACAGCCTTCCTGTAAACCTTCTTTTCCCTCTACCTCTGGGCAGTGGGCTAGAAAGGATGTTGAAACATTCAAGAACCCTATATAAAGTACATTTAGAAAAAGCTAAGCCTACAATTATCATCACTAGAAAGGAGAGGGGGTCCAAGTACCTCATCAAGAATAACCTATGGGCAGAAACAGTGAAACACAAGAATCTGCTAAATCAGGACCTTAAGAACCATCATAAAAAGAGAACCTGGCACTTTTATGACTCCCTGGAAACATTTTACGAACTCCCCTAGCATGTCCTCGCTCCGAGCCTCTCAATTGTCAGTCCAGTTTGCCAAGCTGGAGCCTGAAAACAATACACATATCTAGAGGCCAGGAGAAAATGCACTACTGGAACTTATGGAGGGATCCCAGAACAGGGGTAGAGTACCTAGACAGGAGCAGGCAGGCACTGGTGATGAGCTGCATATAGTCTCCACTGGGGGGGGGGGGGGGGGAGAGGTTTACAGCTTGTGGGACAACCTCTGTTGAGACTCTACCACACCTGTCTATGTATGCTGCCATCCCTGGGCCAGGGATAGGACTGGATCAAACAGGGAGGGAGGGAGGGAAAAGAAGAAGCAGACACATGAAGTGCATCTTTAGCTAGTGACACTAAACTGTGTCCCCTGCGCTGGCCTGCCGGCCCTGAGTGGCAGTGCGCTCTGTGGTCACTATCAAGTCTTACCAGTTTTCACATGTGGGTCTGGCTATGTTTTTTACTTGTCCTGTGAGGTGGAGATGGTGACAATGGTTGTGACATGCTAAAGAAAAGAGAACCACGGCTCAGAGATGGATCTGAGGATGAGAACTGAAGGGACCACCCTCTGCTGGGCTGGTGCGGGTTGGGCAAGAATGAGCATCTCTAGACCCCGTGGAGGGTTTAAGGGACTTGGCTAGGCCAAGAGGTTCCCAGACTTTCTAAGGCATCTCCAGCTACTTCCGAAAGCCATGCATCATAGCTCAAGGGACTCCCCTACTAGTCTTGGTGGAGGAAGGGGGAGCAAGGCCCTCCCCTAGGTTTCCGGCTTATTCTAGGGAACTAGGCTAAGTACTAAAAACAGTCACTTCCGGCCCACCTTCACTGAGCAGCATCTTACTGTTCTCTCCCTGACACCCCGTCTCACGCATGCCCACTTCAGATCCTCCTCTCCTCTTCCACCTCCGTGAGATACAGACATCACGGGTCTCCTGCACACACTGCTCTGTTCCCGATGCTCCAGGAAGATTTCCTGAATCTGTCTCCTTCACCCCTCCGTAGCCTTTCAGCCTTATCATCTCTCCCTAAGCCACAAAGAGAAGCTCTGGCATTTCTTGGCCTCACCTCTTTTCCCCCCTCTGAGTCCTCCTTTCCTATAAAATCACTGACTTTCTCAGAAGGCTTCAATATATGTCCTTTGCCCCAGAATACTCATCTCCTGGCTTCATGAAAGACAATCAGTATGGAACAAGATTTCTCCCACTTCCTGTGAAAATATCACACCAAGCCCCAGATTCACTGAGGTCCAGTACCTATTTACTAGATAAGCTACTTGGAGTCAAAGCCAGAGCCTTATGACAGGGGTCCTGAGAAAAGAGGTTCTTCTGGCTTCAGAGCCCTCCCCAGAAGCCTCAGGCAAGAACGATAAGCTGTGTCCAGGATCCACATCTTGAAAGATTAACTAGATGCTGATGCCATAGAATACAAATGTAAAGGGGACCTTGACCTTGACCAAGTCCTAGAATATGCCAGCATGTGGGAAGAAATTTCAGTGCCAGAGGGATAGCTCATTGGTAAAGGCACTTGCTACTAACCCTGGTGATCCAAGTTTGATCTCCACAACCCACAGAGTGGGAGGAGAGTGGCACCTCTCCCAAGTTATCCTCTGATCTCTAGACACACTCCATGTCAAATGCCACACATGGACATACAACTGATAGATGACAGATAGATAGATAGATAGATAGATAGATAGATAGATAGATAGATGAGTAAATAAAATTTAAAGGACAAATTTCAACACAAGACAGATTCTCAAAGTTCTCTGAGGCCCCAACATGATACAGTGAGAATGAGACCAAAAAGAGCGAGGGAGCATTCTCCAGCAACATGGGATCAGAATCCCGACAAATGCTTACAGGCACATTCCTGCTCTCATCTGGCTTCTAGGACTGAACCACAGAGTGTGGAAATCCTGGGTGTGAGCCCAGCAAGGGCTCTAATGCTAACTTCTAGCTCTAATGCTAAGTCGAATGCAAATATTCTCAATTAACGCCCTCTTCTGTGCTAAGTTCTAGGTGATGTTTCACCATTTATATGAAAGTTTCTCAATTGAGCGCTACTGACACTTCAGGCTGGATAACAAACAGGCTGATCTCTGCCCTGTCAGACAGTTAAAAGCATCACTGGGCTCTGTCACTAGAAGCCAGTAGCATCCCATCTAGTCCAGTTGTACTAACTGAAATACCTTAAGACGTTGGCCACACATTGCCTTGGAGATAAAATCTCTCCCAGGTAAGAGCCATAACATATACTCTTGTAGCAGCAGACACAATTACTTCAATTAACAGAGCAGGAAACAGCATCAGAGGGGTTCTTTGTGACATGCTCAAGGCCTCTAAGCAAGCAGCAGAGCTCATGTGTAAACTCAGGCTTTCTGATTGAAAGTCCAAGACACTTTCTAACATGTAACTCTTCAACAGATGCAGGTATCCATATTAAGTCACTACCTGCCTCAGTCTCTTTCACCTGTGAGTCAGAGAAAGATCTAAACTTAAAGTATAAAATAGATGGACCCACTGTGTGTCAAACTCAAAGACAGTGGCCTTCAGAGGCAGGCTGCAGGATTTATCAAACGGCATATCAAGCTTGATGGTTAGGAACAGGACTTCCTTGTAGAGACCATTGTTAGAAGAGAGTTAATATTTAGGGACCTAGAACTGCTTCTCAGTCCCTGAGGAGACCCTGGAATGCCATACCTTATATTTATACTCGCCACCAACAAGGCACGACCTGGGGTCTACGTCCTCAATCTCATCCCTAGTGACTCTATCCGTTTCATTCCTCTCTTTCAAACCCTTGTCTGTACCTGGAGGAATCCTGCAGTGCCACTCAAACTCCTACATCTGGCTGCCTAGCTCCCAGGTGGAAAGAAAAAGACCAGCTAGTGTTGGCAGCCTTCAACTGTGCCCAAGGTCAAGCTAGCCGGAAGAAAGGAGCAAGGCCGGGATTCCTAGTACAAACCCTGACAAGTTTTAATTATGTAGTTTCATCTCTCAAAGCATTAATTTAACTCTCCTGAAGAAGAAATGCAATAAATAATACCCTCCTCGCAAGGATGAGGTAGAAATAAAACAAATGTTGGAGGCTAAGTACCAGGTACAGTGTCCATTGCATTTAAGGTGCTCAATAAATCATTCATTTAATAAAATTCTGAAACGCTAAGCAAGACTAGGAAAAAAGTTTTGGATGCCTCCCAGGTGTTTTTAACTTACAGACACTCTAAGTAGGTACATAAATGGATGCTAAGGAGTCTGTAGTAGCACCTCTCCTAGATTTGAGGCAGCCCAAATTTAATGGAGGAATGCCTGAAAGGTAATGTAGTTGTCCCAGACCAACCACATTCATCTTAAAGACAGCTGCCTGCAGAAAGCAAACCCAGAACATTTCCAAATGAGATGCCCTGGGAGAGCCTTAGGTGGGCACCAAAGCAGTCAGTCCAAGAGAAAAATAACAATAATAATAACACAGGTAGTTGTCAAAGACGTTTGTCTGTGCATTCTGTTCGAGAACTAGCATTAGCTGCAGAGACAGCCCTGGCAGGCGGTCCAGATGGGAAGAGCTTCACGTAACAACTGGATAATTACAGCAGCTTGGAGAAGCCTGGAGTCACTGCCAAATCCTGACTGCAGCCTGTCCCTTATGCCAGCCATGCTGGGAGAGAGGAAAGGTCTCAGCAAGCAAAGGCAAATCAGCCAGGCCCACAGAGATGAGGAAGGCAGAGTGGCCAGTGGCATCTGAACCTTGTCCCATTCCCTGGCTCGGCTTAGTTTGCACAGAATCTAATATCTAAAATATATTCTCAGTTCATTTATTAAACAATCATGTGTGTAACACTGTGTAGATGCAAAGAAATATTCTGGACATTGAAGATATTGCAAAGGACAACACAGAAAAGCTTCCTTCTCTTGGAGAGCTTTTGTTTGAGAAAGCAGAAACATCTCCAGTTTGTGTTTTGGTCAGGTAACTGCACAGAACTCATACCTTGCCTCTCCTCCTGTTTAGTACTTTAAAAGGAACACTCGCATTCCACAGCTGTATTTCCTGGCCAGGGATACTGATGCCCGAGAACCTCTGCCCAAGCCACTTGCCCTGTCCTCATAAGCCTGACGCCTAAGAAAGCAGTGTGGAGGAAGAAGGCACTGTAGGAACATCACAGATGCTGGGGAGAACAGCCCCTGGGCACTCAGGGTTCAGAGTTGCCCCAGCTGGCCAGCCTCTCAGCTCAGCAGTTCATGCTGTCTTTCTAGGCAGTACTTTGATTGGGAGGGGCTCCCTCATTCAGCCTCAGCTCCCCTCATCCTGGTCCTCACCCATCCCCTGCCTTCCTGCCTTTCCACTCATCCTTTGTTTTGCCTGATCTGGGATGCCCATCTCTGATCACTGGCTTCACCATTGTCACACATGAGACCCAAGAGTAAGTGTCATGTCCTCAGAAGCCTTCCCCGACCAGATGAGTGCCTCTGGATCAGGACCCTGAGCAGCATGGTTACACACCTTCAGCTTCCCAGGCACCTGAACTTGTGACTCCTTGGTATGGCTGGGTGATGGTTTGTTGAATGTCTATTCCCTGCATTCAGTGAAAGTGCCATAAGGAAGGAAATATGTTGGATTCACATACCACAAAACCTTTGTGCCTACAACAGAGGTTGGCACAAAGTAAGAGCTTAAGAAACAATAGTAGGCACTAGGGACAAAGAAATTAATAGTGGGCATGCCCCTGCCCCAGGTATTCATCTAGTCCTTGCTTATTCTTCAAAACTCAGTTTGAGTGGCATCTCTTCTCCTCACCCCTACCCACCTCTAATAGATTTGGGAGCACCAACTCCCCTGCCCTCTCAAAACCATAAATTTCTTATATTGTCAGTCCCACACTGAAATACAGTCACTGACTGATACGCCCAGTGCTGGAGGGCAGAGGAAGCTATATTTGACTTTTTCCTCCCTTAGTGCAAAGCCAGGGACAGACAGGTAGTGTTACATGAATGGAAGTTAAGAATGAATGGGTGAATGGGTGTGTGACATAATAGATGGCCTCTGTGTGTGTGTGTGTGTGTGTGTGTGTGTGTGAGAGAGAGAGAGAGAGAGAGAGAGAGAGAGAGAGAGAGAGAGAGAGAAAGAGAGAAAGAGAGAGAGAGAGAGAGAGATATGTGGTCCTTTCAGGTCTTCAGTCTGGGAACTGACTACCGGCAGAGGCTCCATTATCAAATCAATTATTTACAAGGACAAGTGACATTCATATATTTTAGAAGTTGCTTCCCTCAGTTGGGACTACCCAGGTCCTTGTGCACAAGTGGCCATAGAATAAAGCCAAGCAGAGAAAATGTGATCTGATAAAGGTCCCCATGTACCCACAGGGATGTCCCAAGCATTGAGAAGACTCTGGCCTGTGGCTGTGGGATTCAGATCCTAGGAAGAGCTGAGCCAAGCTGCCCTTAGTCTCCAGAGTCCATGAGGTTGAGAGGAAGACCCTATGGCTCATGTGTATATATAACTAGGAAGAGTTTTTTTTTAAAAATGTAATCCAAAGGGAGTTGGAGAGATGGCTCAGAGGTTAAGAGCACTGACTGCTCTTCCAGAGGTCCTGAGTTCAATTTCCGGCAACCACATGGTGGCTCACAACCATCTGTAATGGGATCGGATGCCCTCTTCTGGTGAGCATGAAGACAGCTACAGTGTACTCATATACATAAAACAAATAAATATATATTTAAAAAAATGTGATCCAAAGGTTTATTTGAGTCAGGCATGGTGAAACACCATGTGATCCAGGGGGCAGAAGGCATGGGAGGAAAATGTGAACTCCTCACTGTGCTTTCTGGGGAAGAAAGTTACAGAGCAGAGTAAGCCAATGCAAAGAAGTTACTGCAATGATTATTCTTGGTTTCTAACTTTACTACCTCTGGAATTAGTTATAACTCAAGGGGCTGGCTACCTGTGAGAGACTTTATCAGTAGTAGTAAACCCTTTGAAGTGGGAAGACCAACAACCTTTAATCCAGATCTCTGGAGATAAGAAGATCCACCTTTAATCTGGGCCACACCTTCAGGTAACAGACTATAGAAAGCACAGGAAAGAAGGAAGCGTTAGCTCTTTGTCCACTCACTCTTGCAAGTCCATTCCTTCACTGGCATTAGAGCCTACTTCTTCAGGATTCTGGCATGTACTGAAGATCAGCTGAGACACCCAGCCTCATGACCTGAACAACTACTGGGTTCTTGGACATTTCATTAATAGGCAGCTGTCATTGGACTAGCTGGACCACAGCCTATAAATCACTCTAGTAAATTATATATGTGTAATACAGCTGCACTGAATAATTCTAGTAGGTTCTGGGGAGTCAGGGGTTGTTGGGATTGTATCCAGCCCTGAGAGAAACCAAGTAAAGGAACAGTATGTTGGCTACTAACAATTCCATAAGAGAGATAGCTGAGCTGTGACTGTGGGCTTCTGATTAGCTCCCATATGTGAAGTCTGCTCATAGCCCCATCCTAGTCAACAAGGTCCCAAGATAGAAACCAGGGGGAAAAAATCATTTAATATAGTGGTGGGGAGATGGCTCATTCTGTAAAGTGCTATTCAGGCAAACAGATCAAAGGTTGAAGTCTAACAGCCAGGAATGTAAAGCAAATTATAATCCCAGCGCAGGGAAGACAGAGACAGGCTGACACTTGAGGCTCACTACCCAACCAGCCTAGCATGACCACTGAGCTCCCAGTCTTAATATAAGATCCCCGTCTCACAAGATTAGGTGACAGTACCTGAGAAGGAATGACAGTTGAGGTTGGCCTCTGGAGTCCATATACATGCAAGCACACATGCAGCTAGATAAACATATACACTTACCTACCCATGCATGCACACACATAAGTAATTAAAATCATATAAAATAGGGTGGTCTTCAGAAAGAAGTCAGAAAACACTAGTTCTTTGTCACTAGTGGGACTTGAATGTTTGCCCATGTTCCCATTTATGAGTGAAAATACCAACCCTCAAGGTTATGAGACCTTTAAGATGTGTTCTAGTCATGAAGGTGAAACCTCATTATGAAATTAGTGCCCTTACAAAACAAGCCCCAGGTCACTCCTGTCTCTTCACCCACGTAGGAACACAACAAAAAGACAGCCATCTATGACCCACCAGCCTTCCCCAGATATTAAAGTTTGTCAAGTACTATCCTGAGAACTGTGAAAACAAATATCTGTTGTTTTTAAGCCACCCAGTCCAGGGTATTTCGTGATAACAGCTCAAGCCTATGAAAACACTTATTTCCGCAAATGGTTCAAAAGCATCTGAGCTTGTCAATCACAGTATCTTAGAAGGAACCCATGCAGGTAAATGACCCTGTAACAAGCATCTTATCTTCTCAGTAGCTACTACTACTTCTTCTACTTGTTACCTAAATCCCCCAAAAGAAATAATAACCCTTTGAATTTTTTATAGGACAGTAAGTAAAATGAATTTTATTCTTACATTTAACAAGTATCTGTTATGTTCTAACATATGCCAGAGCTTATGTTAGGCTCAGGGAGAAAAGCAGTCACCATCAGTTCTTAGAGTTTGGACACAAGTGTGACAAAAGCCTGTTGTTAAAGGCTTAGTCTGTAGCCCATGGCTCTGCCAGAATTAGAAGAACCTTTTAAGAGGAAGAGCCTAGAAGGAAGCTCAGCCACTGGGCCATGACCATGAGAGAGCTGGGAGGACTCAGGCCTCTCCTCTCTCTCTCTCTTTGCTTCCCAGCTGCCATGACGTGGCCAGACTTTCTGCTACACACTCCCTGTAATGTTTGTGTTGCAACAACCATGGGCGCAAGACTCGCAAACCATAAGCCAAGATAAAGCTTTTCTCTTACAAGCTGATGATCTCAGATCTGTCATAGCAACGGAAGCATCTGCCTTCAGAGTCATTACAAGGAGACGGTAAATAGTGAAATAAGGAGTCCAAAAAGAGTAATCAGAAGGCAGGTGCTAAAAGACAAATCATGCTCTAGAGTTGGCTTTTCTACTGAGGTAGTCTTTTAAAAATGAGAAAGAAAGTCAAAACTGCACTATGAATCAGATCACTTGCAAAGGTCCCAGAGTTACAATGAGTCGAATGCTACAGGAAGAGACAAAGCCCTCAAAGGGAAAGGAAGTGAGCCTTATGCAAGTTCCAGGCTTATTTACAGTTTAATGAAATACCTTGGAAAAATCCCAAATAATGCAGTCAAGTTTATTGTAACTGCTCTATTGAACAATATGAACCCAGAAGAAGAAAAGCAGAAAGTCTTTGCCTTCATGTTTTATGCTCTTGTCCCAGAATGACACCCATAACTTTAAAGTCACTTTAGTTATTAGAAAGTACACACGCTCTATGTCCTCTATGTCCCCAGTTGATGCCTGCCTCCCTGTTCAGCAGTGGCATGGGCAGTCCTTGTTCTCAAGGTAAAGCTGGCCTCCTAACAAGATTCATCACATAGCCCTGCCTCTTCAGAAACTCTGTTCCTTCCTGCAGCCCACTGGGGCTAGGGGCAAGTATAGAACGATAACAGGAATCATCTCATTACTGCCAGTGAGGAGAGATGCTCTGATATCCCTCTGTGTGAGTCTAGCTCCTTGCCACGTGGGTGCATCCATTGAATAGAATATAGAATGTATAGAAAATATCAAGATCATGGATGATTCCTGCTTTGCGCTCAGGCACCTGGGAACTCCTGAGAGGTTGGGAAAACTGGCTTGGAGAATGTTTTGGATATATCAAGGCTGAGGTATATGTGTGACAGCCAAGAAGATTTGAGGCTCAGAGGAAAAGTGTAGAATAACAAGAGAAATGAAGCAGAGCAAAAGGAATATGGACTCCCCTTGGGGAACGGGGACAGATGTAGTTCCACGGGATATGTGAGTCTGGGAAGAAGACTGAGAAAGCTGGCCTTGCATTAGGAGACAGCACTGGTATGATGATAACACAGAGGAGAAAAGAAGAGGCGGCAGAAAGGAGGTGGTTCCCAGCTTGGATGGAGTCTCCAAAAAGGACAAAGATGACAAATAGCAGCAGACCAGAAAGGTGGAACAGCTGGTCTTGGCAAGCTGGTCTCAGGAGGGCAAGGATGAAACCAGCCAAATTGTGGTAGGTAGAAAATCAGGCCAAAGAACAGAGTCTTTAGCTGAGTGCTAACGAGATGAGAACATGCATTTCTTTGCTCCGATGGAAGAGTCTGAGAACAGAAAAGACAAGCTAGTTTCTGGTGATTTCAGTGACTGTATAGCTTGGATGTTAAGTGTGCCCCCAAAGACTTGGCCTCCTGGGTGTTACCATTGGAAAGTGGTTTTAAAAAACAGAGAGGTAGGGCCTAGAGAGAGGTCATCAGGCCACTGGGGACATGTTGTGGGTCACATGTGACTTCTTGCTAGTTTGACTCTCTTGAGAGGACTGTTAGAGAAGGAGCAAGCCTGCGTCATCACTCTCGTTCTGTTCTAGTTGGAGACATGACAGTGTGTCCCATACACACTCCCACCATGGCATTGCCAACATCCACCGCCTCTTCAGAGGCCAAGCAATGGGGCCACCACAAGTGTTTCATGTTTCCAAACTGTGAGCTAAATAAACATCTCTTTTTTCATAATGGCCTGTGTCCAGTACTTCAAGTTGCAGATAATTGACTAATATAGTAGTGCAGGGGAGGCGTGAGAAAGAGTAACACAAAGTGTTCAAATGGGAAAGAGGTGATCTGAGACCTGGATGGAAGTGGCTATAGCAAGGAGGGGCATTTCCTCCGATGAGACAAGGTGGGGGGTGCAATGAGCACTAACATAGACGAGCTTCTATCACTGCAGACAGAAGAGGAGGCTTTTGTGAATTGGATGTAAAATGTCCCTGACAGGCTCCTGTGCTTGAACAACCAGTCCACTGTTGGCAATGTTGTTTTTAAAAAGTTAAGGGATTGCTGGGACAGGGGACCTAGGGCTGATGCAGGCTAAGGGAGCAGGCCTTGGAGGTTTTACTATTTCCGGTTCTGGCTAGAGCATTCTATTTCCTGATCGATCAAGATTTGAGGAGACTCCATCACATATCCCAGCCCTTGTGAATTCTGCTATGAATGATTTCCCCACCATGATGAACTGAAACTGTAAGACAAAATAAATATTTCTTTTCTTAAGTTGCTTCTCTCATGTATTTTGTTTGTTTGATGCGTATGGACATTTTCTGTGTCTGCATGCCCATAAACTACATATGTGCCTGGTCCCCAGAGAAGCAAGAAGGCATCTAATTCACTAGAACCAGAGTTACAATTGATTGTGAATTGTCACGTGGATACTGGGAATCAAACCGGGGACCTCTGGAAGATCCGCCAGTTCTCTTAACCACTAAGCCATCTCTTCTTCCCATCCTGTCAGGTGTTTCTTCATAGCAGCAAGAAAATTGAAAGTTTGAGGGCGCATGACATATAGAATAAGGGTTTAGGGATTTAAGTGAAAACACAGTTTACAAGAAACGATGCAAAGTGAAACCAGCATTCTAGTTTGTGATTTTCCTCAGTAATGCTCAGATACTCTGTGCAAAGGAAGATAGCCAATTTCAGTATTACCTGGAAAATATCACAAAGCAAATGGATCAAGAAAACTACATGGGTAAAGCAGAGATTATTATGGATCAACACTGTGAAGTTTTAGTAGGAAGACAAAGGCTTTGTAAAAATGGGAATCTGACTCTGGTCTTAGTCTGACAGAACAACGTTTATTGGAGGTACTATGAGTGGTGGGGGCTGCCCTAGTAAGTTTCACCATGTCAGGACATGCTGTGGTTGCTGGTATGAGTATAGGGTATGATTCTGACACCAGAGGAGAAGGGAAAGGTAGTAGGGAAATGTAACTTAGAGATGAGACGATAAACTAACTGAGAAGCTACACTATGAACGTCAGTAAACACATTAGATTTGAGGTGAAAGAAAACGAGTAAGCCAGGGTGTTCAGTGGATGGTAAAGAAAGAAGAGAGAGATGTTAACAGAAACAGATGACAAGGTCTAGAAAGATCTAGAAACAAAAGATAGAAAGAGTTGGGATATTGTAGAAAGAGAGGAGAGAAGTGATTTGTAGACAGTCATATGGATTAAGGAAGAGGACTTCTGGAAAGGAATTGAGCTTAGCAGCCTAGAACAACACAACCAGGTTTGACCCAAAATAAGAAAGAGAAAAGAAGCAGGCTGGGGAGACTGGGGCCGGAGGTTCTGGATCTTGGGCAACAGCTATGTGGGAGAAAGGAGGGGTGGGACAGGGGGCAGCAGGCAGGGCTGGGTGTTATGAAGGTTTGGAGCAGTTCTGACTGAGCATGGGCAGGCAGATACACAGTGGGGACAAGGACTCGGTTCTGCAGCTCAGCTCTGGCACTCTGCATGACGGTAGACTGACACAGCCTCACTTGAGTAAGACACCCCACAAGAGTGACCTTTCTTTGTCTATTATTAAATAGCAAAATTTTCAAAACTATGGATGTGTTATAGGGTCAAGGAGGGTATTGTTAATGATTTACTACTAGCAATTAATAACCAGTAACTTCCACCGGTCCCAGGACTTCACGCTGTTCCATTTAAACTTCTGATAAATCTGCAAATGAAGTATGCAGTTCATTTCTATTTATTGCATGGGGGGAAATTCCAAGAAATTAAGCTTTTTACCAGGAACTCACAATTAACAGTAGGAGAAAGAAATGATGAAGAGAGGCATCGTTCAGATATACTTAGCATTTATTCCATCCGGCTAACCATTTTCACATACATTCTCCAATTTAACCACCATGGTAAAACCTCAAAGTGATACTATATTATGTATTCATCATACGAAGAAAAGAATTGTGGCTTGAAAAGTCATGAGACTTGGCCCAGTGTCAAAACCAGCTGAGCCTTTTGTTGTGAATGAAGATTCATAGATGATGTCTGCTTACATGGTAACATGCCACAGACGTCAAGCATGGAGTCCCATCATGCAGCTGCCCCACTGAGTGACCAGTTCAAACACATAGCAGGTGCCCCTGCCACAGAGATGAACACTGCAACTTTTAACCTTGTTGGACTCTCACCCTGCTGAGCCATCTTCCACCACGAGCCAGCTAATCAACCTTGTCCTGAGCCAGGGGCTTCAAGCTGCTTCAGTTTTTCAAGCACACCAAAGAGTAGCAAAGAAAAATGAGCAATGGAGACCAAGAAAGACATTTGGCCCAATGCCCCTAAATAGCTCTTACTACTCTAGAAACAGACCCTCCATCTGGGATTACAGATGCTGCTTAGTGACCCACAGTCTGGTAGCCTGGCTTGTAGGGGCTGCCAAAAGGATCACAAAGTCCTGGCATGTGTGTGCCAGCAGAAGTGAGTTGGGACAGTTTCTGAGTCTGAAGGCTGATATGGACTCAGGCAGAGTCAAGATAGAGATTGCTGAAAAGGCAGCCAATTGCCATATTCTGGACATCTATTATCCCTGTCCACAAACCATACACATGACTTCAGAAGATGAGGCAAGAAACAGAGCTCCAGCCACTGACTCAGAGACAGCTGTAGACACGAACAGCTGCTGAAGATACAGTATTCCCTTGATATCTGCAAGGGACTGTTCCCGAGATGCCCTGCCCCTGCACAGATTTAAAAAAAATCTGTATATAGAAAATGATATAGGATTTGCATAAATCCCAAAAATATCCCCCTGTATACCCTAGTTCATCTGCAGATTATAATAGTTCAAACAATGCAAGTGCAATGTAAATAGTTATGCTGGTGTCGTTTGGGAGACAATGACAATAGGGTTCCATCTGTACGTGTGCAGTGCAGATTGGGCCATTCTAGACCTCCGTTTATTTCTCACCTGAAGTTGGTTCAGGGTGAAGATGCAGACGCCACAGATAGAAAGGGCTGCCTGTGCTAGGAAACCATGGAAGGAGGAGCAGAGGAAACAGGTCCATCCTGTGGGAGCACCAGGCACCCATGTGCACATAGGTGTACACACAGACACCCCTACTTATCATGAAATGCTGACTGCTCAGCACACGGCTGCACCCAGTGACAACAATCCCCAGTCATCCCAATGTACACTCTGGCTCACAAAGAGTTGGAATCTGGGCTCCAGCTTCCATGATAGAAATAGATAAGGTGACTCGCTGTTTTAAAAACCAGCCTTTCCCAGTCTTGAACACATGGCACAGGGGGAAAGTTCCTGAACAGAACACCAATGGCTTATGCTCTAAGATCAAGAATCGACAAATGGGACCTCATGAAATTGCAAAGCTTCTGTAAGGCAAAGGACACTGTCAATAGGACAAAACGGCAACCAACAGAT
>CM052708.1:84261045-84439038 GCA_028551405.1 Uromys caudimaculatus | reverse complement strand
TTAGGAATACCCAAGATTCAGTTTACAGCAACTGTTGGACTGAGCGTGGGGTCCCAGATGGAGGAGTTGGAGAAGGGACTGAAGGAGCTGAGGGAGTTTGCAGTCCCATGGAGGGAGCAACAGTATCAACTGGCCTGACCTCCAGATGCTCCTGGAGACTGGATCTCCAACCAAAGAATACACATGGAAGGACCCATAGTGCTGGCCACATATGTGGCTAAGAAGGGTCTTGTTGGCCATCAGGGGGAGGAGAGGCCCTTGGGTCTGAGAGTGTTAGATGCCCCAGTATAGAAGAATGCCAAGGAGGGAAGACGGGAGTGGGTGGATGGGGGAATACCCTCATAGAGGCAGGGGGAGGGGGGAGGGGATAGGGGGATTCCAAAGGGGAGATCTGGAAAGGGGGAAACATTTGAAATGTAAATAAAATATCAAAAAGAAAAAAATAAAGAAAAAAGAAAAAAACAGCCTTCCCCAAACACAAATCCCCTCCTTTTAAATTCAGTTAAGAGTTATACAAGCAATAAACAGCACCTAATGTGATGTTTATTAAGAAGAAGAAGTAACATATTGAGTACAAATGTCACTGGGCTTGTATTTTTTCTTAAGCATTTCTTCTAGCCCAGACCTGCCTCAAACAACTGCAAATGTAAAACTGCCATTCATAGGTCCTGCCTGGCTTCATCAGGTTCCTAGAAAAGTCTTTTTAACGGTGTATGTTTGTCTCTTCCATTCTCTTCATTTGTGTTCATGTTAGACTTGCAGGTTTTTATGTTAACAGTAATTTTCCAGGAATGCAACCCCTACCCCTATGGAAAACGAAGCCACACTCACAGAAAATTGAAATGGCCTTTAGAATAAAAGTGTGGGTGGGCAGCTCAGGAATATTATGGTTTGGGGTAGCGTGGCACTAGTCATGGAATTCTGCCGGGCTGACCACCTATCTGACTGGGTTTGGGGCTCAACAATAAAATGCAAGGAAGGGCCCCAAGCTGCTGAGCAGTAGATGTCTTTTCTCCCCAACTATGAGCAATCCCTTAGTACCCAAGGAGACTCCTCTCTATGAGTATCTTGTTAAAGGGTCTCCAGCCCCCATGTTCACTGTTCAAGGGGGAACTGTGTCAGAGCTGACTTCTACGTGCATGTCTGGTTAAGACCCACCGGCAGGGTATACTGAAGGATTCACACCCACCCAGACTTTCAGCCTGAATGTAGCCATTAAACCCGACAGGGATACATGGGACAGCTCTGCACACAATGTACAAGGACAGTGACAGGCAGATGCAGAGAAAGGGCGAGGACATTAAACCTTTACCAAGCCCTCTGGTCCCTGAAGGCAGGTGCAGCCTCCAATGTGGGAAACAAATCAATCTCAAAGCTAGCTACTTGGTGGGCCCTAGAAAAGAGCCCAGATGGTTAAGTGGGGTACAGCAGAGAGGGAGGACCTCAAAAACAGCTCCAAAGAGTAATTCACGGACCCCTTAGTTCACTCCTGTGCTGCTCACTGGGGAACAAGAGCCTAATCTGCATAAGGAAGCCTAGGACCGAATTTAAAGGCAGATGGCCATCAGTTCCAGACTGGCCACTGGGTGGCACACCTAAGGAAAAATAAGAACACAGTGGATGCCCCGGAAACCTGAATGGCCATAGAAATCAGCCTGTAAGCAACAGGCTGCACCTGAGGTCTGAACCTAACCGGAGGAACAAAAAGTAAACATGCTCTGTGCGCCTTGAGTAATACAAAGTGTCAGTTTGACCGGATAGGTCTGGAAACATCACGAAGACTTATCTCTAGGTTGGTCTATGAAGGGGTTTCCAGGAAGAATTTGTGGGGGTGGGGGATGGTTCCTCAAAAGTGAGTGGTACCTTCTAACTGAGGTCTAGAGACAGAATCCTGGGGCAGGGGTGCAGTAAGGAAAAGCAGCTTGTGTAGCTGCTCCTGCTGCTTCATTCTGACTGAGAATATCTTTCACTCCAGTACCAGCAGACAAGCTTCTGCAGCCCTCCTACAAGGACTGAGTAGCAGGGACTCCCCAGAAATCTTCCTCATTTTCAGTGCCTGATTGAGGCTGCTGAAGCATCCGGCCTCGTGAACTAAGCAGATTATCTGCCTCTCCAGTGTTCGGGCATCCACTCTAGAATTACCCAGCTCCTGTGTAAGTCAATGTAATAAATCCCATTTTATGGTGCATACATGAATTTTACAAGTTCTGTTCCCCTAAAGAAGTCTAATACCAATTTTGTAGGGTTTTTTCCTCATTGCTATGAAAAATATTTCTACTAACATACTAGATTTTATTGACCTGTATATAATACTTTGCACAACGACAGAATATTATTATTACCAAGTAAAGCAGACCTTTCCCAAGAATACCATAGCCCATATGATAAGACAAAGACTAACAAATATAAAAGTTGAAAGATACAAAGTATATTATCTAATGAAACTGGCTCAAAGTAGAATTCAGTAATATAAATATAATAAGAAAATTCCTTAAAACTTGAAAAATATGTTTATAAATAATCCATAGATCAAAAGAAAGTCCACAGGAAGCTATATGAAAAGAAAACTACAACATATCACGATTAAAATTTCACTAAAAATGTACGCCAAAAAAATTATTTTAGTGGTACTATTTGTAATCTATGCAACTGAAAATGAGTGAAATTACCCCAACAGGTGAATGTAGATAGTAACTTGGCTCAATTTAGTGAGGTTCAATTTTAAAAGGAATGAAGTTCTGCTACATACATCGACTTGGATACATTTAAAAGGTATGACTCTGAAGGGAGCCAGTCTTTATTTCTTTTGTTCTGAGATTATAACAAGGTCACATCATTTCCACCTTCCTGTCCTCCCCTCCTCCCACACTACTCAAGTTACTGATAATCCGCAATGCCTCACATTCACATGGTGCTATGGATGGACCTCGAGTCCTCAGGTTTTTTGCACAGAAGGCACCTTATTGACTTGAGTCATCTACCTAGCCTGGTCACTTACATTCATACAGCAGTCTAAAATGCTAACGCTGTCAACATGAACAGATTAGTGATTGGCGGGACTTAGAAGCAGAAAACAATGGCAAGACCATGAGAGGATAGCATCAGAGACTTTTTTTTTTTTTAATTTTTTGTTGTTGTTGTTTTTTCGAGACAGGGTTTCTCTGTGTAGCCCTGGCTGTCCTGGAACTCACTCTGTAGACCAGGCTGGCCTCGAACTCAGAAATCCACCTGCCTCTGCTTCCCAAGTGCTGGGATTAAAGGCGTGCACCACCACTGCCCGGCGACATTTTTACTTTAACTGTTCTATACTTAAAATTCAACTTTGCAAACACCAATAAAACAAGCAGACAAAAATAAGCATGCCCTGGGCAGAATGCGATGGCTCATAAGGTTAAGATGCTTACTGTGCAAGCCCAACAACTTGAGATTGATCCCTTGCTTCCGTGGTGGAAGGAGAGAACCAACGCCTTACAATGATCCCGACTGCCACATGCCACAGATATACACATTATACACACATGCCCACAAACACACACACACACACTAAACAATTAAAGTATTGTTTAATAATGTATCACGCCTCAGATGGTTGCCAAATCATTAATGAGAGCATTTTAAGTTAAAAATTACTTAAGAAGGAAACCCCCCGTTGTAATGAGGAAACGCAGAATGTACATCGACCAGGCATGAAGGAGCAGAGGTGAACGCCCAAGGACCTCACCTGACTTTGTGTTCAAATGCTCCTCTTAAACCCAGAGCCCTAGTCATCCACTTCCCCTCGTCTTGGCAAGCCCTTCTTTAAGGACATGCTTGTACATCTACGTTCATGAAACATTCCCTAAAGAAATTTGGTCTTGTAGAGGGAACGACAGCTGCTACAAGGACAAGGTCTGCTTCAGCGGTACCTGTAGCTCCCACACAGCGCAGCATCCATCAGTACTGAAGCATCCCTTAGCATTTGCAGGATGTGCCTAGGTTAGCTCCATTGTTAAAATGTATCAGATCCGTGGTACTTCCTTTCAGGGCGTCTCTACTCTGGGAGCTTCGTCTTCTTAGATGGGATTGGGGTCACTGGAATCTTGCCAACAGCTGCAAAGGTTACATTTCCATGCAAGGTTACATTCAAAGTACGGGGTTTATCCTGTCTTGGAGGGAATAGATACGAGTCAACCAAAACACCAAGATTTTACAGAAAACAAGAAATGAGAGGCAAAACAGCTATGCCAGCCTTGATCTGTCCCATGTTCTAACAGCGACTAGTTCCAAAGAAGTTGACTGACACTGAGTTCCCTGCCCCCTTAACCCCATCACCCTTTTGAACTGCTCAGGCAAACAGAAGGCCCATCCCAGAATTTCACATTTTTATATAATACAGGCTGCACCTCTTTTTTAAACTTTTAGAACCAGAGCTCACAGATGTAAACTTTAATACTTTTTTTTTTTTTTTTTTTTTTTTTTTTTTTTTTTTTGGCACTTGTATCCTCCTGTGTTTCAATTTCCCAAGTCTCAGCAAAATCCTAGTTTAACCGCCTGGCCTTTTCACAAAATTATCTTGGTAGTTACTGGCCCTGGGAGGAGTATAAACAGATCTCTCTCTCCTTATGGCCCCCCAGACTCAGGCAAGAAGGAGCCGCATTTATTGTTGTGATCTTTTATTTAAAGGGACTTTGTTGAGCTATGCATTCCTTTAAAAAAAGAGAGAGAGCAATTAAAAATTTTTAGTATACAGATACAAAAGCTGCATCTGAAAGCCATCATGAGGACCATGCTTGTTTCTTTTTCATTGGTTTATATTTACTTAGTAAATATTCACTGAGCGCACAACACACCCACATGTCTACTGTGACAAACACAAATAGGACAAAGCCAGGCAAAGAGACCAGAGTTCAGTTTTCAGTGTCTTTGAATAGTAAACAAGGTACCATAGGCCTTGGTGCTACCCCCAACTCATCCTGGAGAGCAATGGATGACTGACCTCCAACCACCCTGACTCGGTTCACCAAGCCCATGGCCATCCTTCTAACCCCCTGCTCAAGCACACTGGAGCCAGCCCAGCCTGGAACCTGAAGGGCAACTGGAAGCATTCATTTCCCAAGTGATTGCTTGCACTTACACCATTCCAGGCTCCGAGCTAGAAGGTGGAAATGCAGAGATGAGGAAGCTCCAGGAGGCAGCTGCTCCCAGCCTTTGTCTGCAGAGACCTTTTGGGGGTGGAGCTGAAGAATGGGGGGCCCTTGGCACATCAGCTGGCTAGGGGAGCCCATGAGGCAGCTGGCAGCTGCTCCTCCAGATATAGCCCTGCTGTCCTGGGAACATGGCAGCTTCTTATTCAAAAACAAGAAGTATTTTTAATTCTCTGGCATTTGTGCCCCATTTAGAATATTACTTCAGTCACTAATCAGGGAAGCCGAGCTGCTCCAGACTCCTTGGGTGTTCTAGAAGCTTCCTGGAAATGCGATGGCACCAGCAGCCAGCAGAACATGGGCCAGCTGCTCTGTGGAGCCCCAAGCGAGCCTAACCAGATCCCAGCTACACAGGTGCGAGCCCAGGAAGGAGGTTGCTGCCTATAAACATCAACACTAAGAGAGCTCTCTATCTAGAAAGTTCTGCAACTTAATGGCCAAGAGGCATCCAAAGAGATGCCCAAACACTTGAAGACGGGGAAATGTGTTATAGCAACACCCCACCTAGACTCACCTGACAGGAGAGGATGTTAAAGTCCATCGATGTTAGCCCAGCATTTGCCAGGGAGCCCTTTGGCAATACCACTGTGCAGATCTTAGGTGCTGTCATTGTGTCAAATTCTTTTAAAACTTCTCTCCACTCACCGTGCTCTGCCTTCTCCTCCTCCTCTTCCTCCTCCTTCTCTTCTTCTTCCTCTTCCTCCTCTTCCCCCTCCTCCCCCTCCTTCTCCTCCCCCTCCCCTTCCTTCTTACTGGTTCAGCTTTCTGGAAAGCTCTAACTAATCCACTCTCCCTGCAGCCCTTTCTGGCAGTGACATTGCTGATGGACAGAGAGCTAGTGGACTGACTGCGCAGCCCCTACCATCTCTTGTTTGGAGAAAAGGAGCCACAAAGAAGTCAGCAATTACCACACCATCACATTTACATGTGCCTGTTATTAATCTCATTTAATTAAAAAAGGAAAGCTGAGATGAAGGTAGAAAGGATTTCAAAAGACAAATTAAACATCCAAATAAAATAAATAGCTAATAGATTTGACTATATCAAAATAAAGAGTTAAAACTCTCAAGTACAACAGACAAATGGAAAAATAATACTTAGAACTAACTCTAAGTTCATATCAATAACATATAAAAGACTTCTACTTACTGATAAGAAAAGTACCTTCACTTCTTGCAATAGAAAATGAGCAACGGAAACACCCATGGACAGTAAGGTCACTAAGGATCTAAACGTGATGGTGCATGCCTCTACTTCTAACACTTGGGGCAGAGAAGGAGGAGGATCGGGAGTTCAAGGCTAGCCTCGGCTACATAATGAGTTCAAGACTAGCCTAAGCTACAAAAAAACAAAATAACAAAACAAAAATAAAATCCAGGAAAAAAAAATACCATTTTACACACATTCTGTGAACACAAACAAGAAGGCACCATATGCTGTAGAATACATGCATCCAGAGCATATTCCACACTTTGCAGGGAAGAGGACACCCTGGTCTAATGAATAACGAAGACAGTTTGTGGTTTCATATGAACATTCAGAATGGCACTCTTAGAAATTCTCCCACATGTTAGCAAGATGCAAGCCTAGGAAGGCTCCCAGCCCCACAGTTCAGAATAGCCGCCTCCTGGCACTGTGCCAGCTCCCATCACCACTTGCAACAGTATCCCACTGTCATCCCACACAGTGTTTAGAATGTTGTGAGATGAACCCTGGCCATATAACACAGCAGTGAGCACGCCATACGCCAGGGATCATCACTAATTCAATTCTCAGGTTCAAAAGAAAAAGAAAAATCATGGAAATTTAAAAAAAAAAAAAAAAGCCACGTATCTTACCCTGGGCAGACTGAGGCTGGGCTCATCCTTACACATGAATTAAATATTCGTTGTAGAATAACTTTTTTAAATCAGCAAGTCACTTCTGAAATTCTTCAGACCCATACATAAATGGAATTTCTTCGACAGCATCCAAAAGAGATGAGCTGGGGTTCTAATAGCAGAGGATGGGGACTTGGCTGTAGCCATTTTATTTATGCATGCATTCAGGCAGAGCTGAGAGAGAATTCTATAGCCCTGATGATAAAAGTTAACAGGAATATCGAGCTACAGAACCTGGGAAGAAAATGTCTGCTAATCAGTCTGTCTTCTGTAACCAATTGCCTGAGATAAAGCCAGTCCGTGCAACTGAAGAGGGAAAATCGGGGGTTTATTGGACAAATGAACAGCAATGATAAAGAGGCAGTATCACTACCAAAAGGGAAGTAAAGGTAGCTGGAGCAAAATTAAAAGTTGTATAAGACTTCAACTTCCCAGAATCCCTTTGTGATCTTTGCCTTGCAAATGCTTCTCTGCCCTCCTAAAGGAATTTTAGAGAACTTGATCATAGATTCCCACAACAGTCTGCTCCTACACTCAAAGGATACATTGCAAAAACCCATAGACACTAATGAAGTATTGCAGATACTGTGTGTTCCTATTCTTATAGAGATTTGATAGTTGAATTTATAAGTTACATACTGAAAATTAACAATAATGAGAAACAGTCGAAATGATCTACAGAGACAAAATCACCTGCATCGTCATATCGGTGCTTTGGGGCCATTAAGTAAAGCAAATGTTTCATGAACACAAATCCCTGTGGTATCAGTGACCTGCAGTGGCTGTCAAGGGACCAATGGGCGGGTCCCCTTTACAGCATGGATACTTTAAACACACGAGTGATCCACATGCTAAGCAGGACAAAGCAGGACCATGAGATTTCATCATGCTACTCAGAGTCATGTGTAATTTTTAATATTATTTGTTTCCAAAATTTTCCATTTAGTATTTTTTGCAGTGGTTGATCATGGGCACCTGAAAGAACAGTATACAGAATTGTAAATAAGAAAATACTACTGTACTGTATCTGGAATTTCCCTACCTCAGCCTAATTGTGGATCAGTTAATAGCCAGAATTCCAAACATTAAACACCACAGTAGAGAAAACGGTGGGCCAGTTTTTGAAAGGTGGATAATAAACATTATCAGAGAAGCAGGCCAAAAAAGCTGAAAAATCAATGGTCTCCAAAGAGCTAATTTAAAAAATGCTATCTTGTTACTTCCTTGATTCTAAGCAGTGGTTTAAAAATCACAACTAATTTGAGTTTGAATATTGTCTTAGTTAGAATTACTATCATTATGACGAAACACCATGACCAAAAGCAAGTTGAAGAGGAAAGGGTTTATTTGGCTTACACTTCTATCACAGTCCATCACGGATTGAGGTCAGGACAGGAACTCAAGCAGAGCTGGAACCTAGAGGCAGGAACTTATGCAGAAGCAGTAGAGGGGTGCTGCTCACTGGCTTGCTCCTGATGGTTTGCACAGCCTGCTTTCTTATAGAATCCAAGACCACCAGCCTAGGGATGGAACCACCCACCATGGGCTGGGCTCTCCCTCATCAATCACTAATTGAGAAAATGCCTTGCAGCCTCATCTTAAGGAAGCATTTTCTTAATTGATGTTCCCTCCTCTCAGGTGACTAGATTGTATCAAGTTGACATAAAACTACCCAGCACAATTGATGCACTGTCAACTTGACACACAAACACATCACTGTTAAGCCACAACCTTTCCTTTCTCATTCAACCCTAAGAACTCACATTAAAAATAATTCATGAATGAGTTTTAAAATCCCAGTCTTTACAAATTAAAATACATTAAAGTTTCAGTCTCTAAAATAGCCTATCTCTTTTAAAGTGCAACATTTTTAAAATTCAAAGTCTCTCAACTGTGGGCTCTTTTGAATAAAAAGTTAATACTTTCTTCGTTTAAGAGGGAAGAACCAGGTTACAGTTACAATCAAATCAAAGCAAAACCAAACTCCAAAAGTATAAACAACTCAACATCCAATGCTAGCATTCACTCATGATCTTCTGGGATTCTCCAAGGGGCTGGGGTCACTTATCCAGCTCTGCTCTCTCTGCAGCACACATAGCTTGTCTTCAAAGCTCTGGCTAGCTCCACTCCACAGCTGCAGCTGTTCTTGGTGCTCATGACATTGGTACTAGCACTTCCAAAATACTGGGGTCTTCTGCTGCGACTAGGCTGTACTTTCACAGATAGCCTTTCATAGGCTCTCTTCATGGTGCCAAGCCTCAACTTCTTGGCATAACTCCTTCCATCCTGGGCTTTCAACTGCCACTGAGGCTGCACCATTACCAATGGCCTCTCACAGTGCCAAGTTTCAGCAATTCTCCATGAGCCCATCAAGCCTTCAAAACAAGTACCACCTGGGTGACTCCTACACTACCAAGCCAACTGCTAGCACAAGGTGCAACCTTGACCCCCTCTGGAACACAGCTTCTGTGTGTTCTCAGGAAACACTGCCTAGATGATTTCACCTCAGTGATGGATGCTGGTCTCTTCTTAATCCCTGCTAATTTCTCAGCCAACCAGCATGGAGTATCACAGAAAAGCAAAGGTTTCACTTGAGTAGTTCTGGTATCTTGTTAATCACAGCTGATTCTTCAGTCCCAGCTAACCAGAACCACAGAATCTTTCATTCAAAATAACAAATGGCCCTGATGGAGCCTTTACACTTTCCTCTGAAAGTCCACAAGCCAGGTCTCCATCTTCTACATTGCCCTCAATGCTCTTCCACACGAATACAGAACAGCTCACCAAACACTGAATCCTCAATGGCTTTCCCCAAGAAACGTACAAAGTCCTTCCACAGTCCTCCCCAAAACAACAAGGCCAGATCTGTCACAGGAATAGCTCACAATCTTGGTGCCAACTTGATTTAGTTAGGGCTGCGGTTGCTATGTTGAAACAAAAAGCAAGTTGCGGAGGAAAGGGTTTATTTGGATTACACTTCCATGTCACAGTCCTCTACTGAGGATGGGAACGAGGTGACAGAAGCTGATGCAGAAGCCATGGACGGGTGCTGCTTACTGGCTGGCTTCTCATGGTGTGCTCAGACTGTTTTCTTATAGCACCCAGGACCACCAGTCCAGAGAAAACACTACCCACACTGGGCTGGGGCCTCCTCCACCAATTGCTAATTAGGAAAATGCCTTACAGGCCTGTCTACAATCTGATCTTGTGGAGGTATTTTCTTAATTGATCTTCCATCCTCTCAGATGACATCAGCTGTGTCAAGTTGACATAAAACTATCCAGCACAAATATCATGCCCAGAATAGGATCTAGAACAAAACCCCCCAGACAACTAACTCTTAAACACCCACAGACCAACTCAGTCATTTCCAAGGTCAATCTTTCTCTTCCAGGAAGCCATCTCTGAAGGCCCCTAGAATCATTCAGGGTATCTTAATTAACCACAATATTAGGCTGGCAAGATGGTACCATTAGTAGACTACCTGCCACACAAGCATAAAAACCTGCATTCAGATAGCCAGCACCCATGTGAAGAAAAAAATAGAGCCAGGTACAGCATTATGCATCTGACACTCCAGAGCTGGGAAGACTGAGCCCATCTGTGAGCTCTAGGATCAGAGGGAAATCCAGTCTCTAAACATAAGGTGACGGATCTACTGAGGAAGATATTTGATGCCAGCCCCCAAGCCTCTACACACATATGCACTGACATACACAGGAACACACACAACAAGCGAGAGTGTGCTGAGCACTTGAATTTCAGCAGCAAGCAAGAACAACATGGTGCCTACTTTCTTGGGGCCTGCTTATTATCAAAGGTGAAAAATCTTCCACCAGGTAGTTAGAATACTGCATGTTTGATTATAAATCAAAGTCAAGGTGATGGAGGGCAAATAGGATGCTGAGGAGCTGGATCATGTTGATGGGGATGGGAGCCGGGATGAAGGGGTGAAGGTTATATTGCTTTCTGAAAAGTGAACTGCAAGACATTGAAGGGGTGTGTGTGTGTGTGTGTGTGTGTGTGTGTGTGTGTGTGTGTGTGTGTGTGTAGGAGAAACAAACAAAGTCAAGGCATGTATTGGACAGTGCATGGACTATGAAAGCTAAGATTTCGATCTTCACTTTAAATTCAATAAAAATCTTAAAGAAAAATTGAGGTGTGTGGAATTAGGTGTAGGGAGTATTTTCATATATTTCATTTTTAAAATATCACTTTGAACTAACAGAACTCCCAGTCTCTCAGTAGAGTCTTAACCCAGCATCTCTCAGAGGGACAATTCAAACTTTAACTTTGGAGAGTAAGGGTTATTCATTCAAAGAGGATAGCTAGACTTGGGTAATTTATTTTAGGAATGGATGTGTAGACATGGACCCTGAGAGACTGCATCAAGAGGGGAAGAGAAAAATCTGAGTTAGCTGGGTAATACATGCCACGATGCTAAATCCAGGGTTCTAGCTCAAGCTGCTGGGAGTGGTTCGAATTGTTTACTGAGCTATTGAGCAAATAGCTCTAGACTATAGACTCAACAGTGATCAATTCCAGATGAGGTTGAAATGTCAGCATTTCTTTGGTGTAATATAAAAGAAACGGTTCAAAGACGAAAGGGACGCTTGCGTTCACCATGGTGACCGAACCCCACTCCCGAGCTACACTCCTGAAGGTCAGTATCTTTACCAGGAGTTGAGAAACAGAGGTGAGAGGTGTAACAGCATTTTAATAGTGACTCTCAACATGTTGAAGGGGTAGTTAAGAGCAACTGCAAATGTCCCCAGCCTCCAGCAGGGGAGGATTTTTGAGGGCCAGATGAAAACATTCTACTCTCAAGTATAGGGAGCCCCATGGCCAGAAAAACCAGCAGAGCCAGTGGAGTTGTCAGAAGACTGTCACCCACAGGATGAGTTTGCTCTGGTTAATTGGCCTTGAGACCCCAAAACAAAAGTAGACAGATGGCCCCAAAAGCCCTCACTTAACTTGTGTGACTGGAGGTGAGTAGAAAGGCCTTATCAAAAGCCACAAAATGGGGGCCATATCCCAGTGTAGTACCACTGGGAAGGGTAGAGACTTTGAGAGGTGATACCTTGAGAAAAGCTAATAGGCATGCTGTCAAAAAGGATTAGGGGGCTTGGAAGAGAGCTCTGTGGAAGACAGAACTCTGTGGAAGAGAGATTTGTGGTTATAAGCACTTACTATTCTTGTAGAAGAGCCAGGTTCAATTCTTAGCTACAATATCAGTTAGCTCATAACTAATGATAACTCCAGCTCCAGGGGATCCAACACTGTCTCGCCTTCATAGGTTCCATGATGCACATAAACTCACTCAGACACAAACAGAAAAACATACATGAAAAATAAATGGGAGGTGGCAAAAGGGAACCTGCCCCCCAATCTTCTCTTCATTGCTTCCTAGCCATGAGGTAACCAGTTTTGCTCTGGCATGAACTCCCAAAACAAAGCACTGCCTCACCCTAGGCTCAAGACTCCAAAACTGCAAGCTACCTCTGATACTTTATAGTATCTAGCACAAGGGTTTTGGAAGGCAACTGAATGTGAGGCCAGAGCCTTTGTAAATAGGACGAGCACTCTTATCAAAGAAGCCTGAGAGGGTTTCTTTGATTATTTCCCCAGTGAGAACATTCAGTAAGAAAATGCCTCTCACTAAGCAGGAAGTTTGCTTTCACTAGGCAGCTAGTCTGATGTCACGTGATCCAGGGGATCCAACCTCCAGAACTGTAAGAACATTTTATCTGTAAACTACGCGGAGCATGGTATTGTGTTACAGCAGTGTAAATGGTTTCAGACACCTAAAAGGTAAGTTTGGATTAGAGGAAAGGAAACATATGATTTGGGAGACCATACTAAATAGTGGATTTTAACTAGTCTGAATTTCTAAAAACCAAGGCCTGCTCAAGGCCAGGTAGGGGTTAATGGAGGTTGCTGTATCTGTAACTTTCCTGTTGCTGTGACAAATACATGACCAAGGCCACTCACACAAGAAGTTTATTTGGGCTTATGATTCCTAAAGGATGAATCCATTGTTTCAGGGAGGCATAGCAGCAAATGGTAGAGCCATGGTGGCAGGCGCAGGAAGTTGAGAGCTCACACCATAGAACACAAACGGGAACCAAGGAGAGCGAACTAGAAGCAGTGTGAGGTTCTAAGCTCTCAAAGCCCATCTCCAGTGACACACCTCCTCCAGCAAGGTCTAACCCCCTAAACCTCCTCAAACAGCTCCACCACCAGGAACTACATATTCAAATACCTGAGCCTCCTGGGCTCAGTCAACGCATCACAGGGGTCAAGTGGAGAGCACAGTTTTGACCACAGCCAGCAGCGTAATGAGTATGGCGAACCCGCCACATCTCTTCGATGGTGATTCATGTTTCTAAGTGTATTTGGGAATAGATACCTTCAGCAATGACTCGAGCTTCCCAGGTGACTTTCTAATCAGAGACAAGAAAGCAGAAAAGGCAAACAGAAAACACACCTCTCTTCCTACAAAAGTAACACAGCAAAGTGCCACTCTGTCCCTAGGGGAATCTGAGAAAACAACCTTGTCATTAAATATTTGGTGAAAAGCAGATGCCCACAGTAGAGCCCTCTGTAACTTCTGGTTTGGCAGATGCATAAGATAATAATTCCCAGAGACTGGCAAAGGATGGTCCTAAACTTAACCAAGCAGGGACTCCCATTGTATGTTCTGTTCCTGAGGTGGTCTCTTGATTATACCAAATCAATACAGATCCTAGCAGCTGGGATAGGGTTATTGATCTGTCAGTACTTCTCATTCCCGCATCACAACACTAACCAAAAGGGATACAACAAGCCTTTGGCGATATACCTGTGCAGAGGATCAATTTTCTGATTTGGAGCCTCACAGACCATAAAAATATGGTCTGACATCCACTAGCATATCATGCTAGTCTACACTGATGGCATTGTGATAAAAAGACAGAGAGTGTAAATTAGCAGGCGCAGAGTGCATGGCTAGGCAAAAGCTTACATCTAAAGCAAACAAATAACTAACCTCTATGAAAATACAGAAAACAGCCAGCATTGGTTAAATTTTCTGAAGTCGAGGAGTCCTGGGGTTTGCCAGAATAGACTCCACAAAATAAAAGGAAACAAAGCTATTCCAGGTATTCTGCCACAAGCTAGATGAATCATAACTGCTGTGAGGGGCTCTCCTCTAAGCCAGACTGCTGCCCTCTTCATGCTATCAGCTAAGCCTACTCAATACAGTCCATCATAATGAGGCCTGTAGGCCACTGGCATTATCTCCTAGCAGGAGCAGGACGAGGGAGTAGCATTGGACCTTCACCTGAGTATCTGGCCACTCCCCCAAATATCTGTCTGCAGATCTGCCCTAATTTCATATGGCTCTGAAACCTGGAGGGTGGCAATAGTATAGAGGCAAAAGAAGACTAGGTGAAGGGCCCTCCATCTGTGAGGCCACTGGGCAGTTTGCATTCATGCTATGTATTCGTGTTTAACCATGCAGTAGTTAGAAATGATCTTACTCTATAGCTCCTCTCCAAAATGCATATGGACCTGTTCTGTCTCCTTCCCCTATATCCCTCCGGAGCTGAGAACAGCAGATGGCACAGAGTAGGATCTCAAACAGTATGCACAGGGCACCACGTGAATGAACGATCCTGAGGCTCCCTTTGCTCCAGCTCATGTCTCTTCACCTTCTGTGACATCTTGTTTTCAAGGGCTCTGAAGAATGACTGGCTATAAACCTATCATGTTTTTTATAGGTAGTATTTTGTCTCTTCACAAAATAAGGAACACTTTAATGTCCATAACCATGCGGCTAAGAAACCATGGGTTTAGAATCAAAGATATTATCATACTCTGTGTCCTTAGGACACTGTATCCTGATGAAGATCAATATTGTCTTAAGTCTGATGATGGCTCATTCATTTACCCAACAAGCCTTTCCTGAATGCTGCCTTGTGCCAGTCCCTAAGATAGAAAGGATCCAAGACCCCAGGAAAAGTTTACATGGACATGGCTGGAGAGATCAGCAGTCCACGGGGAAAGGGGTTTGGTAGACTTGCTGTTAAGTATTCCTCAATTCGAAATCTCTCCCAGCCATTTACTTGGTTATAATGAGATATGTGCTCTCTGAGACCCAGGTCCTCCATTCAGCTACATGAATAACAATCAAAATTCAAATTCCTGGCATTTGGGTGAATAGCAAGAGTTATCTATCACCTTCCCTAACTCCTTTCCTCTTCATTTACAATGAAGCCTAGCATGTGGCTACACATACAGCTGGAACAGTTGGAGGAGGCAGCAGGACTACAGGTCCTACGGCAGACTGGGAAGCAATGATACCATTCAAGACTGCTGACCTTTGCAACAGATCTGTAACCATCAGCCTGCCAAGTCGTGGCTGGTGCCAGACCATCCACAGCCTGTGTCTGTAGAACTGAGATTTCTTCAGCCACCGGGTACATCTGGGTCCCTGTTCATTTGGCTGTGGATCCAGGACAAGAAGCATACACACAGGCATACACACACACACACACACACACACACACACACACGCACACGCACACACGCACACACACGCACACACGCGCGCGCACACACACACACACACACACACACACACACACACACACACACACACATATATATGTATGTGTGTGTATATCATCCAGTTCAGATGCTGTCTAGCTGGCAGCTTCAGTGTTTCCCATCATTTATCCATGTATATGAATCAAAGTAATTGCAATGCAAGTGATCAATCTGTTCTATGTTATGGTCACAAATGGAAGTATGAAGTTTCATAAGGGCAAGAGAGGGGTAGGGAGTAACGATGCAAGCCCTACCTGGGCTTTGCAAAGCTACAGAGAGAAAAGGGAGAACAAGAGGTGGCATTATAATACAGACTCTAGTAAAGGCTTGAGTGGCTCAAGTTCCAGTAGGAAGATGTTGACATGGAACTCCAATGTCCGGGCCTGTGCAGCCTCTCACCCACTCTTGAACTCACCATCAGTACCCCAACCCCATGCCATGGTCCCAGAAACTCCCCCAACAGACTCTCCAGACACTTCTACTGCTACTCCAGATCACTACTCCATCCTTACCTGCACCCACAATCCACCCCTACTACCCAGCCACTAAAGGTGTGTGTTCACTCCACAGCCCCAGTGTGAAGGGAACTTCTGTAGCAATGGATGTGCCCAAGCAGGACAAATCTCCCAACTTCGATTTTCACTTACAGATGACGGACCAAGAGCCATACCCATCTGCCACAGGGACACAGACTTCTCAGCAACCCCTGCCTACTACAAATCATAGCCAAGACTCGGCCTTGAAAACCTGTCCCTGAAAGCCAGCAGCTTGGTCAGAATTCTGTGAGCACCTGCAACAGACATAAATGAAGCTTCCCGCTCACTCTCTAGCCTCTCATAGCCCTGTGGGGAGAGATAAGGAAGGCTCACATGAAACCTCAGCAAATGCTACAAGACAGACGGCCTCTATGCCAAAATGTCTAGAGCAATGCTACTGCCACACATATGCAGCGTTCTTACACAGCGTGATGGCTGTCTCTCACTCCTACATCCAGGTTCTTTATTACTGCCAAGAACACACAGCTGGCTTGGCTGTGCACATGTGACAGCAGGTGTCCGCACTTTCTGCTGGGCAGAGCCTTAGCCTGCCAGAGCTTTGGAGGCTGTCGTAGGGGTTTTTTCTTCCAGACTTCCTGTTAGCTTTTGGGAGCCCACCAGCCTGTGCAAGCAGCCTGGGTGCTAGGACACTCTGTCTCCAAGACTGGCAGCACATGGC
Organism: Uromys caudimaculatus; assembly: GCA_028551405.1. Classification (NCBI taxonomy): domain Eukaryota; kingdom Metazoa; phylum Chordata; class Mammalia; order Rodentia; family Muridae; genus Uromys; species Uromys caudimaculatus. The sequence goes on along the minus strand of CM052708.1, from coordinate 84,422,171 downwards.
CTCTGGCTGGGACTATGAGGGAAAGCCTCATCTCCCTGCAGGACCAGAGGCTGAGTGGCTGGAGGCCGGCATGTTTTCCATGGTTGCCATCAGCACAGACCAGGGTCCCGAGAGCATCCACACAATGATGTTCTCTCCTATGATGCCAGCAAACATTTTCTCACAGTTGGGTAACCACATACAAAAACCATCTACAGAAATCTCCTGGGAAAGATGCTCTGAATACAGGGCCAGGACACTGCAATCCCTGAATCAGGATGTGCAACAGGGACCCCAAGACAGGATACTAGAATGTAAAAATGATGCAGGATACAGTGTCTATTACCACACAAGGTGCACGTCTGATCAAAGTGCAGATTTACCTATCCCAGCGCAGCACATGGCAAACAGCAGACAGCCAGACCTTGAGACTGCCTTGAAACCCACTCGGGGCTACATCTAGACTAAGTTTAGATTCTGTAGCACAGAGGGGCCTACAGACCTCTGCTTACCATCTCTAGCTCTGAAAATTAAAAGCTTCTCTTTCGCCACTACCCACTGTAACAGACACCTGCATTCTAAACAAAGTGATGCTTCCCGGGGTAACAGAGCTAAGCACATGTTCTCACAAGCATGACCGGAGTCCCGTTGGGACATCCATGCAGGATCTGCAACCCTAGGCTGATGGGGAGGTGAGAGGATAAAAGGGACTTGTTCCTCTGTTCATTATCCTAGCCCCATTCCAAGCATACCCCAGCCATCTGGGTTTGCAGGCACAAACTGTACTTTCAGATTACACATACAAAAAAAAAAAAAAAATTAAATCACATTAGTGGCCACCCAGCAAAAGTATTTTCAAATTGTCCACTTAATCCTCCCAGAAGTTCCCTAGAGAGAAATCAACATTCTCTTACACAGAAAAAGCAGAAGCCACACAGCCAAGGTCCTGAATAGTCACTAACAGGCCAGGATCCACACAGAAGCCTGTCTCATTCAAAGCTCTGTCTTCAGAAACCAGAAGAAAACCATGTAACACCCTGAGCTGGCTGCCCATGGGTCACACTGCCGGGAGCAGAGCATCCTGGTTGTTAGCAGCCCCTAGTGCCCTGCCAGATCCATTTTAGTACAGAGGAAACAGAAATCCCAAACACACTGAAGGGTTGGAAATGGCCACACTGAAGAAAAAAAAATATCTCCTCTAGCTGTCCTACCATGGAGGTAAACATGACAGGTGTCATTCATCACCTCCAGCCAAATTCAATTTGTTCCCATTTATAACACAAACATGTCTCAGATGTCCCAGCCAGCGCTCACTCAGCATTTGGTACACTCTCCTCAGAGCTGGCAGCACTCTGGGTTGTAGTGAGATGAGACTCGATCCACTTAGGAGTAAACCTATTCCCAGGTAGAAGAGGAATTGGCTTCCTTTAGATGGTGGAACAGGGAGCCTACCCACACCTGGGAAGATCCAGACTGAGCAAGGATGGGGCCTGGCAGAGGAGAGAAATCACTGTTAGCTACTGTAGACAGGACCACGGAAGCAAATGAGTAGGGATCAAGCCCCTGCCACCACCTCTAAGCCAGAGCAGCTCTCCCTGCTGTAACATGGTCCCTGCAGAGTCTATGGAATAGGCCTGGTGGAATCCTGCTGAACTGAGCTCCCACTTTCACCACTAACTTGCTCAATGACCTTGTTAAAAGTCGTTAAGGCTTGATTTCCTGCCTGTTAGAACGAGGGTGAAGGTGACTCTGAGTCAGAGAAGAAACAAGACAGGGAGAGAAAATAGAAAGTGCCTTTTAAATGGGCCAGTATCAGCTCTGGCCTTACAATTTACAACATACCTTCACGTCAACCAGCATTAGGGAACAAAAAAATAAGGAAATAGTAAGGACCTGGATAAAGAAGGAGAATCCTTAGGAGAGCAACACTCTCATGAGTTTGTTGACATTGGCAGCTAATCCTGGGACCTTTTCAAAGATAAAGTATGTCTGCTGATACAGAAAGCCCTATCCAGAGACGAGTGAATTTTTTATAAGAGAACACACAGAGATTAATATTTGTAAACCTGCCCCCTGCCCGGCCCCCTCCCCAGGAACTCTTAGGAACCACTTTACAAGTCGTTCTTGTTTCTGATTCTCAAATGAGGTTAACACAGCCTGAACCAGACTGCCTGGGCGGCGGATAAAAGTCCTGAAAGCCACTCCATACGGAAAGGCCATGTCCCTGATCAAAGCTTGGGAGAAATCCACTCATAATTGTGGCACTTTATTTGAAGCCTTGATCTGTAGACAGGAGCCATTCAAATTAAGAAAAGGCATCCTCTACCTTTCCAATCCTCTCTGAGTCTCCCAGGAAGAGTCTGGTGGCTGGGGGGTTGGGGGTGGGGAGGCAAGTGGCAGACTTCTTTGTGATCAGGTGAGCTCAGGTTTGGACTGAAAGGAGCTCTGATCTGCTTTTAACAGCAGATCCATGCCCTCATAGGCAAGGGATAATTGAAGCCCCTTCCTCCTGTCAAACATAGTAATGTACATATGTACCCAGAGATCTGGAGCTGCTTGCTGTCTTGCTTCACTGTTTTTCTTACCTCTTCTTCTGGGTGAAGTATTTGAGGACTTCGAATAGACTTTATTTGTTTAGGTTTGGTTGGTTGGTTGGTTGGTTGGTTGGTTGGTTGGTTGGTTGGTTGCGGTTTTGTTTGTTTGTTATTTGTTTGTTTGTTTGCTTGAGAGTGTCATTGTGTAGTTCAGGCCAGGTGGAAACCAACTATGTAACATCGCTGGCCCTAATTCTCTTGCCTCAGCCTCCCAAGTTCTGTGGTTATCCGTATGTACCACCATACGTGACAGTGGGCTGTAATTTTTTATTTGTCCTTTGGGAATTTCATATATGAATACAATTTCTTTAGATCACCCCCAGCCCTCACCCCTTCCCCCAACCCCTGCCAGCACCCCCCCCACATTCCTCTCCCAACTTCATCTCCTCTTCTCATCTTCTTCAATGACCCATTGAATTCATTCAGTGCTGTCAGTACACACATGAGTGTAGGGGACCCACAAAACAGACAGCATATCAAGAGCTTATTCTCCCAGTGGCCACCAACTGCCAATAGCTGTGCCAGTTGATTCTTCCATGTCCTGTGATCAAATGTGTTGTGTTTTTGGCAATAGAGACTAGACATCGAATTCTAGTGGGTAACCACTGAGCAAGAGCAATATGCTGGGTTGTTCTGAAAGTCTCTGGAACACCCCTCCCCCAACCAACAACTTGGTTGAATACCTGGTACTGGAAGGTTTTGTTTGATTGGTTGGTAGCCTATGGCTTTTGGAAGGAGCAACTTTAAACTCATATCAAAACTGGGCAGAAAGTACAGAGTTCCCATATAACCTGTGCCCCAGCACATATGTGGCCTCCCTGTTACTGCCCTTCTCACACCCTCAGAAGACATGAGACACACATATACATCATTCATACCCAAAGTCCAGTTTACGCTCAAGTTGGTATCTGGTTAAAGCCTGGAAATGTTTCCCATTTTCCTACATCTCAAAGTAATGCATGAAGCTGTTGGCCTCCCAACATTCAGAGACCTGCACCCTCAGATGTATGGGAAAGCCGACAGGTAAGTCTGCAAAGGACAGAACAACCCTGTCCAACAGAAATTGGGGCTAGGGAAATGGCTCAGGAGGTAAAGTGCTTGTCATGCAAACAGAAGGCCCCAAGTTCAAATCTCCAGCCTAGTATGCCTGTGCATGCATGCCTGTAATCCAGCATTCATGAGAAAGAGATATGGAGACAGCAGGATCCCTGGGAGCTCATAGACCAGCCAACCTGGCACACCCCATGGCAAACAACAAAGAGAGCCTGGTTCAAACAAGTTGGAAGGTGAGGCCTGATTCACAATGTTGTCTCTGGTCTCCTCCATGCAGTGTAATACCTGTATTCACACTCACACACACAAATGCTCCTATGCCCCCACCATACACAAACACTTATGTGCATGCGTATGTACACATCTTCCCCAAAATAACAGGGAAAAGGAAATGTAATCCAAGCACACGTTTGATCTAGAATTGCCGAGCAGCTGCCATTTTCAAAAGGTAAATAGAGGTAGGGAAAATCAGGCTAACACTATATTTTCTTTAATCAAATATATATAAATATAGTTATTTCAATGTGTAATCAATATAAAATTACTAATAACATATTTTACATTCTTCTTGTAAACTAGAGTATACTATAATCTTATAAGACATACCAATCTAAATGCTAAAATTTTCAGCAGAAATACTTCATTTGATTTTAGACTTCATAAAAGTTATCTTTAGAAAAGTAGACTCACATAATCAAGTGTTTCCAACATAGTTTTTTTTCTAATTAATTATCAAGTTCTTCTAATTTAAATTCATTTAGATTAAATATTATTAAACTTTCAGGACCTCCATAGCAGCAGCCACTTTCAAGTCTCTGCTAATCATCTGTGGCTAGTCATCACAGGTGACCCCTGTGCTATAGACAAGGAGAAGCACGGACAAGGTCAAAGGTCAACGGCAGGCACAAGTCAGTCAATAAAGGCCTCTGTCCACAATGGATACTTTCACGGTAGAATAAAAACAGTGCCAAAGCCTTTTATTCCTTACCATATCTAAGAGACCTTGCTTCAAGACCATCTGTCTACTGAAGAACAGATGGTAACAAAACCAAGTTTCCTCAGAGTCAGAAACGCTAGGTCACACACTGGGGAGGCCCACAGACCTTAGTCACCAGCATCTGGGCAGAGCATCCTCTGCTTCTGACTACCCCTTCCACCTGCAGCACTCAAAGCCTTCCCCTTCTTACCCTTCCTCTTACTTGGTCTCAGGATTCTTTCTGCCCAGTAGTAGAAGGATACAGCCAACAAGGTCCTTTCCCATTGATGTCGACTCTCACAGAAGGAAAAGGTATGTCTCCCAAAACCCTGAGGAAACTAAACCAGAGTCATCATGATAGCCACTGCAACACACACTAGTTATCCCTATGACCTGCAGACTTGCTGTGTTCTGTGGACCGCCATAAGCACCTCATGGAGCGCCATGCCATAGAACTCACAGCTCCATAGGCTACGTCCGACAGGACCTCATTTACTCTTCCTGTCTTTAAAAGATTTGTCCCCAACAACCCTACTCCTTCAGACTGCCATACGAATTCCTACATTTCATACCAAGTATTTATTGAGAATTCCTACATATGTATATCATCTAAACACGGCCCACTGAGAATATTCAAGGTCATACTCAGCATCTCTTCTGGAACATTCTACTGACTTGCGCTATTTGATTCATGTAAGATTTTTATAGCCATGTAAGCAAGAATCTAGGCCTCATCACAGACTGTCTATCATATTTGTCTATTGCCTCCTTGAGTTGAATTACATCTACCCTCTTAACATGAGTCAAATGAGTTATCCTTTCTACTCTGTGCTATATACAAGGACTACACCACCTCCCACTCAAGGTACATGGAAGGAAGGAAGGAAGGAAGGAAGGAAGGAAGGAAGGAAGGAAGGAAGGAAGGAAGGAAGGAAGGAAGGAAATAACATACAAAATAACCTCATCTATGTCAGTCTCCCTAATACATATCAAACAAGTCCTTGTTGGTTGTCTGAATTAGTGTCTCCTTCTCTTCTCTTCTCATCCCATCCTCTACAGTGCCGAGGAGTATTCATCCATTCCATTGCTATAATAAAATACCTGAAGCTAGGTACTTTAAAATAAAAATAAGTATATTCAGCTCATAGCTATGGGCCTTCAAAAGTATGACACTTGTATGCATTCCAAGATCATAAGAATCTCACAGTAGGTGGGATCTTGGCAGTAGGAGCAAGTGCAAGAGAATAAGACATCACTTGGATGGACAGCAAGCAAAAGCAAAGAAAGAGACCAGTTTTGTCAGTCTGCTTCTAGCTCTTAAAGGCCCCACCACCTCTCAGCCCCGCTGCACTGGGGCCCATCTTCCCAACACATGAACCATGAGAGACACTTGTAAACTAAACCAAACCATAGCAGAAATCCATTTCTTTGTGTCTACAAGGGTTGTTCACTAGTCAAAGTCATCAATATCACAGGAAGGAGGACAGGATGGACTCTACACTCCAATAGCCCACTGACCACAGTAAAGCAATGGTCCAATTGGGACTCCATAGGATGAGACATGCAGCTCCTTCCTATAGAGGGGGTAGCATCTCACAGAGTGACTTCCCTCATGCCCCCTCTCTCCCACTTTCCCCTCAGCGGTGCAACTGACCCATTTAAAAGCCCCAGAAGCGAGGATGAGAGGCAAGATGAGAAGGTAGCCAGCACCCAGGCCCCAGGCAGTGATCGCGGTGTGCAGATAGTTTATGGGGCCTCTCTTTTGCTCTCATCTGTCTCGCATCGAGTGAGAAAAGATCTATTTTTCCCCAGGCAGCATGCCTACAACTTCAATCAGCCCAAAATATGCTTGGCTAAATGTGCTTGTGAGGTGTTCTAAGTGGTACCCAGAGCTCTCTGGGAAGCCGGAGTGAAGCCTCACCATGTTGTCATAGGGCCAAAGCCCTACCAAGTAAGCATATCTAAGTTGAGTACAGACTCCTCCCGGAAAAGGGTGCCCCAGTTCTGAACCCCACTTCTCAGGCTGGCTGCAGTTCAGACTCATTCCACTTCCCCATGAGGCATCCCTGTGATCTCTGTTCTCTGGCTTACTGGCTGACTAGTGGGCCTTCCTCCCTGCTCTATTTCCTATGCTATCCTTCTCTGCTAGTCCAGGAATGTTAGGGACCTCCTGCTCCCCACACAAGGAAAGACAGTAGCCCATCTTCCAAGGCAGAGTAAGAAAAATACATACCAAAAATAAAAGAATGGAAAGTGGAAGTCCATGCATCTTATAACAGAATTTGTGACTGGGTGTTTATTCCAGAGTCATTACAGAAAAGTGTATGTGGGGAGCTCATGGTATCCCAATGAGCAAAAATATGAAAGATAGCCAGTGACCTGAAACCTCCTTAAACCAAAGTACTTGATAAGAGGGTCTCAGAATGTTCTCCCCTCTACTTTAAGAGAGGATGGCTGTTGGAGGAGTCAGCCCAAGAGTTGAATTCTCCAAATCATACAGGCTTGACCTCAATTCCTGGCTTCTTCATGCACTCTGAGCAGGGAATATGGCTTCCACTTGGTGAGTCTCAAGTAGATAAGAATAATAATGATGTCAGTGATGCATTTGGGGGTAAGGACTAGATAATCAGATACACATGAAGCACTTGGTACCTGGTGCAGGAGCAATTCCTCAGACCCAGTGATGACAAGGGCTAACCTGCATCTGCAGTTGAGGAACAGACTCCACCCTGAAGATCAGATGGCTCATTCCTCTGTGTTGTCCTGCCTGCAGCCTCACTTGCTTAATTCAGAAACTGGAGCAGTTTTCCCACAAGAACTGGCTTTTCATCTGGGCCCAGTGACCCAAACCCATAATCCATCCCAGTTGGGCATATTCGTGAGACCCCTTCTCAAAGTAAAGAGCAAAAAGAGGAGTGCGGCATGCTCGGTGGCACAGCAGTTACCCCCCATGGCACAGTGGCACAGCACTCATTCAGCATGCCTGAAGCCTTAGTTTCAATCCCAAATACCAATTTGTAAAAAGGACTCCCCACTATGTAATCTTGCTACTGTGATACCAGAATCAAGAAACTCCACCAAAGGACAACACACACACACATGCCAACCACATCACTTTGTCCTGAAAGCCCTTAGAGGTGGACCACTATCTCATTTCACAAAGGAAGAAAGTACTGGGAAAATGGGTGTTTTCCTCCTGCATCACACAGCTGGCAAGAAATGGCTCTGAATTTTGAGCCCAAGATAGAAACTGATGCTTGTGTCCAGTGCAGTGTCTACAATTGGAGATTATACAGTCCAGCCCAGGGGAGAATCCAGCCAGTTGGACGCCTTACTGGGTTAACAATCTAGTCTAAGGATTTCAGTTAACCAGCAGCTGTGCTTGTAGTGCCCCCTCCCCTAACCAGATCCTCAGTACAACTGAACTTGGGGCTGCATACCCTAAAGTGAGGCCTCAAGGCCCTAAACTTTCTGTGCCATGGGACAGGTAGCCAATCCTGTGGTGCCACCAAGATCTCCCACTCTGCTGCAGTGAGACCATTGCTGGTGCCAGTCTCTAAGCTTGCAAGGGTAGCATTCACATGCCCAGTACAAGCCCAGGAAAACCCAGAATTTTGACAACAATTAGCTCAAGCTAACATATGTGCAATATCTGCATTATTGCATAATTTATATACATTCCACACTGTTTGTGGGGGATATAAGCACCACACCAGAAAGTATTTGCATATAGATGGCGGCTTATAGACATATGCTTGCATTTGATGGGTAATATCTGCGATACACGCATATGCAAACATGGAACGCTTGCTTACTGCCGCAACTTGAAGTGCACTGATGCTCTGCCAGTTTGTTAATTTTTAAAATTTACAATATTGAAATGTCCATTTCTGAGCATATAAATGATTTCCAACTGCCTGATGAGCTGTGGGTGCCAAGCAGCACAGGGAAGCAGCTTTCCCTAGAAAAGTCAGGAATCAGATTCATTGTGGCTAAAATCGAGCAGAACAATTATCTGTCAAAGAAAAAGCCATTTCCTGAATCCAACTGGTCATCTACTCCAGTGACACTCAACAAACACGCTCAGCTTCTGCCCTTTGCCAGCCACTGGGGACCCAGAAGTGAGCCCAGTGAGGAGCAGGCAGCTCAGACCCAGCAGAATGCAGCTAAGTACTCAATAGATAGCACTAGCTATGGTAGTCAGCAAGAGAGTGGTATTTGGGGTGATAGGAATGGCCCCAATGCAGAAACATAAGCACAGTTGAAAGCTGGGCATCAAGAGAAAATGCAAAACAACTCCTCAGCCTGGCCTGTCAAGTGTGGACAGTGCCCCCATTCTCATCAAGAAGCTATAGATACATAGGACGTAGCTAAAGCACATGGGACTGTCTGGTCCACAGAAGGTGAGACAGGGCAGGAAAAGGGATTCTAGACATAGGATACTTTCAGAGAAGCAGATGCTGGTTCTCTGGTTACCTTGTAAATGTGGCAAGAGATGCAATATCACAAGACATTGGTCATGGTAGCCATTTCAGGGTAGCCTGTAGTGGCATTTGATACATTCACAATGCTATCTACATTGCTCTGTAGCTATCATCTCCATCCCATTCTAGAATAGTTTTATCACCTCCACAGGAAGTCCCGTGTCCATGCCTACTGCTGCAGCCCCCCACAAACACTGACCTGCTTTCTGTCTGTATGAACTGACCTATTCCAGAATCATACAATGTTCTTTCACGTTTCATCCCAGCTATGCCACATGTCAGTATTTGGTTCCTTTTTACAGCAGAATAATATTCCATTGTGTAGATGTACCACATTCTACTATTCATCCCATAGTTGGTAGGCATCTGGATTGCTCCCATTTGTGGGTTATTGTGACTAGTGCTGTTATGAACTCCTTATCTGATGTTAATGGATGGAACAAATTTCACCCCAGATCTAAGAAAGTATTGACAGTGACTTGTGTCATCATATCAGTCATGGATAATACAGAGTTGTTCTTCCTGATGTCCCTGTGAGAGCAAGATTTCCTCAGGAAAAGATGTTAGCTGCTGGCTCTTTATCTCTACACACTGTCTCTGTTTTGCATCAAATACTGTCTTGTGTTTCCTCAGCTCAGAATTCCTAATTGATTTATTGACATAAAACCAAGGCTCATATTACAATAGTCATTAAAGAAACCATTAATCATTAACCTGTAACTACTGTCATCAAGACTCTCTTGTTGGCTGCATACAGATGAGGGGAGAGAATGAAAGCGTGTGAGCATGCGCTTAGTCTTAGTTCACACTGCTCTGCTCCGAGGCAGCTCCATTATGGACGTTATCTGACTGGATCCTCACAAGCAGCCACGCAGGTAAGAACTAACATCTCCTGCTATACAGATGAGAAGATTCATGTTCAGAGAGGTGAAGTGATGTGTCTCCAGTTACATTAATGAGAGGCTGAGCTGGCACTCAGCCACCAGGTATGTCTGACTCAGAAGCTGCCTCCCAAGTCACAGCCAATGCTTCTTGATTGAATAGTTAATGGTGAGTCTGCATAGCCTGTTCCTATCGCATCCATGTCTTTCTGCTCCATCAAACTGGGAGCATGGCAATTGTGCAAATAAACAGAACTCCTGTCTCTAGCTACTGTGTCCAGGGCAATTCTAGTTACTCCGTTCTGGGAATGGTGTGAAACATAGCAAGCTATAGAGTTTGGACATCTTGATCAAGGGCCTAGGAGCCAGGATCTCTGGTTATTCTGATTTACCAAATAATTTCAGGAGAGCCAGACCAGTGAGCAGATTCTGGTCTTTTTGTGAAAATAAGAAGAGGTAGAGGGAATATATTGATTGTGTAGAATGTTCTAAGAGCGATTTCAACTGCCTCTGGATGAAATGTCCTGATGTGCTCATGTGCATATTTGTGGGGCAGAGTGGGACTTCAGAAGGCTTGGGTTGTAGGAGTTCAGTACTTGTCATATAAAATACTCTCCAGGCAGTCAGGGCTTCCCTTGAACAGACTCTCAGCCAGAGCCCAAGAATCTGGGCACCCACCCTCAGAAAGGGGCATACCTATAAATGTGCACGATAGCTTTGTAACTAAATGAAGACTCCACCATCTCAAACACATTACTCATACTTAAATTAAGACAAAAGAACAACAGAAACCAAAAAAAAAAAAACACAACAAAAAAGTCTCACATCTTCCAGGAGACTTCCAAATCAGAAAATGCAAAGGTGAAAACTTTCGCATCAGCCTAGGGCACTACAGCATCCTTCTGAGACCAGTGCCCAGCCTTCTTCTCCCTCGCTCTGCCCACAGGTCTCTGTGGTCACAGCCTTCCGCTACTCATGCAGTAGCAGATCTCCAAGTTTCATTTACAACCCCACGTTTCCTAATCTCCAGTATGGCAAACCCACATGCCTCCTCCACCTGCCCAAATGGATAGCTCAGTCCAAAGCCAAACTCCTGACTTCCAGGTCCCTCTGATGCCATCCCACAATCCCTTCACCCAATCAAATGGACACACTCTTCTTGCTCAGTCCTGGGGGAGCCTTTAACTCCTCTTTCTCTTGGCACCACATCCATGCTCGGGTTCCTGTCACTTGCCTTTCAAATGCATCCAAAACGCGATCACTTTTCAGAGCCTCTCCCATGTGTCAATGCCTCTGTCACCTCTTGCCTTTACTGTACTGATGCTGTTCTTAAAAGCGTCCCTCCTTCCATGTCCTACCATGATCTGTTCTCCACAGCAGATTTGCTCTCTGCTAGCTTCCAATTCGGAGTAGAATCTGATTTCCGAACAAGGCTTCTCAGGCCCTATGGGACTGGAGGCTAGGAAGCTCTTGAGTGTTTAATATGCATCCTGACCCTATGCTGACTCTTAACTCTTCCTGGTTGCTCTTCAGCCAAGGTTCCAGTTGCTCATTCGCATGTTCCTTCCAGGTTTCTCTAATGTCTCCACACCACCATGGCTCCCCTCACCCTTCTCTCTATCCTCCTTCCTTATCTTTATGTGTTTTCATGGTATTTATAATCACATGCTATGTGTATATGGCATGTGGTCCTTATCAGTCTCATTTCATCAGGAGAATGGGGGTGGGGTTGGTCGACTTCATGATGAAGGGGGTGGGGTTGGTCTGACTCATAGATATAGCTCATTAGCTGACACAAGGCACATTAAATAGTTGCAGAGAAAGAGAAAGAAATATTACAAACTCCTGAAATCCAAAAAGTTAAGCTTGCCCAAATTCAAATAGCTAGAACATAGAACTTCTCACATGGCCAATTAGCCTGAGCTAACCAGCTCGTATGCCTCTGTCTTTTCTTCAACACTGAGTTGGTCCCTTTCTGGACCATAGACTTTGTTGAAATTGGCATTGCTGTCCTGAGAAAAGCAGAAGAAATGGAGACAGATACCACTTCTAAGAAAAATGTGAAAAATTAATGTTCTGGTAATAAATTGCCCGTGGTCTAATTATCATCGTCAAACAATTATTAAGAGCTCATGAGCACATGTGCCCTGCTCAGCTTGCTCCTTGGAGGAGAAAGAAGGAGAAAATCAGACAACAGGAGGCCCATTAATGTGACTGATGCTTCAGCCTTCTGTGCCATCCAAGGGATGGGAAAGGAGACTGAGAGAAGGCTAGAATCTGAGCGTGGACTTCACTTTCAAAAGCCAAACCAAGCCTATGTGGAAACTACTTGCACCCCTCATGGCTTCTCCCTGAAGAGATGTGGGCTATAGGATAGAACTGAAGTACCCAGGTAGGAACGCACTGCTTAGTCCTTGCCAAGTGTGTAGGCTGAGATCACCCATAGCCTGCTCTGTCTAAGCCAGCTCTCAAAGCTACCCAGGTACCCAGACTTGCAAGGAGGCTAGCCGTCTCCCACTATGCCCACAGAGCTAACAGGCCTCTGGGGATATGGCATGATGCAGAAGGCAACTCTAGTTAATCCAGCATGAGCACCAATTCCCCTAGCAGCTGCTGGTGCTGAAGGTACAAAGTGTGTTCCTGCTAAGTCAAACAGGGATTAGGCTATCGGTCAGACATCTCTCTGGACCATTTCAGCCTCGTTTACTCCAAGGCCTCCCCTGTGGAAAAGGAAGATTCACCATCTACACCTGAATTCACTGAAAAACATCTTTGAGAAATAGCATTATTCAAATTTACAACTTCAGAATCATAAATGAGCTTATATTAAGTAAACTTACCCTTCAGAGTGATCAAATAGAAATCCCAAGGCTCCTGAAATGCTGTTAATATTTAATTCTTTTAAATGAGGTACTTATAGGTGTGCTGGCATAGCTAATGGCATCACAGAAACAGCTGTCCTTCAATGCGGCCCAGGAAAGCAGAGAACCTTAATGCTGCTTTAAAAGTTTTGAATTCTGTGTACGTGATGTAGAATATATATATATTTAAACAGGATCTGTATTTTAAAAAAAAATAAGCAAAGAGGAGTCCATCATGGGACAAATAAAAAGAAAGACACCAAGCTGACACACCTCCCAACTATGACGGTAGCCACTACAAACCCTTCACTAAGATCATCTTAGCGGATACTTGAACCAAAGGGGGGCAGGGTAGCTTCGTCTGCTTTATAGAGAGAAGGACAGTGAAGTCCCATGAGGGCTGTGACTTGCTCACAGTGAAACTATGCCCAGTAGAGCCAGGATTCAAACCCGTGTCTCCCAACAATGCTACACTGCTTTCCCAGACCCACTTCCTAGCACAGGATCTTTCCTGGGCTCTGATGGTATCTGGAAAGTCCTCTATAGTAATAACACTCACGGGAAGATCACAATCATGATAAGCTGATCTCCCACTGGTCTCCCTCACTAAACTGAGCTGCTCAGAACAGGAACCTCAAATATCTCTGTATCCCAATACGGTGCCCAGAGGGATGAAGGGTGGGCAAGTGAGTGAGTGGGTGATGGATGGGCCAATGAATGAACAAACAGGTGAGTCACTAGATGAGCAATAAGTGATTGATTTCTAGACAGTTAAGTATGGGGGTTTGGAGAGATTAATTGGTTAATGTATCACCATGTGTGTGTGTATGTTTGTATGTATGTATGTATAACTCAATTAATAGATGATTGAAAGATGACAGGAGAATGGATAGATAGATGATAGATAGATAGATAGATAGATAGATAGATAGATAGATAGATAGATAGATATTAGATAGATGATAGGTAGGTAGGTACGTACATACATACATACATACGTGGATGGATGGACGGATGGACAGACAGACAGATAGATGCACAGGTTAGTGGGCTAGTGGGTGAATGGCTGGATAAATGAGTACATACATTTATAAAAAGCTGGATCTAGATTCTAGCTGCCTTCATGAAACACAGTTATCTGGACTGCATGCACTGGCATATATTAAATGAAGGTCAATCAGTAAAAGGCAGTATCTATTACCACACTCGTAGCAACAGCCTTTATTTCCACCATTCAGTTCTACTGGGTCTGCTGTCTGTCCATCATGGAGGGTGGGAGATGTTCCCTAACAGCTCTGACATGGATTTCTCAGGAAAAGGAAAATCCATGCTACCATATGCTATTCTTATCCATACAGCTGTCCGAGCCCCTCCTTAGGCAGACTGAACGACTTAATTCAATCCTTCAGGATGGCATTTCAAAGGTTGGTTAATTATAAGTCACAAAATTTTCCAGCACATCCATTTTACATTTGCAGCTGTCTAATTTCTCCAAGTGCCTTCTGATGGAGGCTACCGAGTATCTTTGCCCTCCTGATGTTTGCAGATGCTGGCAGAGAAGACTCCATCCTGAACTGCATCTATGCTCAAATCAGGCTGGTAGCACAGAGTGGACCTGTGAGGTGACCCAGGGTTCATTTAATGCTAAACTTTTCAAGGATTCAACAGGTACTTTACTAAACGCACTTAGTTCCAAACCTTAGGGTAGGTATCAGGTGTGCCCTAGAGAAACATACAATGTGATGATGCTGGAGAGAAAAGAGGAAGGCTGTAAAATTAAATAAACACATCTATACAACTGAAAAACACATCTCTACGGAGAAATACACACAGCAACAAACATGAATGCTCTGCAAGAGCTTGGGGTGGCAGGATACTGAGAACCATCAGAACACTGACATCACAGACACTAGGAGTGAGAGTTCCTGTCTAAAGCTTTGCAGGGCCTGCTACAGTCTATGTCAAGTGGACCCGAGAGCTTCCATGAAGGGCAAGGCTACTGGGCAAAGGCACTAAACAATCCACTTAGAGGTGATCAGCCTGGGATATTCCCTTGGAAGGAAGTCTAAAGAGGCAGAAGGTGGTAGCACTCAGGGAACAATAATCAAGAGAAGAACGTGCAGGACCCCAGAGTCTAGAGCAGACAGCCCCCAGTCAGACAGGTGACAGGCTCACTCAGAGGCAAGGGTTGTATGTTCTCCAAAGTCAGATGATGCTATCCATGGAATGTCAGCCTGGAAGAACACAGCAGTTCTTTTGAATAGTTGCTTTGAGCTTATCGCTAGGATGGAAGCCTCTCTAAATCTGTTGATAAAATCAAGCTCTGAAGCCATTCACCTCTGAACCATGATGGCTCTTCCAAAGTTTGAGATGTCTTAGAAGCCAACCATTGGTACTCTGACCATACTATATTCATTAAGAGATTGTCACTTCTAACTCTAAGGATAACCAACTGGAGACCAACATCCTGTCCTTACAGAGAGTCAGAGCACTCCTGTGGCCGAGGAAGTCAGCAGGAATGGTTGTCCCCTAGTGTCTGCTGGATCAGACTAAAAGCGTTAATCCAAGCTGTAAAGTGTTTGCATCGCTGACAGATGAAACTTCTGGCTTCCCAGGGCACAGTGAGGGTCACTGGGAACATACAGTCATGACGCAGACAGCTCAGACACCAGCACACAGCTTCTTAGGCTATAGGAAATGCTTTACTCCCCCACACTACGTGGCTTCCCACTCAGTGGTTAAAACAATGTAGGCTACATTACAAATCAAAAGAAGCAACAGTGCATTTTATAATTAGCCACAACTTGACAAATTAATTAGTACAACAGCACAGTGTGTTCCCTGAAGCATGGCTTACTATATTTTGCTTAGAGAATATATGTCACAAATTACAGATGTATTATTCAAGGTACTTATGCAATCAGAGTGGATTCTAAAGGTGCCCTTTTGATACCACATTCTGAGATGGAACAAGGGCCCAAGGCAGCCAGGAAAAAAATCATCAAACCTACTATCCAAACCTCAAGCTACAAAGGTGTTTGCAAAGATTTACTTCTTTCCCTGGAAACAGAACAAAAGCTGTCAAGGGCCAACATCTGGCCTCTGGAAAGAGCTAATGACAATTAGTTACTTAGAATGTGTGAAGTGGCAGACGATCTGAGGCCCCAGAGAGCCGGAGCCTGATGATCAGAAGCACACAGGCTAGAGTCCCAATGGCGTACTAGCTGTATGGCTGCAAGTCAAGTGCCTCAGGAGGAATGGATGTCATAATAATGATGTGATATCTACCTTGCAGGGTTACTGAAGTGATACTTAATGCCAAGTATGTAGATCAGAGCCCAGGTTGTAGAAAGGGCTGGCAAAAGTCACTACTCACTGGACGAGGAAGATGGCGCAGCATGTAAAGCACTTCCTGTGCAAACATGAGGAGCTGAGTTCAAGTCCCCAGAAGAACAAAGCAGAGAAGAATAGCTCATCCCAGTAATTCAAGTACATCTGTGGTGAGATGGAGTGTGAGAGAGCTTCCTTGGAGGCTCGTGGGCTAGTTACTGGGTAGCACAAAGAAAAACCCTGTCTCAAACAAGATGGAAGGCAAGGACCAATATAGAAGGCATGTGTGCTTGAACTCACACACACAAATGCACACATGTGTGTGGGTGCATGCACACATATGCATGTGCACACATATACCTATGCATACACACACACACATATACACACACATACACATGCAAACACATTACATCACACACAAAAAGAAAAATTCCAAGTTGCATGTCTCTAGAAGGCAGAAGAAGGCACTACTTCAGGAAGCCTTATAGGCAGGTCCCTGCATACCCTGAAGAAATGCATTTCTCTGAGGACAGCCAATAGCTTATTACTTAACCTTACTAGCTCGGAAGCTCAAACATGGTTTCTCCTGGAGGAGTAGCCAAGTTCAGAGAGGTCCATACACACACCAAAGGCTGTCTGTGACTGCGCAGTGAGAACTCTGGCCAGCAGTGTGCTGGCAAGTGTTTAACATCCAGCTCTCCGGAGCAGCAAGCCCTGGGCTCTGTATTCACTCTCTTCCCTTGTTGGAAAGTGTGAAGCTCTAATTTGTAGTACTTCAGAATATGGCTGCATTTGGAAAGGGAGCATTTAAAAAAGATGTGAAGTTAAAACTGAGTTATATAGGTAAGCCACAATTTAAGATGACTGCTGAGGATATTAGGAAATTTGTACACACACACACACACACACACACACACACACACACACCCCTGAGTAGTGTGAAGATAGCTACCCGCAAGTCAAATAAAAATGGCCACAGAAGAAACCTACTCTGTTGATTCTGCAATTCAGAAACCAACCTGCAAAACTGTTTGAGAGTGAAGGTTGGTTGTTAAAGGCACCCAGCCTAAGGTACTCTGACACAGCAAGGCAGCACACTAATATTCCTGGCATGACCAACTTCAAGCTCCCAGTATGACATCCCGAAAGGGACAGAATGAGAACAGGTGCACAGGAGGGGCTCTCACAAGTGAAGACAAGGTGGGTCAATTAGAACAAGAGCTAAAAATCAGGCCTGGGACTACAATCCCACACCCCCCAGACAGGCTCTGCCCTTCCTTGGAGAGATCAAAGGATCTTAACCAAATGCACACTGCGGAGATTGTGTGCTTGCCGAGGACCCTATGATCCCATTAGATTTTAGGTGCTGTGCTCCACATAGGAGAAGGAGTCTTGTGTAGTGTACACAACCAATCCTCACCTCTGTGACTGTCCTTCAGCTTGGCATCCTGGCAGGCCAACCCCCAACCTGGTCCATTCAAATAGCCCATTTTGAACTCTGCCCTTCAGGACGCTTGGACAGGTCTGTAGAGATTAACTTTGTGCTGGCAAACTGTATATCCTTAAAAAGCAATCCTGCTGCTCATATTTCCTAGTCCCAGAAGTGTCACCTTGCCACAGCACCACCAACACTTTCACTACAATTATTTTTAATCCCAGATCCTATGTCAAACCAAAGTCATCCTGGTAGTGTAAGCAAGCCAAGCAGTCAGCAAGGCTCCACAAGTTTTGCTTTCTAGATAGTTCTATAACACAACCTCATCCAACCAGCACCCAAACAAGCCTGTCATCTTGCAATAAAACAGATGTTTCTAAATAGACCTGGTGCTCTAAGAATTGGGTATAAATAATTGGCCCCCAGAGGCACATTGTGGGTGGGAGGAGAACACATATGGGGTTCTGCTGCCTTGTGCCCAGGTAGACCTATTACAGACATGGATTGGAGTCTAGAGAGCACCTGCTAGGATATCCAAATTCTTATGTCACAGAACATGGAGCTGAACCAAGGACACACGGATTGTGGTAGAAAGAGAGACAATTCATTGGGAAGGGACACTTGTTTTCTTTCCCTGTGTTTGGCAAAGATCCGAAAGAAAGAAGACCATGTACTAAAGAAAAGGCTGCAGTACTGTGACTATTCTCAAAGTACTTGCTGGGGAAGCTGACTGGGTGGAGGCCTGACTTATAACTGAATCTCTCTCTGGGCATAGCCTGATGAAGGCACATTGCGAGGGAAACAGCAAGCAGCAAGTCCACATCTGGATTCAGCACCCAAACAAGCCTGTCGTCTGGCAGTAAGACAGATGTTTCTAAATAGGTCCGATGCTCTCAGAGTTGGGTATAAATAATTGGCCCCCAGAAGCAGAATGAGGGTGGTAGGAGGAGAACACATATGGAGTTCAGCTGCCTTGCCGAGGTGGGCCAAGTAATGATGACCGGCAGGGTTCTCTCCACTGAATAGGGTGCACTCTGTGTAGCACTGAGTGGCAAACATTCAACAAAACACTGGATCTCCCCCGTTTCAGGAGAGCCACAAACAGAGCTGGTAGGATCTGGATGCTGTGGAAGGCAGGGCAGAGATGCTCTCTGGACCACAGGTTAGGGGATGTAGATGCAGTAACTAGCATTCTGTCTGCAGCTCTGTCTCCCTCTGTCTTCTCATCTGCCATGGCCTCTCAGACTTAGACTCTTTCCTCTCATTGCCTCTTGCTCACTGGCTTGCACATGTTACCTGTGATTTGGACATCAATTTTAAACCCACTGAAGCTGACCACCCTGCTCCACCCACTCATGCACAGACTTTCTGACAATGTCTTAAAGCAGTGGATTTTAGGGGCAATTCTCCTGACCTCTGACCCCTGCAAAGGGCCCCAGAATGAGTCCTGAGACAAGCTGGAGTGATAGTGACACCAACCCACCCACAAAACTTTCAACCCAAAATGTATCCTGTCTATAAGAAACGCAGGGATTGTGGATGGAGCAGTGACTGAGGGCATGGCCAACCAATTACCAGCCCAACTTGAGACCCATCCCAATGGCAAGCACCAGTCCCTCACACTATTAACGATACTCTGCTATGCTTGCAGATAGGAGCCTGGTATAACTGTCCTTCGAGAGGCTCTACCCAGCAGCTGACTGAAACTGAAACCGATGTAGAAAGCCACAGCCAAATATTGGTCAGAGCTTGGGGAGTCTTCTGGTAGAGTTGGGGGAAGGATTGAAGGCCCTGAAAGCCATAGGAACTCCACAGGAAGACCAACAGAGTCAACTAACCCGGACCCTTAGTGGCTCTCAGAGACCGAACCTCCAACCAAAGAGCATACAAAGAGCTGGACCAAGGCCTCCTGCACATATGTAGCAGATGTGCAGCTTGGTCTTCATATGGGGCCCCCAACAACTGGAACAGGGACTGTCACTGCTGTGTGTCCCCCTTGGCTATCTGTGGAATAAGTTCCCCTAACCAGGCTGCCTTGTGTGGCCTCAGTGGGAGTGCTTAGCCCTACAGAGACTTGATGTAAGTATTCCTGGGGGAAGAGAGCTCCAGTCTCTCAGATTAAAATGGGAGGGACTGGGGGAAGGCTGTGTGAGGAGGAAACGGGGCAGCAATCAGGATGTAAAGCAAATACAAATTTTAATTGATGAATTAGTGACTTTATTAAAAATGAGAAGAAAAGCAGTTCCTCTCCATCCCAGTACAATTACAGCATGAGGTAGAAACTTCTTGATGGTAAGGGAGCAGGGTCAAACCTTGAGGAAGGAGGCAGGGAGCCCAAGGACAGAGGAGGAAGGGAGCACCTTGCCCCCCTGGGAGCATCTCCCCCATCTGAGCCAGCAGTCCCCTGCAGGCCTCTTGCCTCAGGCCCCTGCATGCAACCCTCACTACCGCAGCACAGGCTCCAGAGTGGCAGAGTCAGGTAAGGGCCCAAGTGGGCAGGCTGCAGGCTATAGGTGACCTGTCTTGGCTCTGCATCTGGCTAGAGCTTTGATTTGATCTCTTGCAAACTCAGCTCAACTAAATTCAATAAAAGCCCCTTTGGAACTGCAGACTACACTGTAACCACTCTTTAAAAAGCAACTTCTCACATCCTCCATTTCTGTTTCCCAGATGTTAGTTCTTATTGTAAATGTCACCAATCTACAGAAAGCAGCACTTTCTGGAACTTCAAATAGTGATAGAGACCTTTACCTACAAGGTAACGTAGCTCCATGTAAGGTAACTGATGAAGGTCAATGGAAAATAAAAACAAAATTATTTTATATGATTATTGGGGGACTTACTAAACATTTTCTACAGTGTACATAGAAGGGTAAGAAAGCAAATCCCATGTTATATATAATGCCAGTTCATAGCTACCTCCAACAGTCCATAGGACAGAAACACTGCTCCCTACAGCAGAGTTCTTGAGGACAGAAAGGAACAAAGCTCCCCTGGATCCTCTGCCCACTCTGTCTAACAGACACCAGGTACACAGTAGGTGCCATATGCATGTCTGCTGAATAAAAGAGCAATGGAATCACTGGCGTTTTGCTGCAATGTCTGTTTATTTTAATTCCCAGGCAAAGCTCCCATAACCTGCCTCCATTTCCTACTTGCTGATCAGAGTGCATACACTCAAAATGAGCACTGACCCAAAAGGTGTTGACATGGAAGCAAGTGGACTTTACGTTGGTTATGTCTGAATTGCCTGGTTATGTCTGAATCTCCTGGTTATGTCTGAATCTCCTGGTTATGTCTGAATCGCCAGCCCTTCTGCAGAGGCAGGAAGGGTGGAAACCTTACAAATCCAGAGAAGAGACCTCAATGTTTAGAAAAGTACAACCAACCAGGGGTTCATTAAAGCAACTCTCTGTCTTGTTCTTCTCTGTTGCATAGAGAGCAAATTACAAGGTCAGTCTTCCCAGAGGTCCTGAGATTTTACCTCCCAAGGGGAACCTTATTCAAAAACGAGAATCCAACCACAAAAAAAGCTATTATAGGCAATCCCACACCCACATAGAATTCCCAGCTCTTCCAGATGTGTTCCCAGCAACAGGGAGGTGATAGGCAGGCTAGTGATTTCCAGGGGTCTCACAGTTCTCTGCTAAAGAGGAAGCCAAAACCCTGTGCTCCTGGGTAGAATGTAGCAGCTTACCTTCATAGGCTGTCTTATACATACTAAGAGTAAATGCTGTTTTGACTGTTGAGCTGAATGATGCAGCAGTAAGTCCCGATCCAAAGCAAGAGCATCTTTAGGCCTCAGTCAGTGCCAGACAAAAACCACACAAAATTATCACAGAATAGGGCTAAATGCCATGTGACAGTCCCACCATCAACACTGAGGAGCAAGAGCATCCAAAGCCTTGTTCCCAGGGAGCCTATAGCCCAGTAAAAAAAAATGGATTACACATGGACAAAGTGAGCAAAGCTTAGCATGCATAAATATTGTTGTCACAGCCTAATGTGTATTAATTCTCTTAATCCACACAGCAGCCCAATGCAGCAGATTCTGTTATCATCCACAGGAGAAAACAGAACCATGGAAGCAAAGCAGCTTGCTGAAAATTGCAGCTGTTAATGGCAATGCTGGAATTCAAAGCTTGACTTTCTGCCTCTGGAAACCTCACTCCCAAGCCTGCAGTCACCTGGTGAGTAGAGGTCTAGCCTTGGGCTCCATATCCATGTATTATAGATATCCATAGTACCCACATCTTATGCAGCAGTGGTTGCAGCACAAAATGAACGTACGATGTGGTGATCGATAGAGTAACAGTGTGGGGAAAATTACCTTGACAAGTGAGACCAGGATTTTTCTTTTGACGAGAATTGTCTGCTGAGGATATTTGACCATTGCTTATGGCTGCAAATGGACCACACAGGACTGGATGCCGACCGGCCTAAGATTTTGAGGAAAGAGAATATAGCCTGGGCTGTAAAGAAAAAAGTGAGTGAGTGGAGCTCTCAAGACAACCTAGGAGGAAAAGGATCAGGATCAGAAGAGAGAGAGAGAGAGTAGGGGAGGGGAGAAATGCTAGGCCCCGAGTGATTGCAAAGCCCCTGGCCAACCCTGAGGAAGGTCTAGTGGTCTCATGGGAGGTTTGCTACTGCTTATTGATAGGAAAGATACTGTTGCTGCGGGATGTGAGCAGAGGTGCTCATGGTCACTAGATCTCGAGGCACACAAAGACCTATGACTGAATTCTGGGCTGTAGCCAACATAATTACATCATATAGATAATTAAAAATTCCCCTCTCTGTTCCCTGTATCAAAATCTATTCTCTCAAGTAGATGGCTTAATGAAGATCTCATATAATAATAAACCATAAATTCACCAAAATCCACCTAGCTTAATCTACGTATGACATCTAAAAGAATTAGTCTCTTGACAAGTGACACAATCAGGAAAGAGGGTGTCGTGTTCTCATCTTATGAGGAAGATCGTCATAAAATTTCCCAGTCATTAATTGCTACTACACAATTTACTTACAACAGTAAATGCTTTGGATGGCTAAACTCTCTTCATCAATAGGACAACAGAGGTTCAGAGAGATCAAATAATTGCTGAGATCGCAAGCTTAGCTAGGGACCCAGTGGGAATTCTTCCCAGGGGAATTCTACCCAGGTCTCCTCAACAACAAGGCCTCTTCCAGTGCTGTAGGAACAATGGTTGTACAACCTCAGCTTGGTACTGTTTCCCTGGGCTTCAAAACCAATGAGTACATTGAAAATAATTAGCTGCTCATACTCCAAATCAATTAATCTTAGTTAAGCTCATTGAAATTTCAGCCTCAGTTCCTGAAAACACCAAAGTTAGTTGATCACCAAAGGCAGAGTCCCAGCAGGAAACCCATTCTAGTAAAGACTTAGCTCCCTGAGCTCCCTGGACCTGATGGGAGAGGGAAGCCTGGCAAAAGGCAAGAGAGTAATCCGCAAGGGTGGAGCTGAGCCAACTCCTGCTTTCAAGTCCCAAGCCAGTGGCACTTTATTAAAACATAAGCTGAAAATCACTTATTCTGCATTAGGTGAGTAATAGTGTTGGCCCCTTCCTGGGACAGAGCAGCAGCGCTGAGAAATGACGCAATTACTCCCAGTGAATGGGACCATTAAGGGACTTGTTACTAACAGGGTGGTGTGTACAATTTCATGGTTAATTAGGACTTTGGGGGAGCACCGCTACATTACCCAGCCTAAACAGAATTCCTACGCTGCCCCTCTCTCCATGCCTTCAAATTGTTATGAAATAAACTTCAAGAATTAAGGAAATCAAAGATGCTCTGGGTTAATTAGAAGCCAGCGATGATTGCAGGAAATGATTTTGGGGGTAATCTTGGACCAGCCAGATCCCGATGGCCTCTCATCATCAGGCACACCACTCTGATGCCCTCCGTGGCCCAGCAAAAACACTTGGAAGCGTGGTTTCCAGGGAGAAAAATGACTTTTAATCAAGACTGGGAAATGGAATTAGATGTGTAATTAGATAGAAACAGCCACAAAACCACAAGCTGGGAGCTTGCTGCAGTATCAAGCCTCTGTTCTCAGAGGCTAGTGAGAACTTAGGCGGAAACTGTGCTGATGAAGGCATTTGAGCTGTTGTTCTTTAGCCAACTGGAACTTCCCAGGAGAGAAATAACGGTTGCTCAGTGCTCACTGGAAACAACCCACGTGGTGATGCAGCAGGCTGCACTCCGCTTGTTGGCTTCTGCTTTTTACTCTCCTGCCTGTGACCTAAAGCTTACCATCCTTGCACCAAAATGACCAGTGCTCCTTTTTCTCACTTTGGGGAAACAGACTCCAGATGTCCATAGAAAAAAGCCAGACTTTTCAAGACTCTAAGATCAAAGATCACAAATTCATTGCTCTAATTTGTGTTCATTTCAAGTTTACAGGCATAAAAAGCCCGGTGCCATACAAGAAAGCCAAGGATTTCTGCGAAAGTGATCATCTTATGCAAAAGTAGGACAGAAGGCAGCCTCTGCCTGGGAGTATGAACCTATCAGTATACCCACCTCCCTGGGAGCCTTGCAAAGACATCCAAGGGGCTCAAGAAAGAAGGCACCCAAACTTCTGAGACCTAATATTCTAAGTCAAAGAGACCCATCCAGTGGTCCAGAGGGCTCTTCCAGGGCCAAAGACAGACTGGGTTGTGCAAAAAGACCTGTAAATAAAATAACTTCAAGGAACGTGATGTTTAGAACAGTGGCCTGGGATCAATCCCCCAGGCAATGAGTCCATGACGATTTCTAAATAATGGCAAAGGCCCCTTTCTTCCTGAGCCAGACTGGCGTATCTGAAAATGCCAGAGAAAGGAAAGCAGCAATACAGATTACTGTGGGCTCACAGAGTCTGAAGCTACATTAGCTTTTTGTTCATGAAACTGAAAACTCACCTGTTCATCATGTTATCTATTACAATATTTCATAATCATAATAATATAGGAGATTAGGTGTGGTGGTTTGAATGAGAAAGACCCCTATTGATTCGTATGTTCCAATGCTGGGTCCCTAGTTTGTGGAACTGTTTCAGAAGGGTTAGGAGGTGTGGTCTTGTTGCAGGAGGTGTGTTGCTGGGGTTGTGGTTTAAAGTTTCAAAAGCCCTCATCAGGCCTCTCTATGTGTCCGTTGCCTATTGTCCGGGATGTAAACCTGGAGCTACCACTCCAGGGCCATGCCTGTCTGCTGCTATGATCATGGACTAACCCTCTAAAACTGTAAACAAGCGCCCAATTAAATGCTTTCTTTTATAAGGAATGCCTTGGTCATGGTGTCTCCTTATAGCAATAATAATTCTAAGCCTCTGGGACACATTGGAAAGTTCACGAGAGCCCTACAGCTCTGGATTTATTTTATTCTCTCTCTTTTCTAGAACTTGGTTTCCTTCTTTGCAAAATGAAAGAAGTTGTTCACCTCCCTCACAAAACTAATAATACAAGATTGAAGACAAGCAAACAACAAAAAACCAGCCTGTGCATGACGAGCCTTATCTGAAGCACTTGACACATGTCATCTCATTCTTGGTCATGAACCTGATACCACGAACACACTCATTTTACAGATGGGAAGTTGAGGTTCAAGGAAGCTAAGCAACCTGAGCTAAGCCGGCAAATGGCAGACTGAGAAGCAAATTTGTGTTGACGATAGATCCTGAGCACAATGCCACCAGGGGGCGCTACACATGTGTGAGCAATTGGCCTGGCCCACAGGAGCATGGGTAAGTTACCCTAAGGCCTCCCTCTCCCTCGTCTACCATAGGACTCAGATTAAAACCCTGAAATGTGGAGCTGTCTCTCACACATTACACTGAACCATTTCGAATTTTGATCTCTTAGATTTGACCCAACATTTGACCCCACACAATAGGTTTTAGATTGAATTCCAGCACTATAGTGCTGCTCCTGTCCCAATTCTTAAACTTATCATTTCCTGAATGAACAGAACAGGTAGAGGCAGGGATACTGGGTTGCAGGGATACTGGAGTGCCCAGGAAAAGTATGGCTTGACATGATCCTGGGGAACTAAGCAGTGAGCAAACCAGGCACGGATAGACCTAGTTCCCATGCAAGACAGCAATTATATCTCATGGGCACTAAAAACCTACCCAGGTACAGGGGCCCAGGCTGAAAGAACTGGTGTGACTCTAGATGTCATGCATTTCCCAAGGGTGTACACCTATTGATTGGAATGGTTACAATGCTTGCTTTCGACTACCTCGGGGACCAAATTCCGCTCATGAGTCTAGCGTGTTCAAATCTCTAAGAAACACACAATTGCTTTCTGCAAGCACCTTGTTCCCTCCTGCCACCCAGCCCTTACCTTCTGCCCTTCTGCTGATCATCACACCTAAGCCCTCACAAGCTGTCACCAGCCTGTGCTTAACAGTTGTCGTTGTGCACGTTAAGCACCTGCGAGAGAATGTGCTCTCAAATCATCGGCTGATCCGCCTCTGTCAAGCCTGGCCAGCAGTGGAGAAATGATAGAATCTATGCACACACAGAAACCCATGTGGGACTCCATAGCAAGTCACATCCAGGGACCACTGAGATATTAAGTCAATACACTCTGAGTAGTCATAGGAGGACACTTGGCAGTTACACTTTATAAGAAATGTCTGTTTGCTCTGATATTTAGACACTTAAGCATTTAGATTGAGACACCAAACTTCTCAACTGGCAAAACTTACTAGAAATTTAACATTTTCAAAAGTGTGATGATATGTGTTGTGTGAGTGAAATTAATGGTATACAATTTGAATATTTGATATTTAATGAGTTGGTACATTTTGAGGTGCATGTCTATGGCTCACTTTGTGTAAGGACACTCGGAAATAAATGAAGAAATGTCCATTTGCTTCTTGTAAGAAAAGAGTTGCAAGTTTAGTAAAAGTGCGGCACAAAATTAAGATGAAGAGGCTGAGGGGAGAGCTCAGGCAGGAAAGAGTTTGCTGTGCCGCATATGGAGCAGAGTTCATATTCTCAGGACCCATGTAGGACCCATGTTAACAACCCAGACATGCTGGGTGGCATCTGTGATTCTAGCACTAGGAAAAAAGACAGCAAAATCCCTGGAGCTTGCTGCCCAATCAACCTAGCTGAAGGAGTCAGGTCCAGGACAACAAGACAGAGAGGCTCGGGAAGACACTCAGGGTCACTCTCTGTCCCTGAACATACATGTACACACAGAGAGAAGGGGAAGAATCAGTAGTTAATATACAAAAGAAGACTAATTTAGAGGCTGAGCCTTAGATAGAATAATTTTAAAGTTCAAAGAGTAGAAAAAGCAATGGAAGAAAATGAAAAAGAACAGAGGGGTACAGAAAATCCTATGATGAATCAAAATATTTATAAACTAGACTAAGATAAATCAGTATATTTAGATTAAAATACCAGTTTGATAAAATAAATTTTAGTATATTAGAAACAGCATAAAAAATCATTGCAGAAAAGATATATTCAATGGAGAATGGAATAATTATATATGAGGTAAATTATAAATCAAGTTTAGGCGTTCCTTTTACGTGGACAGGTGTCTTGCTCGCACATAGGTATATGTACCACATATGTGCCCAAGAGGACATCAGATCCACCGGAACTGAAGTTACAGTCAGTTGTGAGGAATTAAGTGACTACTAGGATTTGAACCCTGGTCCTAAAATTAAATTTTAGGTTTAAAGGTTTTCAATGGGACCAAAAAAGTACCTACAGGAAAAAAAAAATGTAAGCTGTTATAAACTATGTACAAATTAATGTTTCTTATGGCTCAAGTTCAGACATAATAAAGGACAAGAACAGTGATTTTACTAAACATAAATAACAAATATTTCATGACAAGAAAAATAATAATAAAAATAAATTGAGTTCAATATTTTCAACTCAACCAAAGATCAAGAGACCAGATCTCTGGGAAATCAACAGAAAACCAGGCAGAGTGCAGGAACATACCGCTGACAGAAAATGAAACACAGCTAACTCCTGAGCATCTGCACTGATACTTTGTGTCACTCAGAAGAAAGATGCAAATTAAAGCTATGCTTTCCTACTATTTTTATGCATCTGGTTGGCAAAAGTCCTTAAATTGAATAACAGATTCTGTTGACAAAGCTATGGAAAAACAGGCACACTTACACACAGTAGGTTGGAGGAGAGCTAGCACAGCCATTTTGGAAAGGAATTTTGCAGCACCTATCAAAGTTACCAATGCAAAAATCCCTCTACTCTGCAGTTCCATTTTTAGAAATTCATCCTATGGATATACTTTCAAAACTGCGAGCTAACTGACCTAATTGCAAGGTTATTCTCTGCACCTCATTTTTTTTTTTAAGCAAAATACTGGATGGAATCTGAATGCTGCTATTAGAGAGCTGCTTTAAAAGATTATGGCACAACTATGCAATCAAATAATCTGCAACTGATTAAAAGGCTGGACAAACGCTTCATAAACTAATCTAGAGAGATCTGGAAGCATGTTTTGGAGTGAAGAAGCAAAGTGCAGAATGAGTGGATATGCTGTTGGTTTCAATAATGAGCCCCAGTTGAGGAATTGCCTACCCCACATTGTCCTGTGTGCATGTCTCTGAGGCATTTCTGGATTAATGATTGATGTGGGAGGGCCCAGCCTACTGTGGGCGGTGCCACCTCTTGGCTGGTGGTCCTGGGTTAGAAAGCAGGCTGCAGAAACCACTGAAAGCATGCCAGGGAGCAGTATCCCTCCATGGTTCCCATTTCTGCTCCTGCTGGAGCTCCTGACCTGACTTCCCTCAATGGCAGACTATGATCAGACATGGAAGGCAAACAAACTCTTTCCTCCCCACATTGTTTTTGGTCATAGGGTTTTATCACAGTAATAGCTAAGTAGGACAGTGGGATGCGTACCATGCCCTCATTAGCATTAAAAGGTCAAAAAACATACACTGACTTATCTAGGGATGCCAAAATGAATAATTTGGAAGATGAAAAACAGACTAGAGCTTGGAAACTGTCTATATGTTTTGGTCTGCTAATTTTTTAACATATTAACTCATGATTATAAATTAAATGAATATGGTAAACGCAAGGAAATGCTAATGTAACAAATCCTAGAGAGTACAAAAACCAGAGAAAACTCAAGAACTCCGTGGAATGAAGAGGCTGTAGAGAACATGGAAGGAAGGACAGTTGTAGATAGGAAGGTAAGACTCTTTGGAGCTAAAACAAAGGCTGTGGCACTGGCAGATGACAGAGACTCTGAAGGAATAAAGTCTACAAGTCTGTCCCATAATGTGTTTGAACTATTCATATAAATTATATAAAACTCCCATATGCACATATACATCTATTCCATAATTCAAAGCATTTTAATAGGCAATGAATGCCCTTCATACTAGAAATCTCTTGTAAGGAAATCATTACAAATATAACCAAAGACGGAGTAGCACAGATGAACCCCAACACAAATGTTCAAAACTAAGTGAGTAATTAAATAAACCATGGCCTTCTATATAATGCAATGCCAAGCAGGCATCTAATTAATGCTGTAAAATATTTAATGATATCAAAGGATGTTTACTCTCAGCTGCAAAAATACACACTAACATATTCACCACAGCTATCTCTAGGAAGGATGTCATCATATTCTTTTTGTATATTCACATTTTCTCATTTTTCCAGTGAATATGTATTGCCTATGTAATAATAAGTAGGGCTTATAACAAACTGGAAAAGCAAAGACCTAGTTTAGTTGAATGGTGTCTGGGAGAGCTGCCCCACTGGACATCTTCCTGTCTAAACTCTCCACTTCAAAAAGTTCCAAACCACAATGGTGAAACCCAAAAGACCTCCCTCAGAGACTGCTGAGAGCAAGAGGCATGGGGAAGAGGAAAAGTCAGAAGCTCAGAAGTTCTGTTCCATGCCCCCCTAACACTGCATGCATATGTGTATGTGAGCACACACACATGCACACATGCATAAACACAGAGACAGACAGACAGACGGACAGAAAGAGATAGACAGATACAGTCCAGTGACAGCCAAAGTACCTCTACTTTGCTGCTTTGTACAAACAGACCTCCTGACTG
Source organism: Uromys caudimaculatus (assembly GCA_028551405.1). NCBI lineage: Eukaryota > Metazoa > Chordata > Mammalia > Rodentia > Muridae > Uromys > Uromys caudimaculatus. The sequence goes on along the minus strand of CM052708.1, from coordinate 84,392,487 downwards.
AGATCTAAGTTTAGTAAAGAGTGCATGGACCACAAAGAAATCCATGAGACAACTGCACCCTGAATCTCTGTCTTTAGGCCTAGTCTAGACTCCAGGACCTCATGAGGTGGTCATTACCACTATAGCTGCTTTCTTAGACTACAGGAAATGAGCATGAAAAGCTAGGGCAGATGGGAGAATGTCACAGGATAACCAAAGGTATGACACAACAGAACTGATAGAGAGACAGGATGGAGTTTCTGTCCGCTACAGTAGGGCTAGGGTTTAGGTCTGAGGCACCTGGCAGGCAAGTGCCTGCCAGGCACCTAAGAAACAAAGATAGGGGTGAGAGTCAAGCCCCCCCCCCCCCGCCTCTAAGAGCGCAGTGTGAGCCAGTCTGTGAGAGAATGCTGGGCCACAGCCCTCATCAAAGGATTTCCACCTGAAGATGAATTCGTGGACTGATCTTACAACTCTCGACAGAGATCAAGACCATGTCCTCTCTTAAGTAGGGGCCCCCACTTGCCCATAGATTTTCTTACAGGTAGGAAAACAGGAGCAGTGTGATCTGCAAAAGCTTGGGTCAGCTGTCAGCTGTGTTTCTTATTTATCACCGGGCTTCTAAATGGCTGATCCTGTGTCTGGTTCGAAAAGCCACTGACCGAATAATGGCATAATTGCAACTATCACCGACCATGATTTTCCCACTTACCAAGCACTATAATAACATAAGCAATCTTACTTAAGCCTAGCAATAAGGCTATGAAGTTATGGAGAAGAAGACACTGATGGCCTAGCTTTCCGTCTACCACCGGTACCCATGTTCTCTGACATGCAGTTTTAACAGTTCCTTCCTTCCAGGATTACTGCTAAGAGACATTCTCCATCCACCAATGTTGTACATGTATGAAAATGGTGTACTTTAACACACCCCATACTTTGTATTGGAGAGTACAATAATGTAAATCCTAAAAGCACCACTATTTTAGCATAATAAAAGAGGAGAGAGAGAGAGAGAGAGAGAGAGAGAGCACCTAAATTTTGTTTCTTGGAGTTGGGTAGATTCTGAGAGTTTCTCTGCTTGACAGAATAAGCAGAAGTGATGGTGTGTGTACCAACTCCAAACCCAGATCGCAAAGTCCTCTGCACATACCCAGCTACTCTGCTGGAATTCTGTCACTTCCATGAGAACTGGTCTGAGCCAGAATGAGGCCCACATGAAAATGACATTCAGAGAAGACACCCCTGCCATGGTCACCTAATTCAGTTAACTCTCCATACAATCCCAGACACGAGTGGGGACCCAAGTCCAAAGAAAATTAGACCTGACAAGGAAAGCCACTAGGTCAGTTGGCAGACTCATGGAAACTATTTTGTGGTGATTGGTGTAAATTATGTTTGAGGGCAGTTTGTTTCACTATCTTATCACAGTAATAAATACCTGGGCCCAAGTGTGTTCCTTAACATTGTCAAACTCAGGTTGCAAACAAGAGAAGCTCTCTAACTACAGAGTGAGCGTTCATTGCCCTGAATGTTCAATTACTCAGAGACAGGGACTTGGGAAGGTAATCAGCATGAGACGAGTCATGAGGGGAGGGTTTCTTGATGGGATTCGCACCTTTACACACCATAAACCCCTTCTCTCTCTCTCTCTCTCTCTCTCTCTCTCTCTCTCTCTCTCTCTCTCTCTCCCCCTCATTCTTTCTCCTATGGGTCAAACATCAAGAAGGCAGCAATTGATGAAGAGACTCTTCACCAGAAACCCACCTTGTTGACACCCTGCAATCCAACTTCCGGTTTCCAAAACTGAGAAAATAGATTAAGCTTCTTGGTGTTAAATCTTCTTAGACTATGGAGACATTTATGGCAATGTAAGTAAACTAAGACAAGATCCCACCTCACTGCCAGCAAGTAATAGTGCAAAGTCAAAGTCTGCACTGTTAAGTGATATCCCCTGTGCCCTGCCCAGCCTCGGGGTGTAGAGCACTGGTTCTTCTGGTTATATCAATGGTGATGCTGAACACCAGACGACCCAAATGAATTCACTCCAGTCAGCACTTACAGTGGTTCTCAACCTTCCTAATGCAGGGGACCTTTTAATACAGTTGCTCATGTTATGGTGTCTCCCAATCATAAAGTTGCTTTGTTGATACCTCATAACTGTGACTTTGCTACTATTATGAATCATAATGTAAATATTTTTGGATACAGAAGTCCAAAAGAGTCACGACCCATGGGTTGACAAACACATCTATAGCCAGTGTCTGTGATCCTTTCTTCTAGAAAACGCCTTGGAGAAAGATAAAAACTCCTATCCATACAGGAAAGGGATCATTTGGCTGCTTCCTAGGCTTCCCAGCCTTCTCAGGAGTAGTCAAAGCAAGATTTGTCTTTCAGAAATGTTCATCTTAGATCCAAACCCAATGGTCTGAGTCTCAATTTTGAGTTCCAGAAGCCAGAACCCCAAAACCTGATTGTAAACTCCTATTCTCATATGCCCCCACCACAGAGCCTTCTCTACAAGTCAGGCTGCTGAGAGAGTAGATAGGTAATATAATATGGACCGATGGCAGGGCCTGCCTCCCATTGGACAGCCAAGGAAAGGAGGCTATTCCAGCAACTTGTATCCATGTAGAAATGGAGCCTTAGATCACCTGAGCTACTTATCCAAGGCCACATGATGCCTCTTGCTGTAGACTGTAGCTCACTGAGATGGTTTGTTGCCATGCATATGGGGAGATGTCACGAAGCATCCCAAGATGCTGTCTGCTTTCCTCAGAGCTGGAGCACTGCCCTCGGCCTTTAAGCTGGAGAGAAACCATACAGAAGATGAAGTTCACTCAGCACCAGGCAGAAGGCCGTGGCTCTATAGTCCTGAGGACACTAGATGAGTAAGAAATTGGCCTGGCCTCAGGAAGTCTCCAATAAAGTAGTAAGGCTCCTACAGAGCTTTTTATAGTGTTGAGGGTGTTCACAGAAGGTAGCTAATTCTGGCCTGCTGACAAAGAGAAAAAGGCAGCCTTAAACAAACAAAATTCAAAAACTGAGGCAGAACTTAAGAGGTCTTTGGTACAGTCAATTCTTTGGATGCTCTTGGGAGTAATCCAACAATCAAGTCAAGAATATGGAAGAGAGAAAATTGGCCCAGTGAGATAATAACCTAGGTAGACAGTAGATGATCTCATCTAAGGAAGAGGGGAACCTTCCTAAAGAAGGAAACCAGAGACTTCTCTAAGAGTTATGGAGGATGAAGAGGTAAGAGAGGCGATGCTCTCATTAGAAGGAACAGCACATGCCTGGTAGATAATGAAAAGGCAGATCTACTAAAGAATGAAAGTAGATGCCTGAGACAAGGAAAACAGAGAAAGCAACCAGGGCTGCTTAAGTAAAGAAAAATGGAAAAAATTGCATTACTATGAGCACCTCTCATGTACCAGAAAGAGCACCTACTATGTGCTGGTCACAATACCAGATGCAAGCACCAAGGAAAACTATTTATTTATTTATTTATTTATTTATTTATTTATTTATTTATTTATTCATTCAACTCAACTATTGCCTATGGATCCATTGCTGTTCTCCCTGACCAAGCAGAGGGAAAGTAACTTTACAAAATCACCCTCCAAGGAAAGAATAAGAGAGCTTACATTCAAAGTCCTGGTAAACTATTTCTTATTGATGCTCAGTTCTCTCATTTACTTTATTTTAACAAGCAAGGTGCCATTTGGGTAGAAAGACATTAGCCTGAAACACCCTCAATCAATGCTACTCTTGGATGTTCATGGGATTGTCTGATAGAATCATTAAAAGAGGAGGCGAAGATATTTAACCTCTATTTAATAATTATTCCTGGATTTGACCTTAGAATCACAAGCTGGGGATGTTGCTCTAAATAAGTGTTTTACAAATCACTTGGAAATGTAATACTCTAAGTACTTACATTGTGGAGATCAGGAATATACACACCTACAGAATAAATGAAAACCCGTCTCCTAATGTTATGCAAATGAGAACGGTGATTGGATAAACTCTCTAGGGACAGAGTTTTACACAGATCCACATAGCGCTGGATCTCAAACCACCACAATGGAAGCAGATTCTGAGCCCTAAGCAAACCAGGTTAGATGTTACACACGAGAACTCTGGGAATGACAAAGGCAAAGCTTTGAATAAATCAGCTCCATAAACTGAAAGAAGGGGGAAGATACAGTATTTCTAAATTAACATACTCTTGTATATAACATATGAACTTCAATTTGTATGCACAACTAAATTAATAAATCAGAGGCTACAAATAGACATCTGACTCCTTTATATACTTACATATAAGTCTGTATGTTCAACTCCAAGTTGACCCTTACTTCTATATGGGATCTTCCCAATGGAAAAGTTGCAACCTGCACTTTCTATTAAGAGCTCTTCTGTATTCCACAATTCTTGTGAGTAAGTTGTGCAATGAAGTGGAAAACTTACCCAGGTCTAACCATCAGGCAGATCTTGCCAAACCAACCAGACAATCTGATAAGCTGCCTAAGTTTGAGTAGCATATAACCGTCCTGTTAACGAGGAATCGCATCCAGAGAGACCTGGAGTCTAAGCAACTCAACAGTATGGGCATAAGTGGGACTACCAGGACAGAGCCCCATCTGCCTCACACTGAAGGCTGTGACATTAAACCATGCAGGTACCCCCAGGTGTGGGACCTACCCATAACCACAGCATAGCCTGGCCCCAGTGAAGGGCCACCCCTTGACATATACACAATATTCCCAAGCTCATGATGAACAGAGCTCCAGACTCTAACACACTCAGTGTTGAAGAAGACCCAGCGCTGGCCCAGGTTTGAGGCTCCCACTAGGCTACAGGTCACTGTTTCCAGGGACTAGCAGGTACACTGTCCCCTGGCAGCTACCTCTTTTCCAAATGTCAAGGCTCTCTGAGCAGCTACCTCCAAACAGAGCCAGGGGTTCCCTGAGATCTCTCCTGGGAACCAGAAGGTCAGTGAACTCTGAGGTACTCGCTTCACAGAGGGACAGGGCAGATTAACTACCACTTTGCAAGGCGCTCTCTCTCTCTCTCTCTCTCTCTCTCTCTCTCTCTCTCTCTCTCTCTCTCTCTCTCTCTCTCTCCCCTACATGCATCACCCTTCTGGTAAACTCCACAATCTGCCCTGGCACACAGCATCAGCCCTTCCTGGTAACCTCACTCCCTTCCTTCTTCACCCTCTACCTCCTAAATACAGATCCCCATGGCAACACTGAGCATCCCATAGCTATAGCACCAGCCTCTTTGGCTAAAGAGCTCAAAGCATCCAACCTGAGTAGAAGCTCAAGAAAATTTTAAGCACCCACTCCCGACTCTCCTCTGCCAGGCTATGCAGTTGCCCGTTTCGCACACACTCTCCTTCCCTCTCCCCACAGCTCTGTCCAGGATCTCCTTTCCCGTCTAAAAGGACCCATCTCATGTTTGACATCAGCCTCCAAATGGCAGTCATACCATCTGACTCAACCCCTCCAATCCATCCTGTTTCCTGCTGCCAATTCCACAGTCCTCCAAGGACCCCTGCAAGTTCTGTGAGATGACATCTATGCCTAGGCCTAGCAAGAACTCTGCTATTCTTGCACACTCCCCGGTCATCTTGGACTAATCACACAAGACAAGCATGCTTCCTGTGGTCTCACCTATTCTCTCCCTGTGAGGACATTTAGAAAGCTGTCATGGTCTCTCTCAGGCTCCAACCACGGTCCCTCTTCCAAGAATTGGTTCCTACATACCACTCCCTCAGAGACTAAATGCTCAACCTCCGTCCCCATGGCAGCATGGAAAGACCTGAACAGGCTGAGCCTCAGTCCTTGCTTTGTCAAATGCTACAGATGAGTTACTCCAATCTTCTGTACCTCCATTACCTCATCTGTAAAATGGGACAGTAGCATTCTACTAAGGGGAAGATCAAGCTTTCTTATGGTTTCTACTTCTATTGCCCAGTCCCTACTAAGGACTCTTGCTCAGAAAACATCCCTCTGATGACTGCTACCTGAAGCATCCAGGCCTAGAAGAGCCCAAGGATGACCTACATATATGCACACAGAGATATAGACAGACAGACAGACACACACACACACACAGGAGAGAGAGAGAGAGAGAGAGAGAGAGAGAGAGAGAGAGAGAGAGAGAGAGAGAGAGAGAGAGAGAGATGAGCACACACACACCCCTAAGATAATGGCTATGGGTCTAACGGTATATATTCCTTTACATCAGAGGAATTCCAGGGTCTAACTGACCTTTGAGAAATCTCTAGGGGTCACTCTGGGACTTCTCCTGAAGTCTGAACCATTCCTCATTTCAAAGTCTGCTTCAGGAGAGTTTACCCTCAGCCAAATGACCACCTTACAGAGTTTTAATGAAGAGTCAGTCTTTATATGCATGCAAAGCACCTGGCAGATAGCCCGCCATGAGGATTGGCCAAAGCCACCACACCGCAGTTATCAAGCTCAGTTCACACCATCAGCTATATGCCTCACTTTCCCTTCATGACTATGAGTCCCTGAAAACTGGAGCCCATGTTCCAAATCCATGTCAACCCTGTGTCCTGCCACCAGGTTTGAAGCTGCAGACTCTGGTTTGGGGATCTATGGCTGTCACTAGCCACATCAGAGTTCTCTACTTTAGTTCCCACAGATTTCTTTCTCAGTTCTCCCTAAGAACAAACGGTATTACATAATCAGTGTCTAATCCTCTGTGCCCCTTGAAAGTCTTCAGGTAGAAAGCAAGTGCTTCTGCCCAGAACCTGAGATTGGATGACGTAAGGTTTGGTGCAAGAGGAAGAGAAAGGCTGCAGTCCTCCACCTCTGTCCAGGTGAAGCCTGCTGCCTCCACAGTTGAGGAGAACGATATCACCTGCCTATATAGGTATGTGGTGGGCAGGACCACTGAGGTAGCTGCCCTAGAACCGACTCCAAAGGCAATCAGGATGTGAAGACTGGCATCAGCTCCCTTGTGCAGACAGACAGAGACACTGTAACTCCACATAAGCAGTGTACTAACAGCTCTTTGTTTTATTATTGATTCCTTGTGAGTTTCAGAGCCTGCACCCCAGTCCTACTCACCCTCCCACTCCCTCACATACCCACCTTCACCCTTGCAAAAATAAAACACACACACACACAACCAACAACAGAAACAAAGCACAGGAAAACATCTCATCCTGGAAGCTGCAGGGTTTCCCAGTGTGTCTCACAGTATATCTTTCTGTCCACACATCCTCACCTGCACGTGTTCATTGCAATGAATCATTGGTCTGGTTCAAGATTTCTGGCTTCTGTGACACCATCAATATTGGATACTCACCAGGACTCCTCCCAGTTAGCCCCTTGCTGTTCTGCGTCATTGAGACCCTAAGCTTTGGAACAGCAGGTCTGGCTCTTTCGCATGTCCCATCCATTCATATATGATAGAGATGTGGGTGTGGGCCAGTTCAGAGCCCTGGATCTGGGCCTGGGAGGTAGCTGAGCTGCTTAGCCTCTGGGTTCTCCCTTATCCAGCATTGCTCTGGCTAGGCCACCCAATGCTTCTAGAGGCAGGAGGCAGGGTCAGCCCTCCTGCTCTCATGCCCTCAGATGGAGATGAGACACCTACACCTCCAGAGACAGCTCCATTGCGCCGCCCAGTCAAGGTTCAGGGCCCACTTTCCCAAGTGCTACAGCCTGTGAAGGGCTGAGTCAGTTCTCCTACTCTCACACTCTGAGAGCTGGCTCGTCTGTGCCTTCACATCAGGGCCAGCTCCACGGTGTTGCCCAGGGGAGGTGCAGGACTTGCTCTTTCAAGTGCTAGGGCCAGTGATGGGTGTCTCTCTGTAGCCACAGATGCCCTTGAACTCACTTTGTAGACCAGGCTTGCCTCAAGCTCACATTGATCCTCCTGCCTCTATCTCCCAAGTGCTGGGACTAAAGGCGTGTGCCACCAAGTCCAGAGCACTAACAGGTCTTAAAGAAACACCCACTACTAACTGTATGAATTGTTTGGCTGTGAGCTGTACAAACGGAAGGGGCACTGATAGAAAAGTCACATAGGCATCTGAAAGGAACCCAGAGAATGGAGCGGCCACTTGAACACCTACAGTGCCCTGAGTCTACAGAGATCATTAGAACAGGTCTGTATAAGATGCTTTAACACACATCTTATCCTCAAGTTGTGTTTTAATAGGAATGAGCTTGAAAAGCATCCAACAGCACAAGACTGCCTAAATAAAGGATGAATGGTACCATATTGTATTTCACCAATCTGCTATTATAAGGAATACTTTGCAGCCCTCAGAAATAAAAATATAAATGAACATATGTTTATAGGAAAGCCTTTGATGATGTATCGTGATGTAAAAATTCAAATTATAGAAAAACTATAAATGGTTCCACATATATACATAAAATTTGCAAGAAGGAGAAAATGCAGGTCAGCAAACTGAAGCTACAGAGTCTGTTTTAGGAATGGAGTTTTAGCCAGGCAGTGGTGGCGCATGCCTTTAATCCCAGCACTTGGGAGGCAGAGGCAGGTGGATTTCTGAGTTGGAGGCCAGCCTGGTCTACAGAGTGAGTTCCAGGACAACCAGGGCTACACAGAGAAACCCTGTCGCGGAAAAAAAAAAAAAAAAGGAATGGAGTTTTATTAGTCTATATGCCCAGTTTGTCATTTATTGACTGCATTAGGCTACTACAGTGTTCAGTAACAGTCACAGAAATTGTATGTATGGCAAACCACATATAGAACTTGATCTTTTAAAAAAAATTAAGAGTTTTCAATCTTTAATCTAGAAGATGCCAAATGTTCATTGCGCTTACTTCAAAGCACAAAGATCACCTTATTTCGGGGTCTTTCTGTTTTGTTTTTATTTGTTGGCAGTGTTAGGGAATGAACATGCGTATTCCAAACTCCACTTTTACACTATGACTATACATACTGATATTTTCCCTGCCATGATGATGTGTAGTCCTCTAACAAGCACATAGTTTTGAAAACAAGCTATTTGCATATTAATAATAAAAATAATTTCACACATATATACGAAGATGCCATGATTAAATCCATTAGTTTGTTAACTTAAAAATTAATTAAATAATAATAACCTCATCAATATTCATGAAAGTATAACTGAGAGTGGAGTTTTGGAAAGTCAGCAACTTTCTCAGTGTTCTGAGCTTGCTCTGACCCAAAAACTTTCTCAAGACAAATAGGACTCTGAGCATCACGTTGGTGATGGATGGAAGGGCTCCATCTCCTCTCCTGACTATGCAGGGCAAAGATCCCTCTCTGAGAAGCATCAACATAAACCCACAGGACCTGTTCAAGAAAGTCAGCCTAGATGAAGTGTAACCCTCCAAAGGTGAGAGGGATCAGACGGTATGTGACTCCTGAGTGCACTGTGCCTAGGCCCAGCCTACTAGATGGGCACTGAACTGCTTCTATTCTCCCTGCACTACCGGCAAAGGATCTGAGGTCCAGTCATGCTGGAGTCATGCTGAATGTCCCCCCAAACTGCTGCGGGTCCTCTGCTGCTCCCCCAGTGTCCTTCTAGTTCCTGCTTTTCTCTCTGGGACCCCAGATGCCTCAACCAATCAAAAGACTCCCATCTCCACAGTCAGGCTATTCCGTGCCTCCACACACTTACAGTCACACGCCCCTTTGCACAAAGAGTCCATTCTCACCCAGGCCACCTGGTGGATTTCTACTCATTCTTTCAAAGAAAGGTCACAAACTAAAAATTCACCCACTAGCCATATGAAGCCCACAGATGGTATTTCTCAGCCCCATGTGGCATTGTGAAAATAAGGACATTTTATATTAAAAGGAATTTAGATTTCCAATCCTTCCAGACCAAGCAGAAGATCTAGTAACACTCATCCCACGTCCCCATGTGGCAATCACAGGCTATGTCTGAGGAGCAGCTGTTCTCTTCCATTGCTGTGTGTTTCCCAGTGGGTCAGGGGCACAAATGCCATCACCTAGCCTCCCCCACAGGTCACTGGAGATCTGTCTGCCATTGCTACCCTTGCCTAAAGGCTTCTGACTTTGAGTGTACTCTCTGGAACAGCAAGAGCACCTGAAGATGAGTTAGAATTGAGTACTCCTATACCTGGTCCCAGACCTACTGAATAGTACAACAATCTCTCCAAAGTAATCTGGACAGCCTGTGCCCTGAACTGGTGTTCTGCCATCTACCCTCAACTTCAGTCCCAGCAAAGCTCAGTTCTACAAAGTTCGTGAGCATGCGTCGCCCTTCTGCCGTGTGCCCTGTAGACTGTCTTTCTGTCTGATAAGATCCTTCTGAGCAGAGCTATTTCTGATCCCACCCTCCCCAGTGCGTAGCACAGAGCTAGCCCATCAGAGATCAAGGGCTTCTGCCAAACTCCTGACATCCTCAGTGATGATCTGTGCCCCCCCCTCAAATTACAGAAGAGTAACCACAAGGCAGCCCCAGCCCTCAGTGGAAGCAACGATCAAATCAAATGCTAGCAGCCCCAGAAGCAGACACATTTCTGCAGAAGATGAAGTCATTCCTGCTTACAGCATCTGCTAATCACTCAAGATCTTTCTAGATGTATGGGGCTATAGATTGAAAGGCGCTATTAATGAAAAGGCACAGACTGGGAGGCAGTTCTGAACAGCAGCCCTCCTTCCTAACAATGCCTCCTCTCGCACATTAATCCCTGGCCATTATTTTAAATTCTTCAAGTGCTATAGAAGTCATGTAGGTTGTTTTCCTGAATAGTCACTCGGCTGACAAGCATTTTCTAATTTACAGAGCATGCTGAAAAGACAGATTAGAGAGGGGAAGAGCTGTATTAAGATGGTGCTGTTGCCCACACACAGCAGGAGGCTAAATGGACTGAAATGTAAGATTCTGGAGAGAAGTTGTTCTTCCCAGCCCCAGCCCTGCAGCCCCTTCCCGGAGAGAATTCAGGAGAGACTTCAGGTGGCTCCCATCCAGACGGCCGGCTCTCCTCCCAGAGTCTCAAGACAAAACTGAGGAATGAAAGGCAGTGGCGGTAATAGAATGGTTACTAACAGTTCAGCTGCTAAAATATGTCTGAAACATCACAATAGACTCTGTGCCAAAGAATTCATACTCACCTGTTGGGAACTGCCCCCATTTTCCGGGGAGAATACAGAAATGCACCCAAGTCCACACTCCCTGTGATGATAGGGTTAAGGTCAAGTCCAAGTTCACCTGCCTGGGAAGTTCTGTGTGCACTTTCCTATCATCAAACTACCTCCTCCTCTTATAGGAAATATGCCATGGGGAGGCTGCAAATGGCTCAGATGGAGAAGTCCCTAAGCCAGACAGCACAGCCCTCCAGTAAGGACTCAAGTGTCACCTATGGTGTCCTGTGGGCCACTGCCACTCCTGCCCTGATGCTCTTGGAGCTGAAAGTCCTCCAGGTTAGATCCCACTATCAATCAACCTTCCTTTAGTACCACAGGGAGCTGATGGACTCCCCCACCGTGGCCCTCGAAGCCCGCGCTTTGAACAGCTAATGAGGCATGCTGAATGGCTGTGCTGCCTAATGTTTTCAGCCTTCCCGGGGTGAGATAATGCCACCGATGAGGAAGTGTACACTGAGCCATCCCAAGCACTGATAAGGTGTTAATAAACCTTAGCAAATGCTGATTAGAGCTGGCTCTGGCAGCACAGAGCTGCACTCCTTCCACACAAGCAGGAGGCTGGCCAATTAAACTTGGGGAACTTCTCGCATTGGAAGTAATCCCAGGATGGCAGGGGAGTAAATGCATCCCCAGCACCCTCAACAGGCCAGACCAAGCCCGCCCGCATGGCAAGCTGCATCTTAGCACCCAAGGACAATGTGAACATGAAGCGCTTTCCAGACCTCACCAACAAGGGCCAAAGACTACCGACACACACCCCCAGATGATCTGCAGACATCCAGTTTACTTTCAATGTTACTATGCATGTATCTATAGCTGATATTAAGACTCTAGGGGATAAAACGTTTCAAAACAGACATGGGGCAATACCAGGTGTTGGGTGTCTATCACTCAACTACCCTGGTGTGGGTCCCAGAGCCGGCATTGAGGTTTTATCTCACCCAGAAGTGCAAGGAGCCTATGCTCTTCTCTGAAGTTGGCACCCAGTTTATAAATGCCTGCCCTGGAACACAAAAGCTTAACCCTCCGCCCCAAAGTAAGTCACTACCATTCCTAGCCCAGATTTCACACTAGGGCCAGGCAAAGCCAGAGCTCAGCTGAGCGCCAGCTGTAGGCCTCACAACATCTCCCTGGACATGCCAGGCTCTGCCAGGCTCTGCCAGGCTCTGCATCTAAAGGGAACAACTTACATGAAGAAAGGAGAGGGGATGACAGCACTTCTGAACACCATTAGAAACACCATAAGATTTCAGGTTCTATCTTACAAATCTCCCACTACCCAATTTAGAAACTTCCCTAGGCAAGCCCCTGTGTGAGGGATAGATTCGACATTCGCAGATAAGGAAACTAAAGCCCTGGGCAGGAAATGACTTGGCCATGGCCACACAGTTCCTCCATAGCAGAGGGATGAGTCTACCCAGGTCTGGCTGACAGCAAAGTCAAAGCAGATGTGCTCCCTTAGCACGCTGCTACCCGTCCTTCCCAATGCCTATCGGGAACAATGTGAGGTCAGACCAGAGAGGACGGCGGTTAATAAGCTACAGATCTGAAAGGATACATGAGGCTGAAAGCTAGCAGGCCAGCAGGAAGCCTGGTAGGCTTCCCTTCACAGTCAGATAGCCATTCTGTGCCTTCCTGTGGTTGGGGGAGGGGGGAGGCTCTGTGCATATTACTTAGCAAGGAGTGGACCACTTGATTCCACTCTGATTTCCAATTATAAAGCACACCCGATATTTTAATTTCAAATGTGTTATTTCACTGGTCAACAGACTGAGGCAACTATTCCCACATCGGTCGGGCCCCTGCCTAAAGGAGCTAGCAGTTTCAACAAAGGTGAAGAATGTCCTGCCAGGCAGGGGCAGTGGCTGCTGACGCTGTCACAGGTCCTCTCAATTAATTAAAATCCACGGCGTGATGAACATCTCAGAGAGGCAGTGTGCTCTGATGGGGTCACCTGAGGACACTGACATTCTGAAGAAGGGAGATACCCTAACCCCAGCCTAAATGAGCCAACAGGCAAGTATGCCACCATTGCTGGGTAAGCATTACTTACTGGCCGGTGCCCTGAGGCTGAAAGGCAGAAGCTGTGAGCAGGATGGGGAGTGAGACGGGCTCCCTTCCATCGTGCTCACCAAGCGGCTCAATCTACTGTTCCCTTCCTGGGATCCACAGTGTCTCCCATGGCTGCAGTCAGAAATGTCAGTCTGCTCTTCCATCCTTCCCCCAGCTTGGTGTGCCTGGACAATTTCCTGAGGATGCCACAAGGAGGAGCAAAGTATGCTGACAGCTGGAGAAGGCAGGGCTGTGGAAGACAGGACGGAAACATGAAGGATGGCTGTTTACATCCCTTAGGAGAGCTGCAGTTGGGAGCAAGAATCCACTCATCTGAGACAGGTCCACAGGACACCCACCCTCTCACCACAGACTGCCCAGGGCAGCATGATGCCCAGGGTAAACAAAATTATAAGCAGACTTGAGGTTTGAGGGAACTGGGAAGGGCATGGCTGCCGTGAACAACCGAGATGCAGTCAAGAATACCTCCATCCTTAGCACAGTGATCACCCAAGAAACTTCTTCAGAAAGACTGTGCTGAACTTTTTCCCGTGGGAAAAATAGTTGAAGTTACTGGGCAAAATCATCTAAGCAGCATCTTCATTTCCCATGAGTCAGAGTGTCCCTTTCTGCCTCTACAGAGGCCTTGTGGAGACAAAAAGCCATCCATGGTGCATATAACCCAGAAAGCCCAGCTGAGTAGCAGGCAGGTGAGAGGGACCTGGCCACCTGATCCTGACCACGGTGAAACAAGGAAGCCCCGGCCACTGTAGGTTTTAACATGGTGCCTTCGGAAAGCACCAAGCTTATAGAAGAAAGACAGGTATCCAGGGAAAGCTCCAGCTGCAGGATCCACTGTAGAGTGAGCTCCCAGAAGGCATGTAGCCTGGAAAGGCAACTTGGAGCCAGTGTTGTTATTTGTCCTTCCTACATATCCAGCTTGCTTCCTTCATTTGTCTGGTTCAGAAACATTTTCAGAAGTTCTGTGCTCTGCAATCTAAGCTAAACAGAGAAGTCACAGGCAGGCATGGGGCTGGAAAGAAGGCCCTAGATGTTGGCAGAGCATGTACCAGCAGCAGAAACCAGAACAAGTACTATACCAGGAGTGGAGAGAGACAGTGTGGGCTATACCATGTATCATTCCTCTTGTACTGAAGAGTCTCTTGTAGAGACCAAATCTTTCACAAGGGACACTATTTCCCAGGAGTGAAAGTGCTTACATTAAGATAATCATCTCACATGTTGGCCTGGCTATGACAGGCAAAGAACTCAACTCTTTGCACACAGACTCATAAGAATCCTTCAGTCTTGTCTTGACCCCAGGAGGCCTCAGCAGCTAATGCAGAGGAACCAGTTGAAAGGTCAGTTGACTGCAAAGAGTCTCATCATGGGGGGGCCTTCCCTAGAGCCTGCTGCTATATATGTATCCCTGGGACCCATTTCTAGACCTCATCCCACCCTCAAGCTGGCATAAGGTAAATAAATACAAAACCTTGAGGTACCTTCTGGGAGTACAGCCCTGGCTGCAGTTAACTTGTGAACATATTAAAGCATTTTGAATGATTTAACAATTTCAAGAAAATAGCTGAGAATTCAACTCAAATACAGAGCAGACACACAGACACACAGACACACACACAGACACACACACACACAGACACACACACACACAGACACACACACACACAAACACGCATACACACACAGACACAAACACACACACACAGACACACACACACACAAACACACATACACAGACACACACACACACACACTCACACACACACAGACACACACACAGCTGGTGGCACATGGATCTGACCTAGCTCTGCCAACAGCAGAAGCTCAGCAATACCCTTACCTGCTCTGAGCTTCAGTTCCCACCATGAGTCGGAACACACTCTACCCTCTCAGAGGATGCTACAGTTTTGTACTGCAACAGAGCACAGGATGCCCAAGAACTGCTCATTCAAATACATGATCAGTAAATGCAGCCCTTGTCTTTAAATCCAAGCAATTTCCTCCTTCCATCCCAAGCCTTGTTGCACTAAACCCATAAGCCTCCCCTTGACTAAAGAAAGATTGATACTTTCTTGTTACAAGGTAAAACCCACACTTCCAGAGCACCTACTAGTGAACACAAGGCCTACAACCAGAGTGCTAAGGAGCCATGTTGACTATCCCAGAGAAGCTCATGGATCCTGGGAGAGACCAAAATTTACGATGAAAGCTGGCCATGGAGTGGAAAGCCCACTGCCAATCAGGGAGCCAGATAGATTACAAAAGAGGTGGTCAGAAATGAATTCTTAGAGGGCGGCTCAGCACCTGAGGGAATGCTGAGGGAGAGAAAGGTAAGGTGGATGTGACCAGGAGATGGAGATACCTTCAGGAAGGCAGGAACAAGGGGTGGATGAGGGTAGGAGCCTGGGTCATCTGATGTGGCTGTAGATGGGATAGCATGCAGATACTGGTGCAGATGTGGTGTTGGTGGGAGAAGACACGAGGGAAAGGGGGTGCAGGAGAAAGTACAGCCTGCATTCCAAGGGGCTAGAAGAGAAAATTACTCCAGGGCAGCTGGGGACCGTGAGAGGGCTCACGCAGAGAGATGGCAAAGTAAGTTTTATATGTAGACATTTAAGTTTATGACACCGTCTAGCCACGGTCCACACCTCAGCCACCTTCCCTCTACAGAAATCTATGATGACTTGCACAAAGATGAGAACGGCAAACTAAGATTTATCACTAACCAAGGAACAGATGTGTGGAGAGACTTGGACCATTTGTAACACCTATGGAGCTAAAAGAAGACTCATGGGAAAGGCACTTCAGCCCCATTTGTCAGGTCATTAGACTTTTTTTTCTCAGACAATAACAAGTTTTTCCTCATTTTAGCCAAAGCAGTCAATAGCTACTCTGTCAATTTGCTTTTATTCTGTTAAGTAAAGAAATATAGGCATGTTTGGAGAGATATAAATATGTTTTGAGTAGTGGAGGTAATTCAAGACAACACTCTGCACATAAAATAACACAAATCCATTCCAGATTAGCAGGGAATGTAATGACCTGTAAAACCTAAAATGACATAAAATATGAAGAAAAAAAAAGAATAAGAAAACCAAAAAAATTAAAAGAAAATGTCAGAAGGAATATCAAATCTATGACTTAGGATGATAAGCATAAATTAAGTAAGTCCTCAAACTAAGTCACAGGCATGAGCCAGCCGGATGCCAACCTGTACTCCCACACCTGAAAGACCGTGGCTGGGAGCTGGTCAACAGCGTGTCTCCTCTTGTTGTATGTGTGCGGCATTGCTGTTGTCATCATTCCAAATTAGGTCATGGTCTCAGACATCAGTCTACCCCCAGGGAGATACTGTAGCCCCTTGGCTACGATATGAAAACACATAACGCATCTGCCTCTGCTTCACACCCAACTGCAGTCTAGGGAAAGGACATGCCACACAGAGGAAATTCAAAGCATCTCCATTCTGTTTTATCATCTACACACACCAAAGCCACGCTCTTTGAAAACATCAAGAGAACTGTTAAACTTTTCCCGTTAACTTTTATCCAGGTGGTAGCTTTGTGAGTCTTCAGAATGAGGGCTAGAGAGCAACAACTTTCATTCACATTTCTAGTCCGTAACTTCTAGGTAATTGAAAAGGGGACCTTTGCTTGTTGAAGGGAGGTAGAAGGTAACATTAACACCCCCAGATATTTCAATAAGTGAAATAAATTCTCATTAAAATAATTACCAAAATACAGACCTTAAGCAAATAAACAGATGGAGGCACAGGCTCACCCTCAGCACAAGGCTGACAGCGGAACTGACTGATTCTGCACTCAACGTTATCTAGCTCCATATAGCATAGAGACCCATGCTGCTCCTCAGCTACACAGCTGAGGGAGAAGTGGGACACTGCATCCTGGGCAAATGGCCATCACACAGGAGACCATGCCTTCTCCCCCGGTGTTCTGCCTCTGAATGTCCACCCCAACCACAGAACTTTGTCTAGTAGGTAT
The DNA here is from genome assembly GCA_028551405.1 of Uromys caudimaculatus. Taxonomy (NCBI): domain Eukaryota; kingdom Metazoa; phylum Chordata; class Mammalia; order Rodentia; family Muridae; genus Uromys; species Uromys caudimaculatus. The sequence continues at coordinate 84,375,277 of CM052708.1, read as the reverse complement.
CTTAGGGGTGTGACAAACACAGGTGATCTCTCATTGCCTCTTCTGGAATAATTTAGGAGGATAAGGAAGGCTGGTACTGCCCTGCTCTGGGCACAGTGAGGACACTCAGGCCTCCACTGAGCTCCAGGTCACAATGTGGCACTCCTCAAAGGCCATCTTGAGCTGAGCCCAGCACCAAGAAACAGTGTCACTCAGGACCTGGACAAAAGAACATAGACTATCTGCAGGCTGACAGCATGAGAGCCTTGCTCAAGGAGGTATGGACAATCAGGTCAGCAGCACATAGGCGCGAGACCAAATAAGTGCACCAGCTCCATCCTCTCAACCCACAGCGAAGAAGAATGCAGAGGACATGCCTATTCTTCTGGACACAAGTGGCCAAGGAGTCAAGTACCCAGCCTGTCTGTACATCCATTCCTTGCCAACCCATTATTTTCCTTCGGTCCCAGAAAAATCACACCGCTTCAGAGAAATGTACAAGTCATCACAGTTTCATTGTGAAAAAGTTGAAAGCTTTCTGTGCTCTAAAGAGCATGGAGAGCAAAAGGAGGTGCGGGGTATTCAGATCTGATCTCCACTTGAAGAGAATAGAAGGATGGGGCTCGGCCTGCGGTTGAGTGGATGAAATAAAGGGATGATATGTGACTGCTGGAGGGGAGAGGGGAAAGGGAATATTAACACGTGGTTAAATGAGTACATGGGCGAATACAGTGCGTAAGCATGTGAGCGACCGAATCACCGTGGGAGTGAGGGATTGCAGGGGTGAACAGCTAAGACTGCAGAGCACACAGGATCAATGCTGGAATGCATAAAAGGAACATATGAGCACTAGCCCCTGTGCGGCACCTGTACTGGGAGACACTGGCTCAGTTCACCTACTGTGGTCACCACAAAAGTCTTTTATCGGGTCCCCACTCCATCCAGACACTCAGAGCCAGCAGCAGCAATGGCAACTTGGCACAGACTGTGCTGTGCCACGAATGCTCCCAAGAATTCATATGCTAACCCATGCTACCTTAGATGATAGAATCTTATTGCCCATGAAGTCTTTTCCTTTTTTCACGCTTCCCCCGTTTAAATTTTATTAGCATCTGTTTGTTGTTGAAAATGATTAGTTTCATTATGCCATTTCCCTACAAATATGTCATAAACTTGGACCATTCTCCCCATTACCTTTTCATCTCCATCCTCAGCCTCCTCTAGTCTCCTTCCTCTTTCCAAAGAGTCTCCCTCCTTCCCTCATAAGAGAAAGAGCATAAGATATTTGCTTGTGAAGCTAGGTCAGTTCACATAATGTGATGATCTTCAGTTCCACCCAGATTTCCGCAGACACCGTAATTTTGTTGATCTTTTGGGCAAGTAACCATCCATTGCATATCTACACTACATTTTCTTCATCCATTAATTTATGGAATGAATATCAGACTATTCCATGAGTGGAGCAATACAAAAAGTGTTGCAGTAAACACAGATATGGAGTGTGAGTCTCTCTATGGAATGCTAACTTAGACTCCCTCACATTTACCCAAGAGAGTGGTATAGTTAGATCATATGATATCTCGGATTTTATTTTCTTGATGAATGAATATAGAAACTTAACAGAAATGATCGAGTTAAAATGATGTTATCCAGCAGGAGAACATGGCTCACAAAATCAACTAAGCAGGACTCACATGGTCTCAAAAAGACTGAAGCAGCAATCATGGAGACTCATAGGTCTGTGATAGGTCCTCTGCTTTTTCTTTTTTCTTTTTTTATGTTGTGGTTCTTTAGCTTGAAGTTTGGTGGCACTCCTAACAGTGGGAGTGGATTTGTCTCTGACTCGGTTGCCTGCTCTTAGGACCCTTTTCCTCCTACTGGGCTGCCTCATCCAGTCTTGTTATGAGGTCTGTGCCTAGCCATGTTGTAACTTGTTATGCCATGTCTGCTTGATACCTCTGGGAGGCCTGCTCTTTTCTAAGGGGAAATGGGAGAACAGTGGATCTGGGAGAGCAGAGAGGTGGGGAAGGACTGGGAAGAGTGGAGGGAGAGGAGGCTGCAGTCAGGATGTACTGTAGGAGGGAAGAATAAATGTTTAAAAAGAGGTCACCTTAAAAACATTAAGGCGGAACTTATTTCCATTCAGTCTTCCACAAAGCAGAGGGCTAGAAACACAGAGAGATGGTGCTGGGAAGAAGCAGAGACCAGAAAGATTTTTCAAAAGTTGAAGCTAAATACTAGATGCCAGCAGAGGGCTGGGCCGTTTATCCCTCATGGGTCTTATAAAGATTATCAAGACTGCAGCACCCCAAATTTGGACTTCCAGCCTCCATAACAGACATTAACTTTCTGCTGTGTAAAGCACCTCGTTTGTGATACTGTCTAACAGAAGCTCTGGTAAAGGATCACAGGCTACTGTAAGGTTACCCAACCCTTACCAGATACTGCTAATGGCTGTCATCGTCCTCAAATGCAGACAACTTGTTTGGAAACAAGTTCCCAAGGTAGAGACAGATACCTGGAAGTTCCTCATGAAAATCACAGTGGATTTTTCTCTTTAGAGACAAATAAAGGAAACACAGCCCTGGTGAAGCTTGCTGGCAATGGTAGCTACTAAACCAACCTAAAGGATGAATTGTTTCTTTTCTGAAATTTAAAGGTATCATCTCATGATGGGAAGAGGTGAACGAGTCTATCATGGCGGGAAGGGTATATACAAGCAGTGTTTCACATCACAGCATCTAGGAAGTAGAGAGCGGAGCAATGAAGGAAAGGACCAGGGCATCATGCAGCCCCCACGGACATGTCCTCGAAGTAGGCCCAACCTTTTTACTTTCACCATGTCCCCATAATGCCATCATGCTCTAAGTCCATCAACAAGACATAAATGCTTTGGTTACCCCAGTCTTCAGGATCTAAGTGACTCTGGGAACACCCCTCCCAGACATACCCAGAGGTGTGATTTTCTTCTAATTACTAAGTAGGTATATCTCAACCCAAGCAAGCTAACAGTCAAGATCCACCATCATGCCACGGATGTGGCCGAATGTCAACGGAGCCATATGTGAAGGATTTATGCAGCATCTGGGAATGGATGTTTCAGCCGCCCCCACATGCCATAACTTCTGGTGTCTTTCTCTCCGCCATAGAACCAAGAATATTCGTATGAGCATTCCTATGTCCTGGCAACTAATATGTGTCTAGTAAGGCATTAGATGAGGGAGGGAAGCAAGGAGTGACTTATGACAAAGAAAAGTGTCTCCTAGTGCCAGCCTCAGCTTCTTTCCGCATCATGTTATCACCCACTGCAAGCTGGAAGAAGGGTGACATTGGGTGGTGTGAAAATAGACATTTTTAATTGCTATACATTTATTTTAATTAATTCCAATTAAGAAAATATTCATTGCCACTGTATCCAATCCATGATTTCATGGAAACTGTTACTAGGGAGGAGTCTATAAAAAAAGGGAAACTGTCCAGGCCTGGTGACACACTCTGAAGTCCTCTTACTTAAAAACGAAGGCAAAAGAACGAGGGGTTCAAGGCCAAGTGTCAGCTATGTAGTACATATAAACCTGGAATACATGAGACTTCCTGCAGAGCAACTTAATGAAAACACTGGGCAGCTGTGACCAGTGATTCACTGGTGCTGAAGGAAGGTGTCTCTCCTATCCTGATGTGTCTCCACTGTGTGTTCCATGCAGCTTTCTGAGGATATATATTGGGAAGTGCATAGGAAGCAGACATCTCAGGAGCAAGGAAAACAAAAACAAGACAAAACCCTAGCCTCAGAAACGCATACCTCTGCATGAGCCAGATCATGGACACTGGACATCAGGTATCATCGAATAAAGGACAATAAGTCACTTGGTCTGTCCAACAAAACAAATATCAGAAGTTTTGACTCAGAAGCTCACTAGAAAATCCCACTGGGCCTTCCCAAGAAACTCCTAGAAGCCAACATGGAGCCTGGCCTCTTTAACATTCAAAGGTTCTCCATTTGGGGGCAAACATGACTCCAGCAATAGCTGACATGTTGCAACAGTCCCCACATCTCTCCCCAGCCAGCCTTGATCCTAAGTACCCACAGGCACCTCCAAGGAAATAACTAGGATTGAAAAGGGGCTATGATCACAAGGTGCATCTTTCTTGGAGGCCAAGAGGCAGTGACAACTCTAAGGATGTGTTTAGCAAAGCTCTGGAACAGCTTCAATGGGCAACACCATCGATCTGCTCTTGCCTGAGACAGGTGCCTCCTTCTGCTCTCATGCTAAAACACACAACTGCTTCTCCATTGCAAAGACCCTAAAGTGTAAAATTTGTAAACTGGAAATGTCCTCCTGTAGAGAATCAGCAGCTGACTACCTGGGCACAGACATGGGAAGCATAAATATCTAATGCCTGCAGCAGCTTCTGTACAGACTGCTCCCTTGATCTACCCACTACCTCCCCACTCTGTCTGTAAATCAGGGCTCACAGGTTTTCCCTTTAAAGCCATCATGTTCTTCAAATACCCATGCCATGTCCTCTGTCTCCCCCGAATTCCTGAAGGAGGGTATACTTAGTATTGATTAAGAGGCACTAAATACAGTCTTCAACACTCTCTCCTGCACGACTGACCAAGCCTCAGACACAATTCAATGCTCAGGGCCAGATGGGATACAAGAGAAAACATAAGGGTTCAAGAGAAACAGAGATATTGTCAATCTCTGCCTTCCCCAAAGAGCTGGGCACCCTGGCCCTGCAATTCAAACCATGGGCACTGTGTGAGCATTTAGTGGCAGAGAGAGAGAAGCAGTAAAGCAATTCTCACTTATGCAAGCATGTTTGGCAGCATTCATGGATCTATCCCTGTGCCTAGATATGTATCAAATTCAGTTCTGTTCCCAAGCTCAACATATACAGAGAAGCATTTAGAATGTACCTATCTCAGACAACACAACCCACCATGAAGCAGGCATCAGCCCAGCAGCTGCTCATTTGATCTCATGGCAGGAAGGGATTCCTCCTTGACATTTGGAACCTCTGCTTTAGATTTTGAAACAGCCAATGAGAATGCACCAGAGAGTTTTTGGCCACCCCATCTTCAACCTCAACCATATTCGGCCAAGAATAAGACACTGTTGGAGCCTCTTGCTGAAATACTGGGTCCTATGTTAGCAGATGGCCTGCTGGGATTGATCACCTTTGAGCACAGTTCTAGGAAGGAACTTCTCAAATTGGCTTCTTCATTTCCAACAGAAGTTCAACAGCACTCCAGGCCTGAAGGCAAAATCCACCTGCAAGTGTTCAGGCTCAGTACTGCCTTCTCTTTTCCTCTAGAGCATCAAGACTCAAATCAAATTTAAGGGCATGAGGTGCTGGCCTAGAGGGAGTGAGACATCCATCAAACAAGAGAGAAAGAGAAGAAGCCAGGGCCTTCTTTGTAGTGGGCTATCTCAAACAAAAGCTCCATAAAGAGGGGACAATGGGACAGCCCAGGGGCCACTTCCTGGTGCCAACCACAGATGGCCTTGACCAAGTCACTCAGACTCTCTGAGCCTGTGTTTTCCTCTAAACTGTTTTCAAAACCTACCTTCCTTCCTTTAGCAGCTTGGAGCTGCTAAAGTTAAGAGGTATAGAAGTGCCTGCCACTTATCAGGCTCTTGACAAATGTGTCTCCTCCCCTTGACCTAACTGTAATGGAGAATTAACTCCCACTCTTTTTGAAGTGTGTGTCCTTTCCTTTCTGTAACCTGGCTGATCTCCCCTGCAGTGGGTACTGTAGCCTGTAAAACAAGAGGCAGCCAGCAAAAGCATCTGAAAAGAGCAGTAGGAGACATGGGGAAGCTCAAGGGGAGCAGTTCCCAAAGTCCAAGTGAGAGGATACAACCCACGAGGACAAAGGCTGAGGAATGGCAGGAAATGAAGCAGAGAGAATGACTGATGGCCTTACAGCAGCTCCAGCAGGATGGTTGGTAGGATGGTCTACACTGATGATTAAAAGGTGTCTGAGTTTAAGTCCTCAGAAGCAAACTCTGAGACAAAGACTTTAGCAAACACATTAGGGAACACACAGAAGTGACTGCAGCTTCCTTCAGCTGGAAAATGAAAGCTATGACACATGGCCAGCCATGGAACTGGGATGGGTCATCCATACCCCACCCCAATCCATCTATGGGTGGAGGCCGTTCCCAGTCATGCTAGTCTTCCCACAATTCAGCCTGCTGAATCAGACAGAACTGAGGTTTGGGAACACAAATGTAGGCAGTCCAGGCATTGACAGAGGTGAGTGTCAGGCCCAGGCACTGCCAACATCTACTCCAGAAATGTTCAGTGAGAGAATAGGAAGAGATGACACCTTGGGTTTTGGTTTGTTTGTTTGTTTGTTTTTTACCTATTGCTGTATAAAATGCTTTGACAATAGCAATTCAGAGAAGAACGACTTTACTCTGGCTCACAGTGTTAGGTCTATCATTGTAGTAAGTCATAGTGACCACAGCTTGAGATAGATGTCACATTATATCTGAAATCAAGAAGCAGAGAGCAATGAATGCATGTGTGCTAGAGTTCAGCTCAATGTTCCCATGGCTATACTCTCTAGGATCAGTGCCTCCTACAGTGTGAGACAGAGACTGGTTTCCAGCAACCTTTGGAGACAGCATAAAGGTGCAGAAATCTGGGGAAGAAGAGAGACTAGTGGCTACTAGTGATAGAAGCCAGAGAGTGTGACAATGGAGACAAGAATCAGCTGTCCTCGTTGTTCCCATTCCCTTGGTACATTTAAAAAGCCAAGTATTTATGATTATAGCAGCTTCATTCACAGTCACCAAAACTTGGAATCTGGCCAAATATCCTTCAATAGGTGGAGAGAAAAACTGTGGCCCATTCAGACAATGGAAATATTATTCAGTACTAAAAAGAAATAGACAATGAAGCCATGAAATGACACAGAGAGATATGAACTGCTGCTGCTGAGCAAAAGAAGCCAAGCTGACAAGGTCATAAACCATATGATCACTGATACATGGCAATCTAGAAAATGAAAAACTATGCAGACAACCTAAAACCATAGCTGCCCAGGGAGCAGAGAGGTAGAGAGATGAAGAGAAAAATGCAGAGCATTTTTGAGACAGTGAAATGACTCTGGTGGCGGCTGTAATGGTAGACACATGTTGATATAGATGCATTAATGCCCAGAGAAAGGACACACAAGATTGAGCCCTCATGTAAACCTTATGCTCAGTGATTAACAACACATCAATACAAGCCACCAACTTACCTCAACGATGTGAGATATTAATAACAGGAGAAACAAGAAAAGACAGAGGGATACATGACCTCTCCATGTTTTCTACAAACCCAAAATTGCCCTGAAAGCAAAGTCTACTTACTTGTAAAGCAAATTTAAATGAAAAAGAAACTCAGAAAACATTAAGTAGAGATACGTTATGGAGATCTGAGTAGAGGGAACATGTGGCGTGAAGTGCCCAGGAGAATACAGTAGGACTGTCAGGTGGCACTGAGGGTCAGCTATGATGGTCAGGCAGGAGTGGGGGATGAATCCAGAGGCCAGTCTAAGCTGTGCCCAGGCTCATTCTCTTCCAGCCATTTTCAAGTACCAGGGATAGCTGTAGGCATGGAGGGGTCGGGGAGGTGGACTCAGCCAGGCCCCAGGTTCCCTACAAGCATGCTTCTTCACGCCCTCCTTTGCCCCCTCCACACCATCTCATCTACATCACCACAACAGCCTCTAATGAGTCCAAGACCAGCCAACTGCTAGCGTTTCTGCCAAAGAAGGCTGCAAAGGAAACTCATTCCAGTTGGGCCTCTGGCACATTCACCATCTCTTCTGGTATCATTGCCTACAGGATGAAATGTGGCAACTATATATAATACATATTTGCCACCCAGACCCAACCTGGCTCGCCAGTCACATCTTCCCACATCTATCTCCCTCCTGACTCCCAATGGTCCCCTTCTGCAGGACAGATTCTTGCACTAGTGAGGGGCACTGGGAGGACTTGCCTGCCTCTCTGCCCCACTAGGCCAGGAATGGAGAGAATAAGAGATGTCATGCTGTTGTCGTCTTGACACCATGCCTAGCACGAAGCCAAATACATAGTAGGCACTCAGCAACATTTGCGAAGCGACTGAGCAAAAGGGCAAATATAAGTGGCTTCAAATGTCACCTAGCCCAGCTGCCAGCTGAACTGGAAATTGGAAACAGGATTTTCTTCTTCCCTTGAACACTATATTTTCATGCAGTCGTTTCTAAAGTATCTCTTGCTGGGAGAAGCTCTCTCTGAGAGCAGCACAGGGGGCCGTCAGGGAATGAGGCAGCAGGAGTGTCTTTACACTTCCCCATCAGTTGCATAATGCATACTTCTGTGAGGACATGGTCAGGTAGGGCACACAGTTAGTTGCTTTGCAGTGTTGGGACACAGTAGACTGTACAGTAATAAGGCACAGTCAGTGCTTTGCATGGTTCGGAGGCACTAGAGACATTTGTACATTGCTAAAGTGTAATGGTGGTTTGTACAATGCCGGGACACAGTAGGTGTTTGGCACAGGGCTGAGAACAGTAGGTGGTTTCTACAGTGCTGCATCTCAGTAGCAATTTGCACAGTGTGGAGGCATAGTAGGTGTTTTGCACAGTGCCGAGGCATTTGCACAGGGCTGAAGCAGAGTAAGGGGTTTGAACAGTGCCGAGACATCGTAGGTGTTTTGCATAGTGCTGAGCACAGTAGGTGGCTTGCACAGTGCTGAGTCTCAGTAGCAGTTTGCACAGTCCTGAGGCACAGTGGGAGCTCAACTTCTGCCTATTCACGCTCTTCTTCATGAGTGAGGGCCTTCCGATCATGAATGTGTTCCTTAAATCTTCCTTCTGAAGCAGACATTGCCCCAGATGATAAGAACAGCTACGACCTATATTGCTTTTCCAAGTGATAGTAAAAGGCCATCCTCCCTCCATCTCCAGTCTCCTGGCTATTCTGAGAAATGAAGGAGCTGTCACTAAATCACAGGGAATATAAGTTATGTCATTATCTTCGCCCCTGGGAAGAAGATGATAAATCTGCCACCATTAGCTTCAGGAAGCCAGTCACCTTGGGCAGCACCGCCAGTGACCTCCTGTGAGCAAGCACCTGGTGTACAGCTGTCTACCTGAGTCGGCTCCAGCATGGACCACTTTCTGATTGAGCTTCTATTGATGTGCTTTTGCATTTACAACACTAAAGCAGTATTGCAGAGTTCCCAAGTTTGCTCACCAGCAGAGCCAGACAGTGGCCGGGTTGCTCATCCCTGAATTTGGAACCCTGATGTTTGAGTCTTTATTCCACCCAGATGCCCTCGGTACCTCCTGAAGTCAGGCCCTGACGTGGCCAAGAAGATAAGTGCTGAATATTTACAATGTGCTCCACTGGACATTCAAACTATGAGGCAGATGTGTGTACATATCATATAATCAAGTACAGGAGGCTGAGAGAGTGCAAAGGTCAGGCACCAGGGCATCCACAGAGGCACACAGTATATGGCAGGAGAATCAGGCCCCAGGAGCTCTACAGACCACATGTTCTGGGATATGCGGCAAGGTCAAGCCTGATGCTTTCTGACTCTCCCTGCTTCCATCACTGCCTCCGTGCAGGGCACTGTGCAGCAGTCTGACTCTTCCTTCCCTACATCCTCCCCAGCTCTGTGCACCCAGGTTCCACGGAACCTCCTTCTAACTCTCAGACTTGCCAGTGTCTTTGAAGTTCAGGGCTTTGGACTTTCTATTCCCTCTACCAAGAGTGCATGTCCCTGATTTTCAAACAGTTGGTTTGTGCTCATTCTTTAGACCATGGCTCAGCCATCAGCAGCTCCAAAACATGCTCTTGCCATTCTCGATCATACCCCATGCTCATTGTCTGTACAGAATCATATCTCTGCACAGTTACACTGCTATTTTTCAGATATGGGGGGGGGGTAAGATTTATTTATTATGTATACAGTATTCTGCCTGCCTGTGTGCCTGCAGGCCAGAAGAGGGCAGCAGACCTCATTATAGATGGTTGTGAGCCACCATGTGGTTGCTGGGAATTGAACTCAGGATCTCTGGAAGAGCAGCCTGTGTTCTTAACCTCTGAGCCATTGCTCCAGCCCTCACATATTTTTTGAGTCTCTCCTTCTATAAGCATATAGTCCCACTGAGACCTAATCTTGTCTTCCTTTTTGGTTTAACTCTAAATTCAACACTAGCCACATAGACATCAAAGTATGGAAAATAGAATCCTTACTCACTGTTGGTGGGTACGTAGATTGATATGGCCAATATGGAAATCAACATAGAGACTCCTCAAAAAGCTGGAAATAGAACTGTCACATGACCCATCTCTACTACTCTTGAACATAAACCCTTAGAAGACTATACCCTACTAAAGACACACTCACGTGTCCACACTCACTGCTGCACTATGCACAAGAGTCAGAGAACGGAACTGATGAACGGATAAAGAAAAAATGGTATTTATACATAATAGGATGCTATTCAGCTGGGAAAAGTAAAGTTATGAAACTGTCCAGAAGGTGAGCAGAATGGGAACATATTGCTGTAAGGTCACCTGGGCCCAGAAGAAAAGCTACACTGTTCTCGCTTATATGTCAGATCTTAGCTATGAATTACTACAGTAGCACGATGAACTTGGAGTTCATGTGAAGACCAGGGAGATAGAAGGAGTGAGAGGAAGGAAGGCCTTAAGGGATATCGATGTAAGTGATATTAAGGTGGAGGTGAGAGTAGTGGGGTGCAAAGGGTTAAGGGGAATGATACGGAGAGCAGGACATGGGGTAGAAGGGAACTATATGAAAAAGCCATGTGGAAACCCAATATTTTATAAGCTGTCTTAGTCAGGGTTTCTATTCCTGCACAAACATCATGACCAAGATGCAAGTTGGGGAGAAAATGGTTTATTCAGCTTACACTTCCTTGTTGCTGTTCATCACAAAAGGAAGTCAGGACTGGGACTCAAGCAGGTCAGGAAGCAGGAGCTGATGCAGAGGCCATGGAGGAATGCTGCTTACTGGCTTGCTTGCTTGCTTGCTTGCTTCTCCTGGTTTGCTCAGCTGGCTTTCTTATAGAGCCCAAGACTACCAGCCCACAGATGGTACCACCCACAAGGGGCCCTCCCCCCTTGATCACTAATTGAGAAAATGCCTTACCTCTGGATCTCATGGAGGCATTTTCTCAACCACTCCTTTCTCTGTGATAACTTCAGCTTGTGTCAAGTTGACACACAAAACTAGCCAGTACATAAGCTTACAAAAAACTTTGAATGCTGAGACAACATTCCTCCCAGAAGATGTAAGAATTAAACAAATACTTCCATGCCGGATGTAGGCTATCTCCTTACAAGTTGTTGGTCAGGGACTTTGAGAGGCCCCCAAGACAGTCTAGGTTACTTTTCTTAATTACCCACCACAAATTAATAGTAATACTCTATTCCTGAAGACACCACAAATATTAGCCCCAGGACATGGAAAAAAAACTCAATCTGGAATGGAAATGAAAGCTTCCTCCTGTCTGGCTAGCTTTCATAGTTCAAGGAAGGTGCTAGGAAGACTGCTACGGGAGAAATATCATTAGGTGCCTTATCCAGATTTGAACCCTGTAAGTTACCATGACAACTGATGTAGCAATGTATGTGCATTGATGGAATAATGGCGTTAATGCCATGGGAGTAACCAATAGTCGTGTGACTGTATTCGAGGACCACTCCACATGCCTGTTACGATAAACCTGGTCAAGTGCTGGTAGCATGGAACCCTCTACTACTACTGTTTTGCTGAATAAACATGTTCTCAAACTGCCTTGGAAATACTGAGGTATTTACACATTAATACATTAGTAGTACTCTTATCCGTCACCAGAGCAGTTTCGTATTTAAACGTGTGGCAGTTAATGAAGAGACTTGTAACTTATCAAAGTGCGGAGAACAGGGCGTGATGGAGTACTCAGCCTTAAATGAGTCATCCAGACCACGGTCTGCAAAGCCTGAGGAACGTCATAGGAGAGGAGGCAGAACACATGGACAAGCCAGGAGAGGTTTGTTGAAAAGACATCTTCTGAACATGACATAGCCATTGCACATATGAACTCACTGAAGATACATGCACAAGACGTGTGCAAGACTGGGCCTCTTAATATTTTATCATGCAACAGGAAGAATCTATGAAGCCTCTCCATTCTCCACAGCATCACCGACAGTTAATGGTATATCACTTTCTTCCGTGCTGTGACCACTGTTAAATTGCACATACTTCGGTAAATACCTTCTGACCACAAACATGCAAGTAATCCTAATTAATTGGTGAGTCACATATTTAAAAAAAGACATGCAAGTAGGAAAAGTTGGAAAGAAGAGGCTCAACAGAAGGAGTGGGTATGGAAGAACGTAATGGAGGGTAAAAATAACTAAGATTCATTATATCCATGTATGAAATTGTCAAAGAGTAAATAATGATTTCTATGCATTTGTAGATAGGTGAACATGTGAAGGCCATCCGCCAAGCTCTCTTACACTCACTGGCTCTCTGGAGGAATAAGCAAACGGATCTGAACTTGGAAGTACTATTTCTGCTTTACTGATAAATGCAGTGAGACAGTAAGTCAGATAAAATCTCAGCATAGGGTGGGGGACAAAGTCCCACTCCTCCTGAGAAACTATTGGCATTTCCTAGCTGCTAGAAGGGGAAGGGTTGCTTTTCTTTAAGGGTAAGCCTCACACCCAAGAGTAAGTGGGCAACACAAATTGGACTTGATGCAGGGAAGTCGGGAGCCAGAGCCAGAGCAAGAGAGCGAGAGAGCGAGAGAGCGAGAGAGCGAGAAAGAAAGAGAGAGAGCAGGAAATTGGGTAGGTAAGAATGAAGGGGTAGAGGTCTAGAAGGAGATGGGGTATGATCAAAACACATTGTAGAGATTCTCAAAAAATAATAAAAATACTATGCTTTAAAAAATGAAGGTGAGACAGGGAAACAGTGACAGAATCCACAATAAAGCAGGGGCCTGTTGCTTAACAGTCATGGCTGTCTGAGGGTTCTGCAGAGTCCACAGGTAGTCACAAAATCAGGTTGTGCAGGTATGTGCATGTGTGTGTAAGGGTGGATCTGTGCGTGTGTGTGTGTGTGTGTGTGTGTGTGTGTGTGTGTGTGTGTGTGTGTGTGTGTGTTAGTATCTGTACCAAGTTCCTGGATAGAGCTGTACTCCATTAGCCCAGGAACTTGGGGAAGATAAGGGACTTGGTCTTTTCCCACACCTTGTGATGGTCAGGACATGCCCTGAAGTGGAGCACCAGGAATATTTTGCTGAAATGTGAACTCTAGAAGTATACACAGTGTCAACTATTGCTACTTTAACTTCCTTGGCTTTTCTGTATGCATAGGTCAAGGGAATGAACACACCTGAGTCTCTGAAGATAAAATTAGCTGCTGTTTGAGAATAGAAAATCCGTTTAAATGCACAGGGGAGAACAGTACACGCCTTTTCTTCCTCCATGGTTGCACATACCTTCAGCCCACACCTCCTGCATCCTGCCTACTGTGTCTAGCTTTATATTAGGATGTGGAGCCTGTTTCTATGTACATGTCCACCAGCAATCTCTGTAAGGTTTTTATGTCTGAGTATGAATGGCTATGTACAGCTGAGTATTTTGGGGACTCAGTGAGTGTTCTCTCTCTCTCTCTCTCTCTCTCTCTCTCTCTCTCTCTCTCTCTCTCTCTCTTTCTTGCCTCTATCCCCAAAGTATAAAATCCTGCGAGACACAAGCAAGGTCAGCTCTTTCTGTCTTTTACTGGCCACTCACATAGACAAATAACTTTTACATTTATGCTAGGAAAGCTCAGGGCTCACTTTCAGGGATTCCTATCTATTGGACCTTCATAATCACAGAACAAGCAGCCCAGCTGAGACAGGACAGGGAGACAGCTCCCACTTGCCCTCCACACCATCCCCTGCCCCCACCTCTTGATCATCCGGACAACTGTCCCCATGTGAAAAGGCAGCACTGCTTGTCATATTCTAGGGACTGCTAACAGATAGTGCAGCCTGCAGCCCCTGGGCAGGCCTGTGCAGACTAGCCTTCCTACCCCCACTGTCCTTCCATTCATGCAGGGCACGTATGTGGGCAGCGCAGAAGGAGCAACTGTCTGCCAAGGCCCTGACACTGGCTACCTCTGTCCTCGCCAACAACCACGGACTGTTCCAGCCCTACCAACACTTCCGTAGCTTTGTCTCCGTTTAAAGGCACAATCTTGCTCCGCCAGTTAATGAAGCACCTTCTCTCCCACAATTCCTAAATTTCCCCAGAGCCAAATGTAAAGTGTATACAATTGCACGGCACACAGTTTGATAAAAGAAAGCTTACGTCTTTAATAATTCTCAATGAAAGAACATCCTGTGAAGGAATTGCTTAATTAAAAGACAACAATGGGATAGAAAGCAAATAAAAAGGAAGAGATGGAGAGAGAGAGAGAGAGAGATCACAAGTGTTAATGTAGAACTAAATAAATATCCTCCACTTGAGATCCCTTAAACACATTCTTAGAAGCCAGATTTACTTGTTAAGCATTCAAATGAATTCTATCTTTAAACACACTTGAAAAATGAGCAACTGTTGACTAATTTTGTATCTCTGTGCTTAAAGAATGAAGGATGTGGCCAAGAGAGTGTGGGGATTGCTGTTCTAGATCTGGAGGGATTCTAGATTGCCAGAGGGATGCTGGCTTAGGGAAGCGCTGTCCCAGCCCAGCAGAGGACAGAGCGCAGAACCTACTTCTGGAGAAATAATATTTTTTTCCTAGTAGTACCACTAAGCACAACCTCAAGCCGCAAAGCCCTAAGGCAACAGTGGAGAAAAGAAAGCAGAACAGCCGCTAAGAACCATGGGACCTTAAAGAATGACATCGTGGCAAAGGCAATGGCATCATGAGTTTCCTTTCTGTGTCAGATATTTCACACTTGAAGACTCTGCAGCCCAGAAACATCAAAAGTTCAAAGCATGATAGGGAAGCCCCAGGTAATGCCTGCTCCCCCAGCCCTAGCTCCAGGAAAGGCTGCCAAAATAACAGACTTGGACACAATGATCACTTTGCTCTGGTGTCTATTCAGACACTTCAGGGCAGAGTGGTTTGGATTTATTCACACTAACAAAGCCCAAATGGAAAGCCTAGAGTTTCCACTTCCACCAGGCTGAAATAGAGTACTCATTGCTTGTACTGGGCAGTGCCTGAGAAGTCCTCATGTAGATGAGAACGCTCATCTCTACCCAGAAGTATAGAGATCACATGGACACACACATGCTGTCACTGCACAGTGTGTGAGATACTCCCATGGAGAGAGGCTGCACCAATGGAGAGCTCCCGAACATGCCCCAGCCAAAACAAGGAGCCCCGCCCCCAACCCCAGGCTTCAGCAGAATTCCAGGGAACAGCCCAGGAATTCCAGGGAACAAGGAAATGAGAGATGTGTTCATTCTGATAACCATTTATAAGCAGGAATCATTTAAAAAAAAATGCTTCAATAAGCAATTGCCAATATGTTTGAGCCAAAACACAACAGAAACTTTAACAGAAGGTCAAGAATCAAATGGAAATTTGTAGACTGAAAAATATACCAATATAAGACTCAGTGCAGGGGGGTGGGGCGTGAGGTCTGGGGGCAGGAGCTAGAGAATGAGAAGATCTAATAGTAGAGGCTACCCAAGCTGAAGAACAGGGGAAAATATATTTTAAATGAACCATAGCTACTTTAAGAATCTAACACTGAGACATCAGAGTCATAAAAGAGGAAAGAAAGGGTAGAGCTGAAAAAGTACTTGAAGAACTAATGGCCCAAACTCCTTAGCTTGCAACAGATGTCAAACTACAGATTCCGGAGGCTTAAGTGACTAGAAAAAGCCCAAAGATATCTGTATCAAGAAACATATAGGCAAGTTTAATAAAATAAAGACAGAGAAAAATCCCAAAAGCATCAAAAGATTGCTTCCAAGGAAAAATAACAATTGGAATGGCAAACTATTTCTCATCAGAACCACTGAGGTCATATGTAGGTGACCCGATATTTCCCATGAGGAAGTGACATGACCTTTTGCATAGGAACGACATAGCATTTTTCAACACTCTTTTTAAGAAAAGACCTGCCATCTAGAATCATATATTCAATGAAAAATATCCTGTAAAAAAAATAATGAGAAAATAAAGACATTCACACATGAATACATTCAGAATTTGGTGTCAGGAGGCTCAACCTAAAGAGAGGTTTCAGGTAGTACTCGAAACAGAAAGGAAATTGTCAAGTGAGGTGCCCTGAAATAGCACAAAAGAGGAAAGGATGTGGTGAGAAATAATAAGGGTAGGTATTGTGTACTTTTATTCTCTGCTTAAAGTTGCTAAATTTTGCTTGACAATTGAAAGAAAATTATAACACTGTCTGGTATGGTTCTACACATAAGTGCAATAAATATGTAAGACAATTATATATAGGCAAGGAAGAGAGACAAAAGTAAGGGAAGTAAGCTTTCTTGTGCTTCTCTGGGGCTGGTAAAATGGCAAAGAGTGGACAGTAATGAGACTGCATGTGTGCGTGGGTGGGTGCGTGGGTGAGTGTGTGCGTGCATTTGTGCGTGCGTTTGTGCCTGCGTGCATGTGTGTGCTCAAATTGGGGAGAACTACTGCAAAGACTAGACAAAGAAGTTCACCAAGCAACACTATGGATAAATCAAAGTGGGATTCTAAACAATGTTCAAGTAATTCAGAAAAAGTCCAGAAAAACAAATGTACAGCACAGAGAAATGGAGCCAATAAATGAAATGAAAGGTCTAGAGGCAGAAGAGACAGCTCAGTCAGTAAAATGCTTGCCCTGTAAGCATAAGGTCCTGAGTTCAAGTTCCCGAAATCCACATTTAAAAGGAGCTGAGCATGATGGCACATACTTATAATCCAAATGTTGAGGGAGTAGAGACAGGAAGGTTCCTGGGGCTCACTAACCAGCTACACCCCAGATGGCCTGACCTCCACAGGCATACATACAGAAACACACACACACACAACAAAACCATGGCGAATATAAACTTGAATATATCAACAAGGACAAATGGCCAACTATATGCTCCTATGCCACACTCAAAAGAAAACCATCTCAGCTTGTTATAGGAATATTTTTCTAATGAACAATAAAGAAGTTGAAAGTAAAACAATGGGGAAAAACAGACTGAAATCAGAAATCAAGACTTGCTCATTAACATCAGATAAAAAATACTTGAGAGCAAAGAAAATTGCCAGAGACAAAAGGGGCATGACAGAAATTCATCAAGAACACAATACCTACCAGTTCCGTCAGCCGACAGCATCTAATACACACTTGTGAACATTTCACTCAAAAATAGCAAAGTACACATTTTGCTCAACTGTCAGATCCTGTTTGAAATCTTGGGCTTTTACAGACTGTGTCCTGTGATTACAGTGGAATCAAACTGAAAATCAATAACATCCAAATAATAATAAAAATCTCCAGGCAGCATGCTATAAAACAGCATTGGGGTCAAAGAGGAAGTATCAAAATCAACCCAGAAATCTTGAAACAAAATGAAAACACAATGAATTGAACTGTGTCAGATATATTAAAGCAGCATTGAGCAGGGAACTTGAAGCACTCACTAAAGGCATACATTTTAAGAAGTTGCTAGTCTTCTTTGTCAAAAATAAGTGTGTGAATTTATTTCTGGGACTTCAATTCTATTCCACTGATTGACCTGTCTGTCTCTGTACCAATCCCATGTGATCTTTATCACCTATTGCTCAGTAGTATAGTTTGAGGTCAGGAATGGTGATTCCCCCAGAAGGTCTTTCATTGTTCAGAATTGTTTTGGCTATCCTGGGATCTTTGTTTTTCCATATAAAGTTGAGAATTTCTCTTTCCATGTCTGTGAAGAATTGAGTTGAAATTTTGATGGGGATTGCATTGAATTTGTAGATTGCTTTGGATAATTCAGCCATTTCACTAAGTTAATCCTACTGATCCATGAGCATGGCAGATCTTTCCACCTTCTGAGGTCTTCTTTGATTTCTTTCTTCAGAGACTTGAAGTTCTTGTCATACAGATCTTTCACTTGCTTGGTTAGAGTCACACCAAGATACTTTATATTGTTTGTGACGATTGTGAAGGGTGTCATTTCCCTGATTTCTTTCTCAGGCCATTTATCATTTGTATAAAGGAAGGCTACTGATTTGGTTAATTTGGTGAAGGGTTAATTTGATATCCAGCCACCTTGCTGAGGTTGTTTATCAGCTATAGAAGTTCTCTGGTAAAATTTTGGGGGTCACTTATGTACACTATCATATCATCTGTAAATACTGATACCTTGACTTCTTCCTTTCCAATTTCGATCCCTTTGACCTCCTTTTGTTGTCTTATTGCTCTAGCTAGAACTTCGAGTACTATACTGAATAGATACCTCCAGGTTTTGCCTTCACCCTGATTTTAGTGGGATTGCTTCAAGTTTCTCTCCATTTAATTTGATGTTGGCTATTAGTTTGCTGTGGTCTACTATATTCACAGCAGCCTTATTCATAATAGCCAGAAACTGAAAGCAACCCAGATGTCCCTTAACCAAAGAAAGGATACAGAAAATGCGATTCATATACACAATGGAATACTACTCAGTTATTTAAAACAAGGGCATCATAAATTTTACAGGCAATGGATGAAACTAGAAAATATCATCCTGAGTGAGGTAACCCAGACTCCAAAAGTCATGCAAAAGTACTCACTGATAAGTGGATATTAGCCAAAAAGAACAGAATACCCACGATACACCCCTCAGACCCTAAGAAGTTAAACAAGAAAGAGGCCCAAGTGAGGATGCTTCAATCCCACTTAGAAGGGAGAACAAAATGAGAGGCAGAAGGAGGGAGGGATCTGGGTGGGATATGGGGGGGTAGGGGAAAAGGGGAGCAGGATCAGGTATGAGAGAAGCCCGGGGGCTAGGAGAATAAATGGAAATATGCAGCTGCAGGAGGGGGTGGGGGAACCTCTAGAAAGTCACAGAGACCTGGGATGTGGGAGGCTCCCAGAACTCAATGTGGGTAACCTCAGCCAAAATGTCTAACAGTAGGGATATACAATCTGAAGAAATCGCCTCTATTAGTTAGACAGTCTTCATTGGAGGGATGGGGACACCAACCTACTTACAAAATGTTTGGCCCAAAATTGTTCCTGTCTAAAAGAAATGCAGGGACAAAAGTGGAACCCGAACTGAATGAATGGCAGACCAGTGACCATCCTAATCTGTGATCCATCCCATGAGTAGGCACCAAACCCTGACACTATTACTGATGCCTTGCTGTGCTTACAGACAGGAGCCTAGCATGGCTGTCCTCTGAGAGGCTCTACCAGCAGCTGACTGAGACAGATGCAGGTACTCACAGCCAACCAATGGACTGAGGTCAGGGACCTCTATGGAAGAGTTAGGGGAAGAATTGAGGGAGCCGAAGGGGATGGCAACCCCATAGAAAGACCAAGTGTGTCAACTAACCTGGACCTCTGGGAGCTCCCAGACACTAAGCCATGAACCAAAGAGCATACAGGGGCTAGTCTGAGGTCTGAGGTTACAGGCATATATGCAGCCCAGGCTGCCTTGTCTGGCCTCAGTGGGAGAAGATGCACCTAATCCTATAGAAAATTGGGGGGGGAGGGGGCTCTGCAAGGGAGGACCAGGAGAGAAGGCAACATTTGGGATGTAAATAAATAAAATAATTAAATAATAATGTTTTTTTAAAATGCAACAGAAAAAGAAGTCGCTAGTCAACAAATCAAGCCTCAACACTAAGAACCTAAGAGAGAGACACAGAGAGAGAGAGACAGAGAGACAGAGAGACAGAGAGAGACAGAGACAGAGACAGAGTGAGCACAAAGTAAGGCCCAAATGAGCAGAAGGAAAAAAAAAGACAAAACCTGAAACTGGAAGATCTAAACATGCAGGGAAGGGTAAATATAAAACAGAGCTAGATGCTTGAAAAGCTCAATAAAATTTACACCACTGATAAAGAACTGAAGATAAATATAAACTTCCAGGATGAGAAATAAAACAGCAAAACATCCCTGAAAACATCCAAGGATCAAGAAGGGAATGTCGCGGGCAACACTTTTCATTTAATTTGACAAATTACTTGAAATGAACCAGTTTCTCAAAAACCATGAGCCATCACAGTTTGCTTTACCTGAAATAGATAATCTGAGTAATCCTATATTAATAAAGGAAACAGAATTTTTATTTTAAAATTCCCCAAACAGAAATAGTGAGGTATAGATGGTTTTACTGAAGAACTGCATCAGTTGACTTGGGAACAATTCTATACAATATCTCTCAAAATAAGAGGTTGGTGAAATTAGAGAAGGAATGTCACTCTGATAATAAATCACACAAAGACAAAAGAAGGACAATAAAATTAAATCCTAACACCTAACAAACATAGATGCATTAATTCTTAGCAAAATATTACCAATTGAAATTCAATAATATGGGGGCTGGAGAGATGGCTCAACAGTTAAGAGCACTGACTGCTCTTCCAGGAGTCCTGAGTTCAAATCCCAGGAACCACATGGTGGCTCACAACCACCTGTAATAAGATCTCATGCCCTCTTCTACTGTGTCTGAAGACAGCTACAGTGTACTTACATAAAAAATAAATAAATACATCTTTTTTTAAAAGAAAGAAAGAAAGAAAGAAAGAAAGAAAGAAAGAAAGAAAGAAAGAAAGAAAGAAAGAAAGAAAGAAAGAAAGAAAGAAATTCAATAATGTATTTTTTTGAAGGCCTAATACAACATGGCAACGTAATCCTTATGGCAGGGATGCAGATGCAGAGATGCTTCCATTCTGAAAGTCAATTGATGCGCTCCACCATATTAAGAAGCTAAAAAAGAAAACAAATCAAATGATAACTTGCAATAATGAAGAAAAGCCACCTTACAAACGTCAGTGCCCATTCGTGGATTTAAAGATCTCTCCTAAAGAGGAGAAAGGGGAACTCAGCCAGCTTGTCAGAGGGCAGCTGTAATGAAGCTACTTGCTCACGTCACACCAGGCTGAAACAAAAGTACAGGCCTCCCTTCCTTTGTTTCTCAATTAATAGGGAACAGCATAAGACTATTCTGTGCCACTCCTTTGTGGTCGGGATTTTAGGTGGTAGAATTACGTTTAAAATAATTTCAAATGAAAGTCATATAGTTTGGCAGGGAGAAGAAAAAGTAAAATTATTCCTATTTGTGACTGTTGTAATTGTGAAGAAAACCACAAGAAATTTTGAAAGAAATTTTAAATAATAAATGAGTTCAGCAAGGTCACTTAATATTAGACCTACACACAAGTCTCTCATGCCTTTATATGAAATAATGACCCTCCCTCCTTGGAGTCACTTTGCCTGGTTTTAATTCACTATCATCAGCCATAATCCAAAGCTCTGACGTCAAACATAGCATCAATGAATGATTCATGAGTTTTAAACGACACACTGTTTGGGGTTTTGAGCATCCAGGTGAAATCGCGCAGCAGCCCACACCATCCCACGTGGGCTGTGAATCAGCCCTCTATCCAGCATAGCCACACGGGATTGCTAATCATACCACCCCAAGTCGTCACCTAGTGACCATCAGAACGGCTGTCACGCAAGCACTGCTGTTTCCCTTAGAGAATGGCCCCAGGCACAT
This sequence comes from Uromys caudimaculatus, assembly GCA_028551405.1. NCBI lineage: Eukaryota > Metazoa > Chordata > Mammalia > Rodentia > Muridae > Uromys > Uromys caudimaculatus. Next base: position 84,353,582 of record CM052708.1, on the reverse strand, counting down.
GAGTAGTAACCTTCATTTGGGTTTGAATCAGCCAAAGAGAAGCTTTAAATGATGTTCTTTAAGTGAACGGGAAAAGTTCTTAATTTAATAGGGAAAGAAAAAACACATAAACAGGTTGCTAATATCTCTAGTAAATATGGCTCTAGTAATTAATTTGTTGGTGGGGGGAGGATAGTTTTGTTTTGTTTTGTTTTTTAATGGATGTGAGTACAGTTGCTGTCCTCAGACACACCAGAAGATGGCATCGGATCCCATTACAGATGGTTGTGAGCCACCATGTGGTTGCTGGGAATTGAACTCAGGACCTCCGGAAGAGCAGTCAGTGCTCTTAACCGCTGAGCCATATCTCCAGCACCTACCAGCTAAATTTTTAAGAAGAAAAAAATACACTTACACTTTTTGTTTCCATACTTCAAACTTTAAAAGTTCCAGCCCTGTAACTTTGTACCATCAGGAGAAAAGTCTATGGTACCCATATTTTGGTTTTGAATGAGTGAGATTATTAAGTAAGCAAGCCACAGTAAAAACCTAGTGAGAGAAAGAAGGAAAGGGGGAGCTCATCAGATCACGTGCTCAAATATCCAGCCCAACTCTACCTGGGCAAGAGCCTTTAAGGGCAGCCGGCCAGATTTTTTATATAGTCCCAAACTGAGCAGATAATTCTTTGGGGGAGGCTTTCAAAAGAACAAATGCAGACAGAGATGACATCATCAAATCAGACACATGTGACATCCAACAAGAGCCCGTTGGGAAGTTGAGGAACAAGAGTCCAGCCGACGCTTTTCCTCCATGGTTGGAAGCTGTGTGAACTTTCGTGTCACAGGATAAACCTCTGTTGGAAATGGCTTGCCTGATAGCTGTTTTCAAGGATGATAGTTTTTTACTGTTGGGCTGTTCTGGTGTTCTCTGCTTCCAGTCAGAGTCAGGGAAGCCAACCCATTCACAGGCAAACACTAAAGGATACTTTGAGACAAGTATGCCTATGTCTGAAATGGGAACGAGTAGCCTCATTTCCAGAGCCAGCTTCTCAGTAAGCTTGAACAGGACATGACATTTTACTGATATGATGCACATTACAGCATATGGTATGTGTTTGGAGCAATAAAAAAAACCACTAAATGTGTAGCTAAAAGGTGGGACAGGAAACATCCTAACTTGTAAACTAACTTGATCATACGTATTTATAAAGATGGAAAAACGTATCTATGTACCTGCAATTTCATACATACACTAGGGGTCTTGAAATATACTCCCTTTGATGAATGATTTACCATCTGCAATTGAGAGATGATGGAACAAAATGGGGGGAGACAGCAGGAGGAAAGAAGAGAAAGGGAAGGAAAGAAGACAAGCAATGCACAGGACTTGTACCCTGGAAGGTACATGATGCTGACAAAAGAAATAAGGGAGATTTCAAGCAAAAAAAGGCATAGCATCGTGTTTGTAGATGGAAGATTCAATACATTAAAATGTAAATTCTACCCAAATTAATACCGAGGTTTAAGATAGCTCCTACCAAAATTTCAACAAGATTATTACTTCCAGATACAGACAAGATTAATCTAAATTGTATTCAGAAACATGAACGAACTAGAAGGGCTAAAAACATATTTTAAATACAAAATATAATGAGAAAACCTACCTACTGGGTTTCAAAACATACACATCAGTGGTGTGTGGTGGCTGACCTCTGCACGTGGGGGGCTAAGGCAGACAGACAGCCATGAGTTCAAGCCAGGCTGAACTATGCAGTGAGTTCTAGACAAGCTTTGGTTACAGAGTAAAATCCACTCTAAGCAAAAGACTTACAGAGCTACAGTGAGACCGTGTGCTAGTACTAAAGAGGCAAATGCACACTGTCGACAGATGAGAAAGAACAGACTCATGCAAACATAGAACAATTCATGAAAGGGGCCTTTGCAGAAAATGGTTCTAGAGTAATTGAATAGCCATAGGCCAAAAAAAAAAAAAAGAAAAGAAAAGAAAAGAAAAACCTTAAAGCAGGTCTCACAATTGTGTGACAATTAACTCAAAGTAAATCATAGACTTGCTTGCAAAGTATAAATCTAAGAAACTTTGGGAAAGAAAATAGGAGTGTATCTTTGGAATACATAAAAAAAAAAAGATAGTTAAAATTAAAAATCGATAAACTGGATGCAAATTCAAAACCTCACCTCAAGTCCCCATCAAAAGAATAAATAGACAACAACAGGCTGGGACCTGTCTGGAGACACATCTGCTGAAGGCTGGTTCCTGGGACACTCAACATCAACAGCGGAAAAGGCAAAGAAGCCAATTAGAGAATGGGAAAAACATCCCACTTGAAGAGGAGACACAAACAGTGCATGAAAAGGTGTTCCACATCCTCAGCCAGCAGGGGATGCAAATTAAAACCAGAAGGAGCTGTCAGTGTACACCAATCACAGCGGCTACGACAAAAAGTCCTGGCACCCCCGAATGCTCTGGAGGAACCGGATCTCACTCATTCGTCACTGATTCTTGATGAGAACAACAGTAAAGCCACTTCAGGAAACTGACAGTTTATTTTTTAAAAAGAGAATTGAAGTGTGCAGTTGCCATATGACCCGGCAATTACACTCCTGAACATCTGTTCCAGAGCAATAAGGACATGCTCGCGTGGAAACCTTTCCACAAACACAGGGCATCAGCATTGTTATAGTAGCCACGGTCTGGGGTACAGAACGGACAACTTTTAAGTGACGAGTTAAACAAAATGCATTGCATCATTCCATGAAACAGTACTCAGCAATAAAAATGAATAGACTATAGATCCATACTGCAACCTGCATGAGCCCCAGGGAATTATGTTGAGTGGGGAGAAAAAGTCAACCCTAGACTGTTGCAATGCTGTATACCAGAAGCTCTCAATCTGAGGGTCGTGACCCCTTTGGGAGTCCAATGACCCATTCACAGGGGTCACCAAGGATTGTCAGAAAACACAGATATTTACAATTCATAACATTAGCAAAATTACAGTTATAAAGTAGCAATGAAAATTATTTTATGGCTGGGGTCACCCCAATATGAGGAGCTGTATTAAAGGGTCGCAGCATTAGAAAGATTGAAAACCACTGTTATATATCAGTCCTAGAACATTCTTAAAATGACCGTAATAGAGAAAATGGAGAGCAAGTTAGTGGTGACAGGGTTTAGGAGGGTGTATGGTTGGCAAGGAAGTGGGTATAGCTCCAAATGGCCAGCAGGAGGGACCTAGTAGAGATGACAATCTGCATCCTGGCTGTGTGAACAGCAATCTCAAGAGTGCTGTGCAATATTGATTATTGCTCAGCATAGACAACCACTGGGGGAAAGTGAGCAAAGCACTTTGGCTTTCTCTATATTATGTCTTAGAACTTCATGAGAATTGAGTCATACGTTTCAAGTTTGTTTTTTTAAATGTTGAGACATAAACTAATTCTAGCGGGGCTGGAGAGATGGCTCAACAGTTAAAAGCACTGGCTGCTCTTGCAGAGGTCCTGAGTTCAGGTCCCAGCAACCACATGGTAGCTCACAACCATCTGTAATGGGATCTGATGCCTTCTCCTGGTGTGTCTGAAGATAGCTACATTGTACTCAAATGAATGAAAGAGAGAAAGGGAGGGAGGGAGAGACAGAGAGGGAGAGAGAGACAAAGACAGAGAGACAGAGATTGATTGATTGATTGACTGATTGATTGATTGATTGATTTTCCAACATCCAGGATGCCAACCATCAAGCTTGAAGGGTGACAGAAGCAAACACCCCGGTTTCTAAGATTTACTAAGTGTCTCCAGGAACTAGAATGGATATTACCCTTTGATTAAGATCACTTTGCCAGCAAGAGAGGTGTTCCGTGGACGTCCATGCACCATCAGAGCCCTCTTCTGAGAGGCAAAAGAGGGAGACCACAACAAAGTCATGGTGTGCTGAGGACAGAGCACTGCCTCATGAACACAACAGCAGGGAGATGATTGTGATGCTGGGCCACACCACAGGATATCTCCACCCCCAAGCTGCGAACTCTCAACACCAGAGCTAAAAAGACTACCAGCAAGCCTCTAGTACAGAATGTGTTCTGAGAAAATTATTGAGTCTACATGATATTCTTGGGAGAAAGATTTATCAATCCCATTAGTTTAGAAAGCAGTTTCCATAATTTTTTGGCAATTTTCTGTGCGTGCAGATATAAAGCACACTGTATTGGCCTACCAATAAGAATCTGATTGACTGTTTAAATTAAAATGTTGTGATTTCATCAGCCAAAGAACTATGTTTCCATGTAACTCCATTTTACTTTTATGTCTAGTTGGCTCACAATATTTATATGTCTATTCATCTGGGGTACCCAGCATTATATGTTGCCACAAATGATAGATTGTTTAATTCATTTTATGGCTAAGTAATATTCATATGTATCACTGTTTATTTGCTTATACATTTGGGGCAAACACACACATTTTCATTCCCTCAAACATTTATCATTTCTACGTGATAGAAACCTTCAGATTCTTCTAGTTATTTTGAGATCTGTCAAGAATTATAATCAACATTTTGCCCTGCTGTGCTATAGGACACAAGAATTAACTTTATCGACCTGTATTGTGGGACCTTTTTTAACTTCTCTCTAGCTTCTGCCAACCCCTCCTAGTCTCTAATGATCACTGTCCTACTTTCTATTCTATGCCTCCACAAATGACTGGGAACATGTATTATTTGTATCCCTATGTATGAGTTCATTTCCTCAATTTAATATACTCCCATTATATGTTGCCACAAACGACAGATGTTTAATTCTTGTTAGGGCTAAGTAATATTCATATATTTCACTTTTTATTTACTTTTACATTGATGGACAGCTCAGTTGATTTGCCGCCTTGGCACTCTGCCTGGGCCACGATAGACATGGAAGTGCAAGTCTTCTATGATTCCTTAGATGTGTACTGAGGGCTGCTGAATTGCATGGGACGTGTCCTTTTAGCATTTGAAGAATCTACATAAGGTTTTCTGTGATTATATTAATTTACACAACACAAGCAATATATACTTGCTTCCACATTCCATAGCGTGGCCAGCGTTTGTTACTTACTGTTCGATCAGAGCCATTCTAACAAGGGTAAGATGACACCTCAATGCATTTTTATTAACATTTCTCTCATTGGGGATGCTGAGCATATTTTTATACATACTTTGGCAATTTGTGTATCTTCTTTTAAGAAATGCTTGCTTTTCAAGCAGGATGTGTGTTGTTGTTGTTGTTGTTGTTGCTGCTGTTGTTGTTGGAGTGTCTATGTATTCCAGGTCTGAATCCCCCATCAGATGCACAGTTGGTAAGAATTTAACCCATTCTGCAGGCTGTCATTCACTTGGTTTTCTTCATTCTGTATTAGGTTCATACTTTGCGATTCTATCATCTCCTTTGTCTATCTTTTTTGTGGTTGTCTATGCTCTGTGGGGCTTGTGAAAAATCTTTACTATAAGCGCCTTGATATGCATCATCTGTTTTCATTTCTGGTGCTATTATAGCTCTAGGTCTTCCATTTGGGTCTTTTACTCATTTGGAGCTGATTTGTTAGACAGTGAGGAGGTAGGAGTCATCTTATTCTGCATGTGTACATCTGGTTTCCCCCACCTCCTTTGCAATGAGATATCTGGGGAATAAATTTTACCAAGGAAGTAAATTATCTCTGCAATGAAAATTACAACACATTAGTAAAAGGAACTGAAGGCAAAGGAAGAAAGAGAGGAAGGGAGGGAGAGAGGGAGAGAGGCAGCTTGTGTTCTTGAGCTGGGAAGAATTAATATTAACACATCCCTACTACCTGAGGCCATCTTTAGATTTAATGTATACCCCATTAAGTTACCAATGAAGTCAAATAATCAAAGAAACCCTGAGACCCAAATCAAGCTGGAGACAGCCCAGAACTTATCTTCAATACATGCTACCAAGCTATTGTATAGAAAATAACAGACTAAACCACCAGAGTAGAGAGCCCAGAAATTAACACAAGTATGTCCAGCCAACTGACATTTATTGGAATTTGAAGAATGTGCACCAGAAGAAGAAGAGTGTCTTCAATAATGTCCCCAACAGCACTGGCTATTTACCTTCCACTTAGATGTCTAGAAGCACACTCTGAAAGTTTTTAAGACAGGGATGCTGGAGACATCAGCCTGCGGTTAAGAGCACCTGTTGCTCTCACAGAGAACCTGAGTTCAATTCCCAGCAGCTGCATGGTGGCTCACAGCCATCCATACTCCAGTTGCAGAGGATCCCACAGGAATATGTAAAATCCACACACACACATGCAGGCAAAACATTCATGCCTAAAGCAAAATAAATAAATCTTTGAAAGATGACTTTTAAAAAGAAAAATTATACTATGTTTCTAAGTTCTACCAGACTTAAGAGATCCAGAAGAATTCTTCCCAGTCCTCATTTGGATCTGTGCAGTGAGGAAGAGATCATCACCTTGCTGAACTGTCCCTCTGCCAATGCACTGTAGAGTTGGACATGATTCAAAGACCAAAGGTACAAATGGTTTATAATACAGTCTATACCCAAATTTGGATGGGCTAAAGCACCAGAGTAGGGTCTGAAAGACCAGATGTATAAGTGTCCTATTTCTTCATCTGTATTTGAAGCCTCTGGTGGGTATCAGGATTCATTAATAACAATAGTAATGATTGTTATAACTTTTATTAATCATTCATTCTTGAAACAGTATTGTGGTATTCCGCTCAGAGATCTCTGTAACATTAAGAGCAACTATTTAGCATTCCAATGGTACAAGAGAGGGAGTAGAGGTTCAGAGATGGTAAGAAACTTGTCCAAATTGCTACAATTTGGATGCAGACCGGCCTGACAAGTACCTGTGCTCTTAACTAAAGCAATGTAAAATATTTTTTACATGATGGGTGCTTGACAGATAGTCTGTCCCTTCTTAATTCTAACTTCCATCTCCAGTTGAAAGTACAGTGTCTTTATTTGAGTATTGCACTTGAACATGTCCTGTTCACCCCAAGTCACTAGAGCTTCCTATCAAGCCATGATGCCTTCCTTACTCAAACTGAGAGCCCAGGAAGCTTCCATAACTGTCCCCAGGAAGCCTAGAACATGAGAGCCATACTTCTCTGAATGTGTCATAAACCAAAGAGCCATCTTGATTTACAACACATACTGCCAAGTGAACACCGAGATAGACAGTTCTTTATGGGGGTGTTTATGAAGAAATGGTGTGAAATCTTTTAATCATAAGAGATACTGCTAAGTTGCCTTCCAAAATATGCCAAATTACTTCCTCATCAGCAATATATGAGAGTAAACACCTGTCTAAAAGTTCTATATAACATACACAGAATGCCCAAGTTTCACTTAACAGTAACCACTGGACTGAGAGGGAGGTCCCAGATGGAGGAATTGGAGAAAGGTCTGAAGGAGCGGAGGGAATTTGCAGCCCCATGGAGGGAGCAAGAGCGTCAATGGGCCTGACCCCCGCCCCCGGTCGTCCTGGAGTTTGGACCACCAACCAAAGAATACACATCTATGGACCCATGGTTCGGACCACATATGTGGCAGAGGATGGCCTCGATGGCCATTAGGGAGAGAGGAGAGTCCCTTGGGCCTGAGGGTGTTAGAGGCCCCAGTAAAGGGGAATGTCAAGGTGGGAATATGGGGATGGGTGGGCAGGTGGGTGGGAGGTGGAATTCCCTCATAGAGGCAGGGAAGGGAGGGGATAGGGGGTTTCCAAAGAGGAGACCCAGAAAAGGGGAAACATTGGAAACGTAAATAAAGTATCAAAAATAATAATAATAATAATAATAATAATAATAATAATAATAAAAGAAAATTTAAAAAAAATCTACCATGTATTGCAAATGAAAAAAGAAAGTGAAAGTAGAATCTTTCACCCAAGCTTTGCTTTTTATAAGAAGGAGAAGTAATAATTAAGTAACACCATAGATGTAGAGAAACATGGATGGATAGTAAATGAACTCTCAGGAGTCATTATCTCTGAAATGTGAGAGACAATCAATCATGGTTGTGGTTTTTTATAAAACTTCCCCTTAAGTTTTTAAGAAGGAAAAAAGGTCTGGCTTCGTTGTTAGGGAAAATAGAGAGTGATAAATAACTAAATGGGAAGCCACAGATCAGCTTCGCCTGCAAAGAAAATGCAATGCAGAGGTTACTCTCCAGTGTGACTTACGCGCTCCACAAACCCATTCAGACGAACGCACTGTTCGGTCAAAGCAGCCTGCGGACACACTTTGCTGGGCACTCACCCCTGCTCCCGAAGCATCGGGTCAAAAGAGTACACGTTTTCTATAAAACGACAGTGTGGAAGCTGCCACGTTGCTTCCACAGACATGCCAACCCTGTTGGCTCTTTTGCTTCTCGTTCCTTCTAGATTCCGTTCTATGCCAATGTCCCTTTAGAAGTTCACCTATTGCAACAAAATGGCAAATGCAGTATTTCATCTGCTTTATTCCCTTATGCGCTATATGCTCATCTGATGTCATGTGTTCATGGGACAGCTTCAGGATATGTCACTCAACATACCAGTTTCCTTAGCCACATTCTTCAGGTGTGGCTCTTCAGATCACTTTTTTTAAAAATTGAGCTGTTTTCAAAAGTTTTATACAGAAACTTTTTGGTGAGTTGAATAATTTCTTAAGAGATATTCCTAGAAATAGAATTGTCAAGTCAAAGGGAACAAATATTTTTATGGCCCATATATTCCATATTAAATTCCCTAGCCCAGGATGTCCCTACAGGGCACAGAAGAACACACAATCCTTCACTCTGCCAACATCTCACTGGTCCTGGCTGTATTTTAACTGGGTAGTAAACATGCCATCCTGCTTTAATTTGCACTGCTTTGATTACTAGTAAGGTTTTAGTAGTTTTCCATATGTTTATTAACAAGCTGCATGTCTTCCTGTGGCTTGTTTTATCATGTTCTTTACACACTTGTGTACTGGAAAAGATCGGTATATTTAATTCTCTCTAAACTCTGTTTGGCACGTCTCTATTACAATTCCCTTCCTTAATGGCTAACATTAGCTACTGTGTAAAGCAATACTACCAATGACATTTTGGATCTACATAATACTACACACACACACACACACACACACACACACACACACACACACACACACACACACACTGTCTCTCTCATGCATGCACACACACACGCTCACACACGGGGTTTAGGGGAAGTCATAACTGTTCTTTTTGGAGAACCAATAAAACTTACAGCTCCCACTTTATAGAGCAGAAAGTAAAGATCCAAACCAGAGAGACTTTCAGAGCCAAACAACTCTAGGTAGGAAAGAGGAGAGCAGAATGTGTCCTTCGGTTCCAGGAAGATGGTAGCTCAGTGGTTAGAAGTCCAGGCCTATAATGCAGCTCTGCCTCTGCAGAGGTACAAACTGCCATCTTCTCCAGGGAAGACAAAAAGGTCCACCAAAGCAATAGAGACTGGAAGCCGGATGCAGTGCCTGACCACTAAAAATCCTTCACTCTACAAATAATTGCTGGTACTGCTGGGGCGCTGGGGATACACAGAGGAGCCAGGATTGAGAGTTGAAAATGGAGATCAATAGATACACAGCAGATGCTCTGTTAGAGTGACAGAGCAAACACATATACTGGTACTGAGAGGGCTCAACTCAGGCCCTTTGATTTACCAGGGGCAGAATCTGCCACTCAAGGTCAAATTCATTTTTTTGAGGTTTCACATTTGAGCTCAGTCCAGCTCCTCCAACCCAATGTCATTCATGAGGGGGTCACAGACCAAATGCAATGACTCTCATAAATTTCCCCACTTCCCATCCATCATGCCCTCCCTCTATGCCCCTCCCCTCAGCAGAAGGAGTCATGCAGTTCCTGACAGTGCGTATTGAGTGTGCGTATCTGATCTTGACTGCCCGCAAGCCTAGCCATCCATCCCCAGGATCTGGTTGCTTCCAAGTGGGCAGAAAGCTGCCCCCTGGGGTCTCTGCCCACAAGGGCTACTGGTGCTGAGAACAGCAAGAAGCAGCCTCTGGTGTTTTAGAGGTCCTGCATTGGACCTGCCCCCCAACCCCGAGGAACCATAGGGGGTGTTTGAGGTTAAATGTAAGTCCTCTCCCTGTCAAAAAAAAAAAAAAAAAAAAAAAAAAACTGGGTCTGCAATGCCATCAGATCATCTGACTTGTCAGGTCAGCGCCCAATACCTGGCATGAAGAGGCTAGAGAAAAAGCATGCATACTGTGTGTCAGATGCAGACGCTTCTGACTCCTCGCAAGTGATGGCCTCCCCTAGACCTTAAGGCCCTGTCTCTGAGACCATACTAAAGATTTGGCTTCAAAGATTTATCAAGCAAGTATCATCACTACACACATAGCTGGATTCCAGTTCTTCTGAGAGCATTCACTCCACAGAGTAATAATAGCCACTAATAATTGTGCACTTCCTGTGTCTAGGACTACTTCAAACACAGCTCACAGATCGCCTCAATAAATTCTTAGCAAGGCCCTATTCAATCACTTAAGCAAATATTTATTGAGTCTTCCCTAGGCACTGGAGATCCTGGAATGAACAAAACAGATGGACTGTCCCTGCTCTGTGAAACTTTCACTACAGAAAAAAAAAGATATAAATTAACAAAATAAACAAACAAACGAAAAAAACCAAAGTAACTAAGATTAATAAATGAAATGCACGATAAGCGATAAAGTCCCACATGCTGAGGAAAAGGAGAAAGCAGAGAGGAGGATAAGGTCTTAGCAGTTTGATCAGGGAAGGGTTCACTGGGAGCTATAAGCAACTATTTGTCTATTTACTATGCCACCCGCAGGGGAGGCATGACTTGCTGTGGCCAGTCTGATTCTAACTGATGTGACAGAAGCAAAGGCTTGACACACAATAGTGCAAGGACTTGTAGTCTCCAGCTCTTGTCAAAACCAATACTATAGCCCTTAGGTAACTGTTACTCCTCAAGTCTACACCCAGACAAGTTGCTAGAAGCTGAGCCCATCCTGAACGCGGCACACAGCAACCTAACGTGTTCTATGAGATGTGCATGAACGTGAGACTTGGGGCTCACTTGGTCATCAGTAACTAAGGGAGACTTTGGAGTAAAGACTCTAAGGAAGTAAGGGGACTAGGAAGCGGCTTCAAGCAGATGTGTAGAGCTGCATTTGCAGGCTATTCTAACATACTCAGAGAACAGCAAGGAAATGTAGAGAGCAGCTGGAATGTAGAGAGGGAGGAAGAGCAGGAGAGGAAGGCAAAGAGTGGATAACCTGCCAGACGGAGTGAGACCGTAGAGACCGACTGAGCATACAGCTCATCCTCCAACCCCGCACACAGCTTTTAAACTGAAGTAAAATTTGCACAAAGTAAAATGCATTCCTTTCCCATGTGCAGCTCTCTGAATCTGACACATTCGACAGTGACGTAAACCAACACCATAATCAAGTTATAGAACAGTGGTTTCTCTCACAGAACTTCCCTCGTGGCTCTGAATCCTTAATTCATGTCGCCTCTGCATGGGAAACACTGGTCAGTTTGCTGCTCCTATGATGTACCTGTTCCACATTATCATAAAATTAAAGTTCGAGTCCCAGGCTCTTTTAATGAGTCTGGCTCTTTTCACTCAGCATATGTGCTGTGTGTGCCCATGTGCTCTGTGTACACAATGTTTGCTCCCTTTCAATAGCCAGTGGTATTCCATTGTAAATATGTACTATTGGTTATAATCCATTCTCCAAGAGAAGGACATTGGGATATCCCCAGTTGAGTGCTATTTTGAATATACTTATTATGCACATTTACAAAACCAGAACACAGCTAGGGGGATGGCTCAGTCAGGAAAGTACTTGCCTTGTAAGCTTAAGAACCTGAGTTTGATCCCTGAGAATTCATATTTTAAAGGTTGAGTATAACTTAGGAGCCCTTAGAGACTGAACCACCTACCAAAGAGCATATGTGGACTGGACCTAGGCCCCCTGCATGCACATGTAGCAGAAATGCAGCTTGGTCTTCATGCAGGCCCCCTAACAGCTGCAGACAGGGCTGTCCCTGTCTCTGTTGCTTGCCTATGGATCCTGTTCCCCTAACTGGGTTGCCTCATCTGGTCTCTGTGGGAGAGGATGTACCTAGTCCTACAATGACTTGATATTCCAGGGTGGGTTAGTATCCAGTGCCCCTCCTTATCAGAGGAGAGGAGAGGGAAAGATGGGGAAGAGCTATGGGGGGGGGGGAGGACCGCAAAGAGGGAACACTGTAATTGGGATGTAATTAATTAATGGGGAAAAAGCTGGGTGTAGTACGCACACTTGTAAATCCAGGTTTGGGAGACAGAGACCAGTAGGTTCCTGGGGCTTGCTGGCCACCCAGCCTAGCCTCGACTATTCTGTGAGCTTAAGGTTAGTGAGAAATGTTGACTCAAGAAAACAATGTAGGTGCTCTATAGGTTAACCTCTGACCTCTCCAAGCATGTCACACACACACACACACACACACACACACACACACACACACACACACACACACACACATTCACCCACACATCAACACTAACATATATGCACATTCACTAAATAAATAAATATTTTAAAATAGAAAACCAGTACCGTTTGAAAGTAAAACATTATTCTGGGATAAGAGGTATAGGTATGCAATATCCCACACAGGTCAGGAAATGTGTTCACCCAGCTAGGCTTGTAGTAAAGCATCCAGCTTTACCCTGGTGAGATGGAAAAATGAGTTATAGAGCAAACATGTAGCTGGCTGACATACTAAGATCTCGCTGGCTGGCGGCCTCAGAACACCAAGATATAGAGATCAAGGAGAGAAGCGGGAGGCTATTATGTAATCATCTGAGGATGATGGTGGTTTAGACCAGAGAAAGTGCTATTGGAGTAATCGGATTATAGCTATAGGAAAGGCAGGGCTGACAGAACCGCTGGGAAGCATCGAGAGGACCCCAAGACCTGAGGAGCTAACGAAAGGGTGATGGCGGCAGAGAGGGGTTAAGTGTTTAAGTAGAGAGGGCAGGTCTAGAGTGACATTCTGGAGTCCCCTGCTCAGCAGTCCCACACTGCTCACTTTATGTTGCAGGAAGAGCGACTGTTCTCATGCTGTGAAACAATCCAAACGTGATGTCAACAACATAGATGTGCCCAGTCTGAGAAGGTTCCACCTGGTCTCTGTTGAAGCCAGAAGCCCAAACAGAGAACTAAATGCATGGGGCAATTCAGAGCCAGTCCAGGGGGTCAAGGGAGGAAGAAAAAAGCAATAGCCAAAGGAGAACAAAAGTCAACAGGAAGGCCACAGACCTCTGCACCTTGTATCCTGCACAGAAGACAGTGCCAGGAAAGGAGGTCCAGACAGAGCCAGATACTATTCTGCCTCCTGAGGTGGCCCTGAGGCCAGAGACCAGAGAACTCAGCAAGGCAAGTCCTTAGTCCATATCAACCTGACTGAAGGCCACCACAGCCTTTGGGTTCCTAAGCTTCCCTCAGTTCTGTAGCCATGACTAGATTCTCCATGTGTCATTGAAGGAGGCTCTACTAAAGGACCCAATGTTCAGAGCCCCAGATCTCAAGGACAATTGTTAATAACAGGGGGGCTACAGCCGATGTAGAGAAGAACTGAGACTTCAAAGGAGCCCAGAGGTAATTTCCCGCAGCTGCTTCCTGGGACATCTTCCTGGAGGACAGGGACAGATTCTCTCTTCATTTAATATCTCACATCCTGCTCAGCCATTTTATAAAATGTTTACAATAGCTAGGAGCCTTTACAAAAAGACATACACTACACCCCAAGAATGGGAAAGACAAAGACATCACGCCTCCCAGGCATATTGATCACTCCCTTCTCTTCCAGCCATGTCATGGAGGAAGCAGAAAGTCATTACTAAGCATGCTGGGCCAAGTCTTACACACTAGAAATAAGTTAGTCATCCAGTGACAGCACTGACCACACACTGCAGGGTGTTCCTGGCTCTCTGTAGATATTCATTCACCACATATCCTGGGCCCAGAAGGAGAGCTCCTTCCACTGAACCTCTCCTTATACATGTGGCTCTCTAGTGTGACCCAGGAGTCTATTCCAACTACTCGCATGCACACGCACACATGCATGTGCAGACAGGCATGCTCCAGTCTAACACGGAAGTTGATGAGAGCTCTCCCACAATCTGCTTCTCTCGCTTTCTTAGCTTTACAGAGTTAGCAAGAACAGGCTTAGAGAAAAATGGACAGGGCTTGTATTAGTCGGGATTCTTTAGAGAAACAGAACTGATATTCTCTATATACTGATCTATATTCATTGCCTATATATTGATCTAGGAAGGGTGTTTATTAGAGTAGTTTACAGGCTATGGTTCAGCTAGTCCAACAATGGTCATAGAACAATGGAAAGTCCAAGAATCCAGGAGTTTTTCAGTCTATGAAGCTGGGTGTCTCAGCTCGTCTTCAGTATATTCTGGAACCCCAAAAAGGTAGACTGTAATACCAGTGAAAGCAAGCAGGCAAACAGCAAAAGCTTCTTTTGTCCAGGTCCTTATATAGGCTGACAGCAGAAGGTGTGGTCCAGATTAAAAGTGGATCTTCCCACCTCAGAAGATTCAGACTTAAGACAGTTCTTCCCACTTCAAATGACTTAATTTAAAAAGAAAAAGCTCTCACAGGTGTTTGGGTTTAAGTTAATTCTAGATAGCGGTCAAATTGGCAACCTAGAATAGCCATCACAGGGTTCAGCACTAAACCAGGCAGATAGGAGGATCTTGATCCCTTTGCAAAGTTGCCAGCCAGTCCAGGATGGACCTGGACCTGCATCCCCCCACCCAACCAACACACTTGCTCTGCAAGCTTACATGTCTAGCAACAACGACTCAGTAAGTGTGTGGGTACCAGGAGCATAATGAGAAGGTCCAACACTGTCCCCTAGCCCATTAGGAGCACAACTCAGACTCACCTGTGTGGCTTAGTCCCATTTTCCCTCCCAGAGTACAGGTTTCTGCTTCAAGGATGAACCATGCAGGCATCTGGCCACATTCAGTAAATCTAAAGGCCAGCCCCAGCTGGCATCAGACAGGTAATGTTTCACGGAGAAGGCATGGGTAACTTAGGAGCCACACATCTGAAGCAATCCTCAACCAACTGAATGCTAAATACCATTCATGCCTTCCTCAGAGGCTTGGCCAAACCCAACCCCCAGGGCTTGAGGAGAGTGGAGTCTCTCTGTCCCTTTGATTGCTGATACATGCCTACACTACAGCATATACCACACTCATGGGTCACTGAATCCAGACTGGTATCAGATGGTTTCATCTCCTGGGACTTATGGCAGTACACAGAACCTGTCCACATGGCCTACAACTGAGGAGCATGCTGCAGTGCAGGTGCGTGGGGTGTGAGGTGAGAACAGGAAGGGAAAAGATACATCACACAAAAGCTAGAAGCAAGCAAGGCCTACAGCAGGTGACAGGGCTTTGACAGGTCCCCTGCCTCCACATGCCTGCACTTGGCTGTTGAGATGATGCTACCTGACAAATCAATTCTACCCACTCCTTACCTCATTATTTATTCAAATAATTAGGTGGAGGTTTTTTAAGTAGTGATTTCCAGTTGCTCTGAACATCTGGATTAAATTCTCGGCACCTTTTCCCTCAGTAAGTTGAAAGAGTGTTTTTAGTTGAATGTGCTATGTTTTAATAAGAAATGTTATCCCAAATACCTAAGAGAAAGGTAAACATGTGAGGATTGGGTTAAGTTTAACACGCCCAAGAAGACAGTAGGGTGGGGGAGGATAACATCATCTCCAAGTCGAGAGGGGCATGGCACACGCCAACCACAAATGTGAGAGAACTCAGGCCCAGGCTGTGGATTCTCTGCCCATGGTTCCAGTCCACAGAGTTCAGAGACTCTCTCAGAAACAATTCCCCTGTTCCAGAGGCCCTGCTGGTTTCTGCCTCTGCTCTCCCCAGAGCCCTATGAATACATTTGCCATCCTTGCCTCCTGTTCTCAGAAACCTCCGATCTGCGTCCTGACCTTCTGAGATACAGATCTCGGTGATGGAAGGAGAATGTCCTCCAGAGAAAGCAGAGCTGAAAGGGGCAGCCATTGTCGCTTATCAGTGTTGTTCTGGGCATGTGGAGGCTGCATTTCCCATTCTGAACGAACTTATAAAGCCCATTCTGCATGTCGAGTACTGGGGGAGAGAGGCAGCTCTACTCCCTCACCAGCAAAGATTAGAACGTGGTGGGCGAGACTGACAGTAGTCAGAAAATGCATGTGACGGATAGATCGCTGCAGTATGAGCTCCGTGGAAAAGCTTGGTACCAGTTCATAGCTAACAGGACGACAGACAGCAAGGTGTCTAGGAAAGGCTGGCCTGAGCAACCATGGGGAGACGAACAGGGTGACAGAGTTAGCCATGTGAAGAAGGGACAAGAACAGCCCAGACTGACTTAGGGCCAGAAATCCGTGCAAGACAAGACTCTTGAAAGTCTTGTGTTCCAGACTTCAAACTGAAAATGGCAGCCCCCAACAAGACCAGGATGGTGGCAGTCAGCAAGGTGGTACCCAACACATGCAGCTCCCCACTCTGACCTTCCGACACGCTCCAGGAAACTTTCTCTCAGCAAATACTCAAAGAATATTTCAAGAATTAATTCAAAGAAAATAATAAAACGCTATCCATGCAGGTTTTCACCACTGTCAAAAACAATTGACTGAAGATTGGAACAGCCATGATTTCCAATAACAGGAAACATTAGGTAAGCTATGGAACATTAATTCTTCATCTAGATGCAATCATTAAAACGACTGTTACAAAGGCTTTGAGACCACACAGGGGATGTTTATGGCATGGTGTTACGTTAGAAAAGCAGAGCACAAAATCGTGTCTAGGTTATAAGTATTTATAGATAAACTCGGAAATCGGTGTACATGTGGCCAGAGAATAACAGAGAAAGTGTTAGGCAGTAGGCAGTTCTTCCTGACTTGGATATGAAGTGTTGAGAGGGGGGGGGGGGTGCCTGTACTGAGGGTTGTGAATCAGGGGAGGGACCCTGAGTTCAAGTCGATGCTCTATCCTGGAGCTGCACACTTAACCAAGCCACGTGCCTCTCTGATTGGTGCCCATTGGTCAGATGAAGACACAGGGCAAACAGCATGTCTAAGGAGGCCACGGAAGCCAGAGGGTACTGAGTGCTGGCTAACAGTGCGGAGGTCCCAGGGCTAGGGGTTGGAGTCCAGGGAGAGGTTGTTAGAACTGATGCGTGAGATAAGAGGGAGCATGGAGGTGAGGAGTGAAAGAGCCAGAAATAACTAGGAAAAAGGACTGATGAAGGTCAGCTGAGACCTAGACAACAGGAGTTCAGGATTAAGACCTGGAGGCTAGAGAACATAGCCACCCGTGGGCTGGGCCACATCTACCCTTGGATACCCTACAGTGAATACAAACACAATACAGTACTGGATTGCAAGCCTGGGACAAGGAGGCTCCAATACAGGCCCTGAAGGAGTGCCTAGGCCTGAAGCCCAGGCTCAAGACCTAGTGACAGCTCGCCGAACATCAATATTGCTGTCCCAGGTGGAATGGAGTTTGTCAATGCTCACTCCTCTTGTCTTGCAGGTAACTCCTTCCTCCAGGCAGCCCAGACACCAAACTTAAGAGACAGCTCCAACTACACCCAAGTTTGACTGCCTAAAATACCAAGTGTTCTCTGATTGGCATTCTTGGAGGCAGAGAGCCAAACAGCTAGAGCTTTGCAGGAAAGGCTTGGGGGGGGGGGGAGACTCAGAATGACTACAGCTTGAGAAAGGCAGCAAGATGGCAACACTCTTGTCAGACATTTGTTTAGACCCATGGTTCTCAACCTTCCTAACACTGCGATCCTTTAATATGTGGTGACCCCCAACCATGCAATTATTTTCATTGCTACTTCACAACTGCAATTTCGCTACTGTTATGAATAGTAATGTAAATATCTATGCTTTCCCATGGTCTTACGCAACCCTTGCGTAAGGGGTCATTCCACCCCCAGTGGGGTTGGGACCCACAGGTTGAGAACTGCTGCAATAGAGGAAGAAATAGCCACAAGGTTTCGCCAGTGGGTGGATTCAAATGTGTGCTGTCTGTCTGTCATCTGACTGACTGGTTGTGGTCTGTGTGTCTGTGCCGCTCCATGAACTACATAAGAGGCCATAGGGAGCTGGCATCCATGCGCCCTGCATCTGTCCAGGACATCAAGTTCACACTGTATACTGCCAGTTCTAGTCTGGTGTGAATGGTCCCACAGTCCCACCCATCCTAAAGAGCTACTCTGCTCACACTCTTTACTGGAGTGCGTCCTGATAGGTATCCAGATTCAGTGGCCATAGTCTGAACAGTGCCCCCTTAAGGTGTACAACGTACAGGCTTTGTAAATGTTAGTAGGAAATCCTTCAGGAAACCAAGACAGATTATTGCCAACCGAAACCCTCACTAATCCATGTTTCTTTGCATCCCACATTCTCAGCAACAAAAATTAAAACAGGGATTTTTTTTTTTTAAATACCTGTTGAATTTAGAGGATACCATAATATAAGGCACAAAAAAAGTTGAGGCCTGTGACAAACCTCAGCAAGTGCTAGCTGTCATGGGTGCCTGCTAGGAATGAAACTTCAGTCAGCAAAGGTCCTGTGGTTCTTCCCTGGGGCTGGACACTTTATGTGAGAAGGCATTGACACATGTATGAATATATACTCATGGACAGATACACAAACATGCATACACCATATGCCCCAGACTCCTCAGCTGTGAAAAGAAGATTCAAAACAGGATTTCTCAGGTGAAAATGCATGTACGGAGCCTATCACAGAGTAAGCACCTCACACTTAGGGCTACTGCTCTTCATTCACCGGGGCCATCCCATCCGTGGGACCCTACTCTACCCACGCACCAAGTGGTCTCTGCACCATGTAGATGCGCACCTGTACACATGCAAACACACAACCCAACCCATATACTCAACGCTCTGATTCCCAACACCATCTTGGTAGAGAAGCAGCAGCTGGAGTGGGCAGCCCCAGTTCTCACACCTGTCTCCTGTACCCTCCTGTCTTCATCAGACCTACACACTCCCTTATCTGCTACTTAAATTCAGGAACTTTCTTTCTGACCGCCTTGATCCCTCTACATTGCTGGCTGGCCATGTTTAACAAAAGAAGTCACTGAGCACTGGGAAACTTTCATCAACACCTTTGGGGAATGGAGCCCACATCACAGGCCACTGTGCTCACCGGCTGAGGGCTGAGTCTTGATCACTGGCTTGTTTTGAGCAATGCCTGTCACAGTGGTTTTGCCATCCCCACTTCCCTTCCGGCTTCCCTCCAGGAGCCCTCACCAGCATGTGAAGCCTTATCTAGGTTCTTGTCTCTGCACAGTCTAAATGCCACCCAAATAAAAGCAATCCATGGACCAACTGGTTCCCCTCTCCATCACACTTCCCTGCTTTCCTCATGGCCCTCTTCTAAGCAAGCACTCCTCCAGCGCAGTCATAGAGAACGTATTTCCACAGCATCTAGTGGCCTTCCCGTTTATCTTGCTTTAAGGTGGTTTTCCTCCTCTATAAGTCAAAGCAATCATTCTCTTAACTCTAACGAAGGCCTCTGCATGGTAGCCAGCAGGAATGGGGAACAAAGAAAGAAAAGGCACACAGGCAGTGTGCAAAGAAAATGAAACTCTGTACTGTTAGCAGGTTAGCAGACACTGTGCTCACCCACACTCTGCCCGGTGTGGGGGGTTGGGGGGGGGCTATGGAGCTCTCAGCTCCCGAATTGGAGCTCCAGCACAAGAAGCCTCATCAAGTGCTTTCAAGGCCTTGAGATCACAGACTCAAGCAAGTGTAGGTCACCTTTGGGTGTAGTGTAGTAGCCAGGTCACTCTCATGCCCATCAGATTACCTGGGGAGATTTTTCACTAAGAGCTTTTGGAGTTTATGGATTGATTTTGTTTTTTTGGTTTTTTTGGGTTTTTTTGGGGGGGGGTTGTTTTTTGTTTTTTTTTTTTTCTTGGCTCTTGGGATTAAACTCAGAGCCCCCTGTACGCAAAGCAAAGTTTTGCCTCCAGCCCCATCAGCAGACCACCTAGGGAGATCTGTAAGTGCAGGACTGACTGGCCTTGCTCCCAGAGATCCCACTTGGTTGATTTGGAGTTGGAAGTCTGACCTGATGCTCCCTAAAAGCTGAGCAGGTTATGCTAATGTGAGTCCTGATGTGACATCACTGGGATTTCCCAAGATAGACCCCTGGAGTCAGATTGCTGGGCTCCAAACCCAACCTCTGCAAAGAAACTCTATCAAATTACGCAGCATCTTGGGAGCTCAGGAAAAAGGGACTCAAAGAGTGTTTCTTGCAGATAAAGAGCCGCACTCAATACAGGCTTGTGACTACCATTCTTCACTCACCCTGTTCATCCTTTCCTTAGCCCAGTCTCACGTTCTACAACATGACCTCTATAAACAGATTTTCAGAGAGAGAGAGAGAGAGAGAGAGAGAGAGAGATTGATTTTGTTCTTCTGGGAAGATGGTTGGGAAGAATGCCTGTCAAACACCCCAAGGCAACAACCACCTTCCAGAAAGGAGGAAACAGAAAAGAGAATCCAAGTGACCTTCTGGTTCAACTACACAGGAGCCTGGGGCTCTCTACTATCCTCTTGTCTGTCACTGGGATAGCCATTCCAGAACCAAGTTTGGGTTCCATACCTTGATCCGCCACCCATTTGATCCTTCCTCAGCTGTGATACTGCAACAGGGGGCTAACCTCATAATTCTCATCCTAATGAAACTCAAAAACAAGGTAAACCAATGGCATGGGACAGCTACCTGCAGTCAGGACCCTCTCAGGCTCAAGGCAGAGTCAAAACAATAATCAGGCTGCATACTCAAACACGTACTTTCTCATTCAATAACATGTTATAAGAGCCTCTTGGGTGCCAGACATACTCTATGAGAAGTACAGAGCACAGAAATGTGGCCCAGTATATCAGTGAGTTATTGCCAAAATAACCTGCATCACAAGCCTCCTAAAACACAGTGGCTGAAACAAACTTCGTGTCTTTCCAAAGATGTGTGGATGGTTGACTCGGATCAGTTTCTCTCCGTAGGTGCGTGGGATCAGCTCAGTGGCTCTTCTTTGCCCTCATGTTCCTCATTCTCCTTGGATCGATGGGTTTTCAGAGGTTTGTTCTTTCTCTTCCAAAAGATGAAAGTCACAGAAACTCCA
The DNA here is from genome assembly GCA_028551405.1 of Uromys caudimaculatus. NCBI lineage: Eukaryota > Metazoa > Chordata > Mammalia > Rodentia > Muridae > Uromys > Uromys caudimaculatus. The sequence continues at coordinate 84,332,316 of CM052708.1, read as the reverse complement.
GAGGAAAGACAGAAACAGCCCCCAGTATCTCCTATGACCTGTGCTCAGAACCAACATATTATCATCTGTGTCCACACCATTGGCAAGTTACATGGCCAAGCCCAAAGCCAAAGGAACAAGGAACTATATTCTACCTGCCAGGAGACCACAACCAGGGTCTGGTAAAGGATGACATGAACAAGTGGGGGTAAGCATTCAGTGGATCACTGCCCCCCTGCACCCTTAAAGAAGAGTTGGAAACACCTGCAGCTCATGCAGATTAGCCCAGTCTCTAAGCTCCTCTGAACTCAGACCTTCCTCAGCCAATCTATAAACATGTCCAATGACATAGGCAGGAGTTCTTACTCATTTGACAGGAACTGGGAGACTTTGGAAGGATAAAAGAACTTGTCAAAAGCACATTGTTTTTCTGCTTTTAGTGAAAGGGTCGACACAATCTGTACTCCTCATAGGAAAAGGGGGTGAATCTAATGCTTATGGCTTCCCAGGCTAACAGATGTCATTGTTTTCCTAGCCACCCAGTCATGCTATTTAAAATGGTCAAAAACTTGAACTGAGGCTAAAAAGACAGCACAGTGGATGAGGGCATTTTTCTGCCAAGACTGACAAATTGAGTTCTGTTCTCAGGACTCACATGATGGAAAGAGAAAACCAACTCCCACAAGTTGTACTCTGACACTGTGCATATGGGCTCGAGCACACACACACACACACACACACACACACACACACACACACACACACGGACATGGGTGATCAGAGAACGTGGTCATTGCTCAGAGCCCTACAACTGAGGAACGGCAGAAATGAGGCTGCAGTCAGACCCTCTATCACATGACCTTTGCTGCCACTAAGTGTCTTAAATGACTCATCACAAGAGCCACTCATGTCAGCCCAGTTACGAACAGAGCATTCAATTAGCTACCTGCCAAGACTGGGGAAGGATCTCAGGGTCTGGGCCAGGACAGGTTAGCCAGGAGCAGATGGACTCCTGGGCAGAGAGTCATCATGCTGAGTCTGCAGGCTGAGGGCTGGCCACGCTTTCTCTCACAACCTCCTGGAACTGATCTCATTGGCCAGTGAGGAGGATCTGTATTCCCTTCCCAGCTCCTCAAGGGAACAGCTGTTTTTCTCGAAGCTGTGAATGTGACATCAAGATTTTCCAATCACCTTCGCCTTGGTTTTATTTAGCATCCGTGTATTGGAGGCATAATTAGTCTGAGATGAAAACCTGTATTGTTCCCTTCTCCTCGGCAAGGAAATAGGTTTCCAAATGTGCTAACAGAGAGGATCCTTCTCCAAAAATGACAAACAGCAAGTAAAGGATGAAAGCAGGAGTGGAGCCCCGATCAGTGACAAGCACAGGCGAGGAGGCACAGGGAGCGGAGTATGAAGGGGGCATTGTCACAGACATTTCCACCCACCCCCCCTTCTAACCTCAGCTCTTCCTTGCTCCTAAGGAGGACCAAGTGATGCCGGTGACAATAAAGAACCAGTTTCCCGGGATGTGTTTTCTCCTCCTACTCCACCAGCACTGAGATGCCTGAGGGGGGTTCTTGGTGAGGTGGTACCATGAGGTACTCTCCTCCCTCACCAGTTTGGCCACAACGCTTGCCCAAGACTAGACCGCTAGCTTCTGGTCTGTGCGATACTTGTCAAGCCACACCTTGCAAGTCTCTTCCACGGGTAGTGCCCAGTAGTTGTCCTGCTTCGTTCAACATGTGCACTCTTACCGGCTCCTCTGCACGATGCAGCCAGAGGGCCCACTACATAGAAAACAGGTCATGTCACCACACTTTAAACCTCTCTGGTGACTTCCCATCACACCTTCAACAAAGCCCCCAGTCCTTGCCTGGGCTACAGAGCCTTGGTGATAGTCCCTCTCTGACTTACCCAACCCCCTCTCATTCAGCTCAGACCATGCCAGCACTCTGTCTGTTCCCACAAATGCCAGGCTATAATCCCACCTTGGGGCCCTGACAATGACGAAGGTCTCCTTTTAAAAAGCAATGCCACAAAGGGCTCTATCAAGCATGCATTAGGTAATAAGCCAGCGAGGCTGTCGCTCACCTGACAGTGGCCTCTGGCATGCAGGTCTTCTGTTCTGGGCTCCTCATGGGACTGCTCACCATTTGGTAGTGCTCTCTGCCTCTGCCCCTCTTTCATTGGAAGTGTGTCTGTAGGTCTGAAGACCTCACTTCTTTTATTGCCCACCAGAGTCCAGCACTTACTCAAGACCAGTGGGGAAAATGGTGAAGCGCAGCACCAAGAAACCCACAAAGCTCGTGCATTTCACCTTCAGATCAGTGAAACGATGGTGGGGGAAAAAAACAAAATTGTTGTGAGGGCCCAGAATGCTGGCCCATCATTTGTGGTTCAAAGATACAAGAAACGTTTGCCCAACCTAGGTAGGACTGTTCGCCACATCCAGCAGAGGAACCATTCCTTAACCAGAGGGTGACTTCACCATCTCCATCAGTTTGCCAGCAGAGGCCACTTCTAGAACCCATGTGGCAGAAAGATGAGCATGCTCCCAAGTTTCTGAGTCCAGAACACTCTAGCTGGCTTCTTCTTGCTCAGTCCTACAGCTACACCATTACCCTCTAAAGAAGGGCAGAGACTCATATTCTGGCCAGAGGTACCTTGCCTGGGAGTGTGCTACTGTATTGAGTGGAATACACATGCCCAGTAGGCGTGAGATGGACATATGAACCTCAGTCCTCTAATGTATAACCTGGAGGCCCCAAGGAGGACCAACCTCTCTGAGGCCCCATGTAGAGGCAGGTACCTGTCAGATAGTGTTGAGTTTATGGCCTACACCTTCATCCAGGGATTCAAGTCCAGAAGGAGGTAGGAGGCATGACAGCAGCTACCTCAAGTGGCTGATCTCAGGTAATCCTTCCCACACCCCTGCAAAGGGGAGAAGAGGACCTCTGTCCCACAGACAACGAACGCAAAGCTCAATGTTCAGGAAGATTAAAGTTGCTAGCTCAAGTCCTATAGAGGGTCTAACTGATGTGACATTCTGAATTATTGTCACCTACACCTGTAATGGTCAGGTAGTCATCCTCTGATCATAGACCTGTCTAGTTAGAAACATTCTGAATACTTCCTGCCTCTTCTTCTTCTTCCGTTGTTTCAGAAAACAGAGTCCCTTAACCTTCTCAGGTGAAAACCCAATGAGAGCCCTGTTCAGTTGTCTACTGTATCATCTGATCTGTGACCCATTCAGAGAGAAGCTGGTATCTGGAGCGGTTCCTCAAATTCCCTCCTCCAAACTTGTGCAGACACGGGGATACTAGGCCACAGTAAAGCCGCATTCCCTTCACCTAGGACAGATGCTTTCATGCAGGACACCAAATGTAAGGAGGTACCGAATGCCTGTGAGCAGGAGAAAAGCAGGTCTAAATACTGCATCCCCCCACCGGTACCTACATGTCTTCCTGGGTTTTTACAGAGGCTGAAAAGCAGACACAGAAAGAGGAAGGAGGAGTAGAAGCCAAAACATGTTGGCTGTGAAATGTGGCATATCTGGGGAATTAGGGGAGAAAGCAGCTTGTGAGTGTCAAAGGGGAGCGCGACGCGACAAAGGTGCTCTAGAAAGTGTCACATTGCTAAGAAAAGGATCCTCTCAACATTCTTCAGAGGATAATATAAAGAATAACATGCCATCACCCTTTTTTATTTTTCCTAATGTGACTCTACATAGGCACAGGGACATGAGGCATCACTATTTATACTCGAGTTACAAATGAATGAAACAACAGATAAATGAATGAAAGAAAACTTTCAATCCACCATTGTGCTCCCAAAGTCCTAATACTCTTCTGCCCGTGCTACGAATGATAACAGCTAATACTACCCCAGTGAAGGCTTTATATCATGTTATGTCCTGATAATACCGAGGACGGGTTAGAAACACCCTGACTGAGAAATGCTCTTACAACACCCAACCTACTACCCACCCAGGCTCAGCAGCACTGCATGTACAATTCTGGTTTCTCTCTTTCAGAGCACATGGCCATCTGCGACCTAAGACTTGATGATGCCAACAGCATGACAAGTACGTCCTACCCTGCCACACTAACCCAGGAAGAGGTCAGCATGCACAATGCTAAGTACAGTTGCTACTCAATGCATACAGCTCTCATACTAATGCAAAAAGTCACGAGTCAAATCAGCATAAGGATTGGGTTGCTCACCTCTTCGATCTGCTGCTGCCTTCACAATGTGCCGTACACACCCAAATGGCAATCTGCTGCTCTCTGGCCTGTCCCCCCAAAGATACTCCAACTATGAGAAGCTGCCTGTCTCAAGTAGCCAGAAGGGACAGGCTAGAGATTTGGCCAGATTTAGAGAGATGCCAAGGAGCTAGAGACCATTTATAAGAGGAAGGTGATGACCCCCATATGATGCATTCCCCGAGGACTAAGGATGAGCTCCAGGTCTGCTACACATGCAGAACGCTTGTGGGTTTGACATAACTTGAATTAAGCCCAGGGTCCTCTTCTTATTTATGAGGGGAGAAGTAGACCTGAAGCCTCAAGACAGATCTCACAGGCAAGAGCAAGGCCTCACCAGCAGGGGCTAAGCCTTACTCATGAAAGCTCAAGATGCTGTCCAAGTCGTTAATTCGCCAGCAACTGACCATTCCTTGGGGCTAGGTACCAAAGAGCAGGTATAGCTCATAGAAGAATTCTCAAGAAAATTCGGGAATTTCTTTGTAGAACCTAAAGAGATAACTCAGCCATTAGGCGTACTTACTGCTCTTGAGAAGAAGCTGGGCTCAGTTCCTAGCGCTCACATGGCAGCTCACGAGCATCTGTACCTCCAGCTCCAGGATCTCTGATGCCTTCTTCCAGCCTTCACAGTCTGCTGCATGCATATGGTGCTCTTAAACCCGTGCAGAAAAACACACATTCACAGTAAATAAATAAATCTTTTTAAGTTAAAAACAATAATGCTTTTTGGCCATCCTGTCCAATGCTACTATCATCATCAATGGGACAACTGTCATCACCACTGTCATGACCTTACCACTGTGACCACTAACACCATTACTATAATTGCCATAGCACTGCCCCCATAGTAAGTACCACTATCACCAAAACTGACACCAGCATCATCACAATTGCCACCATGACCACTATTACCATTTACTGTGACATCCATTACATCCCAACCACTACTACAGTCGCCATCACTATCACCATTATCACCACAACCACAACTGTCACAATCACAATTGTCACTATTACTATTGTCACTGCCACCATGGCAACCACTGCTATAACGAATATCATTACCTTACCACCATTACTATCACCACCACCACCAAATTTCCAGTGCTGCTGTCATCAACCTCACAAAAATAACTTTGAATCCATAATTCTAGAGGACTGCCTTGTCTGGCCTCAGTGGGAGGGGATGCACTTGGTTCTGTGGAGACTCCATGCCCCAGAAAAGAGGAATGCTAGAGGGGTGAGGTGAAAGTAGATGGGTGGGTGGGGAGGATGCTCTTAGAGACAAAGAGGGAATAGGGGGCTCATGGAGGGGAGACCAGGAAGGGGGTAAATAAATAAAATAAGTAATAAAAAATAATTAACAAAAGAATTCTAGATAACTTATGTAGATACCATTTGACTCAAGAGTAACTTGAACATAGACAGAGTTATTCTTCACGGGTACAATATGGAAAAGAAGAAATTACAGTGACCTGGAAGTGTCCTGGTCAGATGATAGGGCCAACATCAGAAGGGGCAAGCCATGTTTATAGTATGTACAGATCTTTCATGTGATACAATGAGAACGGCACTCGTCTACCCATTAGCCTTTCTTCCCTAAGCCTGTAACCCGAATCCAATCACATGAAAAATATTATATAAATTCTAACACAGGAAATTCTATGTTAGAGTTAAAAGTGTCCAAACTTTGGGGAATAACTTAGGCTTCAAACTAAGGCAATATAAATGGACTGTGGACACCAATTAATGATGTATAAATGTTAGTTTGCTCAGTATGACAACTATATTAATACAAAATGCTAACAATGAGGAACATAAGATGGGATCACTGAAACTAGAATTTTGTTTGAAAATGAAATGGAGTCTCACCGTAAGTTCTACAGAATACATTTCTAAATGGTTTCCTGAAATAGTTCTTCCCTGGTTACCTTGCCTTAGCTCAGTGCTATGGCAGTGCTCATCCAAGGGTTGGTGCTACCCTCAGTCCTTGCCCTGGTATCCCATCCAGCCGAGCTCACTTCCTGAGGCCACACAGAGCTTTCAGAAGCATGAGAAGAGCCATGCTGTGAGGGCCCTCACCACCTCAACGATTGACTTCAGGCTCAGCCTTCTCTCCCTCCTCCTCTTCCTCTTCTCCCTCCTCCCCCTCCTCCTCCACCTGTTGCCATAGCAACAAATATATTGCTCACATGCTCACTCACCTTCCGTACACAGAGCCCTACTGCCGCATCCCTGTTGAATGCCCTCTCATCTCTGTTCTTTCTTGCTGGCTCCTCCGAACCTTTAAAGCTCAGTTCAGACCTACAGGGATCTTCTTCCAACCCAGGACAAGTGTGTGAGCCTTGGAGGACACTCTCATGGCCCTACACTTGTATCTCCCTGTACTGTCTTACTTGCTTGCTTTCTAAGAAGGGCAGCAAGTGCTCTCAATCACCACTCTTCAACAGATGTTTACTAGCCCATGAATAAATGACTGGGGAGGGGAGGTAAACTGAAACTTCACTGCCTACAAGGAAGGGCTTTTGTTCCTGGGTTTTGAATTTTAAATCTTATTCTTCAGTACTCCATTAACCACACTGGAGTCCTATATAACTACATCCCATTATATGGCAATGTAGTGTATTACTAGATTTAATTATAACAGAATAATTAATGTCTGGATATCACTGGTTTGGACATAAAAATTAAATATTACCTTTAGTGTAACTACTCTCTCTAACTTCATGATTCCCCAGCTTGGCTTGGAAATACTGCTTTTTTAATGAGAAGTGCCTTGGTCGTGGAGTAAGTGATGCCAGGCAGAACATCTGGTCTGCAGTTTACCACCGTCCTTCAGGCTGGTAGAGCCCACTACCACACCTCTATACCTCTAGTGCCACAGTGAAAATATTATGCCTGCCCTCAGAAATTCCCAAGACAGCTGTCCAGGTATTTGGGGAGATAGCTTGAGTAATCTACCCTTTCTTGACTTCAATTCCCTTCCATTACATCATGTAAAGGCAACCCATGAGGAATGAGGGACCCTCAGAAGCTTTGACAAATGAAGACGGTACAGTCAAGTCAGAGAAAGGATGGCTGTAAGTCCCTTTAGGCCAACAAAGCTCACCCTGAGCCTCCATCCTTCTACCACAGTCTTCCCCTCCAAGTTTCTCACAGTTCTTGCTTTGGGCATTGTTCCAAAAGGTTGCAGTTCCATGTGAAGTATCACCACATCTGCAATCTCACACACACCTGCAACCCAGAACTCAAAGGTGGAGAAGGGCAGATGAAGAATTTGGGGCTATCCTTGGCTATATAGTAAGACACTGTTTCAAAGGAAGGAAGGAAGGAAGGAAGGAAGGAAGGAAGGAAGGAAGGAAGGAAGGAAGGAAGGAAGGAAGGAAGGAAGGAAGGAAGGAAGGAAGGAAGGAAGGAAGGGAAGGGAAGAAGGAAGGAAGGGAAGAAGGAAGGAAGGTGGGTGGAGAGTTGGATGGATAGATAGATGATACATGCATACATACATATATACATACATCATACATACATACATACATACATACATACATACATACATACTGAATTCATTCTTTGCCTTAGCAAAAATTCTGCTTTCCTGACAGTGACTTTCAGATCACTGTCTAATGGCAACATCATGGTCACTCACACCACAAAGTCCCCATGCGTTATGCATGACATGATGTCCCCACTCTGACCCATCCTCTTCCTCATCCCTCCAGAAGCCCATGATGGGCCGGCTCAAGCTTCCCTTTAGCTTGACAGATCACCTATATTTGAACTCCTATCAGCTACATGAAAAAGTTATTACCCTCAGGCCACCATGTGGTCAAAACGTCAAAACTAGAATATTATAAAGGTCAAGTGAAGATGGTTATCCAGTGCCCTAGAGCTTCTCCAACTTCTCCAGCTTCTCCAGCTTCTCCAGCTTCTCATTCTTGCCAGCTCCGACTGTAAGCTCATGACTGACTCTAGGACAACACTGTCCAGCTGATCCCTTAATGCATTTTGACCCAAGGAAAGAATGAAAGTGAATAAAATGATCATAGCTTTTCCAAACCACTAAGTTTTAGGATGGTTTACCATACAACAACAGACAACCGGAAGAAATGCTCTCAGCCTCCTGTATGACACTGTTCCATTCTGAGACAGAAAGGATGGTCATTCCCAAGCCCATTATGCTGGTGTTCCTGGCTCCAACTTCTCTCATTCAGATCTCATGAGCATAGATCTGGGACCCCCCAGGGTCTCTTCAAGGCAGGTATCATTACCTCCCTTACTTTTGCTTACTGCCTGTCCCCCTCTCCACTGACACAGTAAACTCACCAACCATCTGCTCCCTCTATGCACTGGTATTCCTGCCTGGAGGCCCTAGGCATATAGATCTGTGGCTTGTATTGTACCTATCATTACAAAGGGTGACTTTATTCATTCTCAAAATTCTTTAGCTTTTCTCAAAGCCTTCCATTTGGAGAACTACCTACAGGAAGTTCGCATGGCTGCCAGCATTGGAGAGGTCTCTATCCACAAAATTCTACAGAGATTAGTGATGAACAGCCACGCCCAATATGATGATAGGTTTGAAGTAATTTCTAACAGGGTGCTCACAGCTGGGTACCAATTCCCAGGCTCACTAATCTTTTTAAGTGTGAATTTTTCTAATTCAGTTTGGAAGCTCTTTAGGAGCAGAGACCATGTCTGCTCCCTAAAAGACCTAGAGATGAACCCCATTGTATCTTGGTAGTAGCCTGGCCATTGACAGTAGCTCTAGAAACAGAAAACACCTGTGGACATCTCTCTTTTCATATGCCTACTAACCAGCAATTCTGCGATGCCACTAAACAGCTAACTCTAGTGAGATGGGCCAATGACACTTCAGATGGAAAATGGCCTAAGATGACGCTACCTGTTTTGGAACATAATCTGCAATATCATAGGCAACATCTGGCACCTCAGGAACACTGAGAGTCCCTCCCCTTCAAGGTCTCCAGGATTCCCTGTGTTCTTTTCTGAGAACATTCTGAAGTGTTGACAGTCCAGTTCTCAATCTCAACTGGATGGTCAAGGACCAGAAATGGTCTGTCCCTTCTTGCTGGCCCCTTCCCCCAATACCGGAGCTGCAAGCACATCTGGTCTTCTTCACCGGGTTCCAGGAGTCATGCTTGCTGACAGAGAGTGAGTGGAGGGACAGACTATTCCCATGTTCTCCTTCTCTGGACCATTGACACTTTCTCCTTGACCTCAGCAGCCCCAAGCTGGTTCAGTCATTTCAACCAATAGCTATCCAAAGACATAATAACAAGGACAGGCCACTTCCTCTGCGCTTCAGCCTGAGCTCCTGAGAAGGCATCCCATGGCCATTCGGACATCCAAAAACCTCAGATTACCTTGGTGAATAAAACAATAGGTAGTGGGGATAAGAGGAAGGATGCCTTCTAGTCTTCTGTGCTCTGTCATTATTTAACTTAAAGTATTGCACTTCCTGCACCCCTCATGTGGTAGAAAACTACTTCCTATCCACATGCCCCAAGTGTCTCGGAGCTCCTTAGATAGTAGACATGTAGGTGTTTCTCCTGGTAAACAGTTCCTTCCATGTTTCACTGCCATATTTTGTTTCTCTCATATTTGTACTTGTCTTGCATAACCAGTGGCTCCTTTGTCCTAAGCTCCAGGGTTCCAGTCATGGACCATGATGCCTTTCGGTTGCCCTTTCCCTAACATCATAGCACAAGAAAACATAGCTGACAAAATGGAGTATAGTGAACTGGGCACAGGGAGATGCTGAGCCATCCCATGCACAGCTAGGGAATGAATAGTAGATATACCTCTTCTAATAGCCCACACAAACCCGCTTCTCTCCAGGTCCACCATCTCAGTGGTAGGCCGCAATCATAGCCTTAATGGCAAGCACTAGCATACAACCAAATTGATAGCGTTGCATTTGCTCAGAGCCATGCCAGCATGTTTCTCTACACCCTTGATGCACCATTGCTTTACACATTCTGAGACCCTCATTCTCCATTCATACAATAGTCATGGGTACCTCCTGGTTGCCTAGAACCATGACAGACTCTGAGATAGAGGAAGGGGGGTACACCTGCCCTCATGACAAATCAACGATTCTTAGGCTAAACTGATGATTCAGAGGATGGAAATCTCACCATGCAAATGGGAAACCAAGCCTGGGGGAGTCACAGAAGGAGATGGTGAGGCAGGTCTGCCTAGAACCATGTCTTGCCCCTACTCTTTAACAGACGGAAAGTGTAAGGGCTCAGGATTTCCCAAGAAAACAGTTCTCTCAGCTGCCAAAGAGGGAGCAAGTGAAAGGGGCCCTCCTCCTTGTATGAAGCTCTCTTAGGTCTGTTGATCTGACCCAACTCTCCTGACAGACCCATGAATGATACTTCTGGGCTCCCCCAAAGTGTCCAGTGTGCCTTTCCCATATCACTTTCTCCTTCATAGTGATATTCATTAAAGGCTCTCTGCAAAGATTTAGTAAAAACATGGCTTCCCCTTCATCTGCCATGGTCAACAAGTCTCTTCCCACAAACACACAGTGTTAAGAGCTGGAGACAAGTTGCTCTGAAATGCAGCCCACTCCATCACACTTCCTGCTTTGCCACAGTCCTGCTCCTCTAGCATTACTGAAACAATGTGGTCAGCTGCTAGGTCTACAAAAGGCCAACTTGAAAAGCTGGGGCCATTGCTCTTCATTCTATGCCCCCTTTCAACACTCTTACTCCAAAGCTGAACAATGTTGAAACAAAATAAGAAAACAGGGCAATGGCCCAAGCTCACCCCTAACCTCTTCCTTCCCGCAGGTGGGAAGCTTATCTTCCATCTGCATGTTGGGGTGATGATGGATTAGCCCCACCATGCACTGACTTTCCTTTTCTATGTGACTTCACGCATGTAACTCAAGAGGCAGAGTCTCTGACACCTGCTCATTCAGCTGAACCTTTTGCCTCACTTTGCTAAGAGAATGGAGCAGAAGCAACAGAACAAGGTCAGAGGCCAGACTTCCAGCAGCCCTGAGCATCTCTATTGGCTATTCTGAATCTCTGCTGCTATCATATAATCACGCATTAGTTTACATACCTACTGATAGAAGACCTGTGGCTGGTCATTCCATCATTTCAGATCACAGCTGACCAGCAGCGTCCTCACCAGAGAGCCAGAGGCATTAATGTGCCCAGATCAATCAACTTTACCCAGATCTACTGACCAACAACCAAACACTGTTGCTTAAGCACACTGAGTTCTAGGATGTGTGTTACACAGCATCAGCTAACTGATACAAAGCTCAACTCCTCCCAAAGTAGACAAGTTGCTCTAGTACAGACAGTAAGTGACCAATAGCAAGCTCCTTCCAGCTCCAAGTATGAAGTTCCATCTGGGAGCTACCTTGTACAGATCAATGAACCAGGTGTGGGCTGTATGACTCCAAACAACATTTCTGAAGTGAGTTCATACCAATTCACACAGCTCCTCCTTACCTCTGCCTTGTATAACACTTTTCTGTGCATCCCCCACCAGGCTTCTTATCCAGTCCCTTTGTCCATGCCACCTCAGAGAAGGCCTTCTAATCTGAAAACCCTTAGTGCCTGGGTACTAAGATACAAAAAGGGTAACTGAGTTATTTCAGCTGCTGCCAGCTGCTTATACTTGTGTCTATTCTTTGGGCCCCATGCCTCCTGGATGAAGCTGCAAATAAGACATAGGGAAAACTAACACTTTTTTTCTCAGCTATTTAATGACTTGCAAAAGATAGAACCCAAGGTTCCATCATGCCCATGCTTCAGGCTCCCCTGCATACCCCTTCCTTCTCCCTCTCCCTGTCTCTCTGACCAAAGGAGAAGCAGGTCAGCTCCTTTGAGCACTCCTGAGCATGGAGAATGAAGATAACACAGACCAGAAGCAACACTCAGCAGAGAGTAATCACCAAAGTCCACTGACTCTCATGCACTATCTCTCCATGATTGCTTAGATTCTCCTTTGAAATAACAAAAATCAAACATTAGTTTGATTTCAAAGTTCTTTCAAAGGCATGTTTACGCAGGTGCTTCTGCTTGGCAAAAACATTAAGAATGTGTTTACTATGTGTCTTAGTTAGGGTTTTATGGCTGTGAAGAGACACCGTGACCACAGCAACTCCTATAAAGGAAAACACTTAATTGGGGCTGGCTTACAGTTTCAGAGGTTTAGCCCATTATTCTCATGGCAGGAAGCATGGCGACATGCAGGCAGACATGATGCTAAAGAAGAAGCTATGAGTTCTACATCTTGATCCACAGGCAGCAGAAGGAGGCTGTGTTTCACAATAGACATAGCTTGAACATATCTAAGCGCACACTGATAGTGACACACTTCCTCCAACAAGGCCACACTTCCTAATAGGGCCACTCCCTGTGGACCAAGCATTCAAACAAGTCTGTGGGGACCATTCCGACTCAAACCACCACAGTATGTTCACTGGGCATTTGAGGCTCTAAAAAATGTGTGCCTGGGGTCAGCAGTCAGTGTCCCTGGGATCCTACAATCATCATTTTCCAGGCCCTAAAAATAGGGCTAAGGGATGCGAGCATGTCATACACATAACATTCTAGGCCACAGGATGGGAACCACAGCAGGTAGTGGATGGGCGGCTGACAAACCAACTCCATATGGAGGAGGTGTATCCTGGAGACAGCAGGTCCTGAGCTCAACCTTGCTTTCATAGCCACTGAGCTGCAAACCGCAAGAACACAAGGAAGTGACTTTTCCTCATGATTTTGTTTCTAAGAAGTTCTAACAGAAAACAATGAACTTCTCCAATTCACAGCACTTTTGTTAAAGTGCCAGGCCTTTAAAATCCATAAACAGTGGGATATAATTAAATGCAAATGTGGGGCCTTATTTAAAAATTAATCTTCTATAATTAATTAGTGATTTAAAATATCTTGGTAAATGATACTTAAATAGCATGGAATTATGCTAGCTCTGAGTGATAAAGTCGTCTGCTAGAAACTTGCCGTGTTGGAGTGAGAGATATTTGCACATATCACGTGGGACAGCAGAGTACTGCGATTCCTTAATTTACCTTTGCGTACATGCAGATTGTGGGGCTTTGCTTGTGGCAGCAGAACCAGAAAAGAAATTGCTTGGAGTCAACCTACTTGCATTAAGGATTAAATCAGCCTCCAGCCAAGCAGTCAGCCTGGGAAGCCAAGCTGAGAAGAGATGTGGATGAGGGGACCTTTCTATGTTTGTTGCCCTCTGAATTCCGCCCAGCCTGAGCAAAAGGTGCCACACATTCCCAGAGCAATGACAAGCTGCCCCTGCAGCTGCTGCCCTCAATCTTCCTCCTATCCTTCTACTGCAGAAGAGTCTGCTGGTACCTCACCACAAAGGTAAATGTCACCTGCTGCCATTGTCACCCTGTCAGTGCCTTTCCCTTCCCAGCACTGCAAAAACTACCCAGACTGCTCTGTGGCCAGAAGGTCACCTCTCAAGTTAATGCAGGTGTACACTGCAGTGTGGGTTTTCCATGGTGTGTGTGTGTGTGTGTGTGTGTGTGAGAGAGAGAGAGAGAGAGAGAGAGAGAGAGAGAGAGAGAGAAACAGACAGACCGAAAGACAGAGAGAGACAGAAAGGCTTGGTATGTATATTATACATACATACATACATACATACATACATACATACATACATACATACATAGACACATATACACATACATGTGAGCTAGCCTACCACACTCGCTTACACTGGTGTTTACTCCCAATCCAGCTCTACACTCTCATCTCTCTGCCCTGTGCTGGCTCCCACCATATGCCACAGATAGGCCAGGACCACTTTACCTACAGAAGCAGCCTGGGCTGTTTGCTGACCTCTCCTGACCTAGAGTAGGATTCTAAGAGTAAGTCTTCCCAACAGCAGAAGTTTTAAGACCTGGATTAAGAAGCTACCCTAGGACTTGTTGAGCAGCCAAAGAAGCAGCCAAAACATGCAAAAAGAAAACCCACCTTTAAGCCTTTCTATGTGAAGCAAGAATGGTAAAAAAAAAAAAAAAAAAAAAAACAAACAAACAAACAAACAAAAACACACACACACATTCACTTATTTCCCTAATGGATAGACAGGCTTTGGGGGTTCTCATAAGATAAAAGAGCAAGTGTCACACAGCCACTGACCTACAGATTTATATTCCAATAGGAAGGAGAGAATGCCCAACTTTTATGGGACACATAGAGATGGGAACACACAGAAACTATGGAAGGGAAAGCTGTGCATGTCATCATGAACGAGGAGCAAGAACCAGCTAGCTTCTACACAGCGTATTTTGCTAGTCCTTTATTTCTAATGAGACAAAGGAGATGGAGAGAAAGAGGAGACACGAGAGAGGGGGGCTGTGAACAGCCAAAAGCAGAGGCTCACAGTGATGAGGAGAAAGGACAAAACTCAAGAGCCCACATGGTCAGGGAGAGCCTCAGTGGGTGAAGGCCCCGGGACACAGCCTCTCCGTTAGTTCCTGAGAGTGCTCTGTGGCATGTGGCCCAGGTGGACTCAAGGAGAAGGCTAGTTCCTACTTCCTAGCACTTGGTATGGTTCTTGATCCATAGGAGGCACCAGAGAGTGTGGATGGATAGACGGCAGATAGACCTGGTGACAAATGGAACATACACAGCCAATGAAGAACAAACTGGCAGTGGAGAGCTGGTCTCCCCCATTAAATCTGACACAGAGAGGGATGGGAACAGGAAGACACAAACTGTGGACCACTAGCCTCTAAGACCTGAAAGTGACCCCCCCGAATGATCCCATCTAATCCTCGGATTCCTGATCCTATCTCAGGAGCCCTCCAGCCATCATCAGCTTAACCCTGGTTTCATCAATTTCTGGTCTCACACATCACAGATGCTAAGATATCCATCCCCCAACTGACCCTCCATACCCATTCAGTTAGTGCCAGCTCTGTCCTATAGGCCTAGCCTTATTATGGCTTAATCCAGGAAGCCTCCTAGACACTGTGGCTATGTCTCCCCCAACATCAGGTACTTCTCCATCCTCCTGCCATCATAGATAATGGGAGCTGTCCATACCTCCATCTTCTCTGACCCAGAAGAAAGCCCCATGGAAGTAGTAACCAAGTCACAGTACTTGGACCCATTAAATCTAGAACTATGACAGATGGGACGGTGTGAGTAGAACCTGTTGGTTCTACTCTGAAACCTGCTGGTGAGCAGGATTTCCAGGGCAAGGCCTGGATCTTGTACCCTCTCAGCAGCTTCCAACTTCATTACTTGAGTTTTCCAGGCCCTGGAGTGAGATAAAAAGGCCCATACCCACCTCCCCACATGAGCCAGCTGACAGGTTTGAGTGAAGATAACATCAAAGGTAAACTTACTAAAGCCCACTAAGGCCATTCAACAGCCAATGCCAAAGCCTCACTGAAAAGACAATGAGCCCAACCTTCTCCCAAGTTCAGATGACTCAAAGAAGCCACCCTCCCTCCAAGGCCAGAACAGAACACAGCAAGTCCTACTGGAGGAAGAAAATGTTTAGCAAGCCCCACAGATATCTATGTGGTGATCAGAGTCCTGGGATGAGAACACCAAAACGCTATCCTTCCAAGCTCAGCTACTCCAGGGTCAGGAGGCTTCTCCTCCAAGCTCAGCTACTCCAGGGAATGCTTTTCCTCCAAGCTCAGCTGCCCCAGAGTAGGGCCTTCTCACCATCTTTACTTTGTTGTTGTTCCTATTTTACTGTTGTCTTAGGGACAGCATCTTTGCCGAGCTAGCCAACTGTTCTGCACAGAGCCAAATACTTAGCCCTGTCATTACTTTTTAAAGACAATGTGTTAACCTCATGGCTGGTGAGCCTGACCTCAGAGGTGAGGGTGAAGGATCAAGACTGAGTGGTGAACAGCTGTGGGGGTGGGTCCATGGGCCCACAGCCACCAAGGTCTCAGTCTCCTGCAAACCACCCTCCCAGGAATCATCAAGACCAGAGTTTAGGCATCTGCTTGCCCCAGGCAACCCTATCCCTCATGATGCAGAATCACACATAATCTAGAGATGCTATGTAACCCTGGGGCCAAGGGCTGATAGCACTAACTTGCTTCACTAGGGTTACTATTTAGAGAAGCAGCTCCCAAATTAGTTCACTGACAGCCTGGCAGGTCACAGTTGGCAGGGCTTCTGACTAACAACAACTAACCTCACATGTCGTAAAAGGTAAGTTTCCCGCAGAGTGACCTGTCTTCATCTACTCCCACTCAGCCATGCTCTCTGAAAGGGGGAAAGGAGGCGTGTCAGCTGGGAAGCCCACACAACAACCACAGGCTACAGCTCTTCTGTGCCCCCCCAATCAACACCATGGCGGCTTATCACTGTCTTGTAGGGGTGTTTACTTCACCAGACAGTACTTAGAATATCATAAAATGCAGACGATAAGTCACCCTAGAGAGACTTATCCATCCTGCACTAACAAATACGAAATTGGGTCAGTCTGCCTAAGGAGCAAGGGCCCCAGGCAATGGGAAGGCCACTGTACAGGGTTGAGTTCCCCATCTTTTGGGTGATTTGCATGCCTAGACAGCTGGACAGAAATGTCCTCCTCCAGCCTCCAGATCCTTCTGCCATCTATGTTTACACAGTAAGATTCTTAGAGATGAGGCATGGGGAAAGCTTTCAAGTGTATCTTCCTCCACAGAGCTGGCACAGCCGCATGTGTCCATGACAGAAAGTGTAACACACTGTGTCCTCTGCGGTCACCTACCATGGAGGAGAGGCTCTGGAACAGGCCATTCCATTCTGTCTCTTAGTAAAAATGACTTTATACAAATCACTTAACGTCTGCTTTTTGGTTTCCTCATCTGCAAAGTGTGCTGCTGAGGAAGTGAACACAAGAGGCCAGGACCACTGTGGGCATCAGGAGAACACGGCTTCCTCTATTCCTTAGGGCATCGCAGGGGTCCTGACACCAGGACTTTCATTATAGGAGCTCAAAGAAAAGGCAGAGGAGGTATGTTCTTCTACTCAAAATTCAGAGTTTGCCCTCACACTCAGTCTACAAAACAGGGAAGGAGCCACTGCAGTGGAAGTCTCACCCTCAACCACTCAGAGACACAAAGATTTTGTGAACACAGTCTGAAGGATTAGAAAAGACAACTGGCTAAAGCCCAGCAAAGTGCACCCCGCACCCCAGGAGTTTGCATAATTAATCACTTGGAAATAACATATTTAGGCCAGTTGTCGTTGAGTGTAAATCCTTCTGGGACCTAGAAACAGGAAAGGCATAGATTCATGTAGAAGGAAAATATATGTGTACACACTAAAAGGGACAGATGCTAAGAAGCTTGGTACCAAATGTTGATCATTACTGCCACCTTCGACACTACCTTAACAGATGCAAAAACTGGGGCTACACAGACCAAACAAATTGATCAAAGTCACAAGATAGGAATTAGATCGGAGACTGGATCCAAATCTGTGTGACTGCAAAACCCATGTTCTTCCTTCTCCCAAGCTTTCCAGCAGGCCAGTGGTGTGGAGGGAAGAAAACGCAGGAAGACCAAGGAATTAGCATGAAAGTGAGAAGCTGGGAAGCTGGTGACAGAAGCTGTGGACACTGTCCCCAGGCAGAGCCTGAGTCTGGCAATAAACAACAGAGAGAAAAGTCACCCCGTGAGCAGTCTTCTGCAAATACACCACTGGGAACATTCTGAGAAAGGCTGGACATGTCAGTACCGCTAATCCGAAGCTGAATCACTGCATACAGAGAAGACTGTTCTGATGAAGAAGCTGAGAATCCACAGGACAGCACAGCCTGGCTGACCACCAGCACAATTGGGGCCTGATTAGCTGAGAGCGGCAGGGCTGCTGGCCAACTACACCAAATTAAGCGTTCCCAATGTTAAGCTCTCCAGCAGTGGGCTGCGTGCTGGTTCCTGATGCATGAGGTAGCATTTTGAATGATAATTAATTAGAGGGGAAAGCAGAATAAGCAAGCAAAGTACATCAGATGAAATTAGTGTAATTCTGCCTTTCTCTTTCATTTTACCTCCAATCAGAGTTGGCCAGCCATGGTGACTTGGGTTAGGTGAGAAACCCAGGGGAGACTATCCCACTGCTCCATGATCCCATAATCCATTGGGCCCTAACTTGTTCACAGATACCCCATACCCCTAATAACCCCTTTTCTCCTAACAAACTCAATCCCAGAGAATGACTAGTTACTACCTATTTATTGCCTCTCTGTCACTAGACCTCTGAAGCCAGCACCAATTGGTCAGCTCATTCTAGTCCACAGTTTCCTAGCCTGATCTCAAATTAATGGATTCTTTGTTAAACTGCTGGTCCTTCCTTGTCTTCATTAGAAAGTCTCCATCCCTAATAGAGGTGTTCTTAAAAGAAGCACACACAGATCAGTACAAGCACCTAAGAATGACAGTTGATGCTCTCACTCCAGGTATCACTTGATACACAACAGACACCTCCATCAAATGTCAACAAATCCCACCTGTTGGCATTCTGTCTAAACTCTACCCCACAGTTTCCTGGCAACAGCCAGGTAAGCTCCTCCCCAGAGTTGCCTGGCAACAGCCAGGTGGGCCTGGCCCACTATAAAAGGGGCTGCTTGCCCCCTCCTCTTTCTCTTATCTCTTTCTCTTGCCTCTCTCTTACTTCTCTTACCTCTCCCCATTCCCTTCCCCCCTCTCTCCACGTGGTCATGGCCGCCCTCCACTCCTCTACTTATCTACTCTCTCCCTCTCTCTGCCTTTCTCTGCCTCTACTACCCTCTTTACTCCCCTCTCCATGCCCTAAATAAAGTCTGTTCTATACTATACCTTTGTGTGTGGCTGATCCCTCAGGGGGAAGGGATGCCTGGGCTTGAGCCTCCTGAGGCACACCCTTCCCCCATACCCACCTCCCTACACCCATATAACATATATCTCTATATATATTTTTATAAACACATCATTGGTGCCGAGACTCGGATTAGAAACTCTGCAGGTTTGCATCCCACCTCAGCCACCATGAGAGATCCACGCTCCCTAGCTCAAAAGAACCGGTAAGCCCCCATCCCCCAGTGGTCAGAGTAACTGTCCACATGGACTCCGGGGAGAGTTCTTGAGCTCGGAGCTACCCTGTGTAGTCCTTGAGGATGGGAGACAACATTCAGTCTTTCACTGACCCTTGTGTTAGGACTTATTCCCTTGGGTAGGACATTCCTCTTTGCTTTCACTTTCTTGCCACCGCTGCAAATTCCAGGCTAGGCCTGGACAGCATTAGCTCCCACCCCCCACGTGTCTCGCCCAGGGGTCAGTCTTCGCCGCCTTTGTCCTTATTTAATGGGATGTCTTGATCTAAAGCAATCTCTCTCCATCTCGCTAAACTGGCACTTTCTCGCTGAGGACCTGTAGTACAGACTCTTCCCTTTCCCCGTATCATTTGCGACTTGCTGAAACCACTGGTTTAGCTAGTTAGCCTGAAAAGCAAGTCTGCTTAAGTGCTTCCTGCTGGGACACTCCAGTTGCTGCCCTTCCCCTCTCTACTCCTTGGCTCTGCTCGGTTCTCAGTGGGAAAGGTGGGTCTGGCTCTACCTCTTGCGTCCTGCCAGAGGTCTCCTTTAGACTTTCTTTCCCATGCACATTTGAATACCTGCCGCCCCACCAAAGCTCACAGCCTCGGTAAACCACAGCCTTGTTCCTGTTCATTCCTTATCAGCCCCTAAAAGAGCTTTTGCCTTGCCTTAGCAGCTGCTTCTACACATGCGAGCCCTTTCTGTCTCCGTCCCCTGCCAGGGACTCTGCTGCCTCCCCTCTCCCTCCTGCTCAGCCAGTCCCTGATCCCTGGTCACATTTCTACCTTCCAACACACACAAGGGATTTTCTCCCTCTCTCTCTCTCTTTCCATGCTACTGCTGCCTGCTTCCTTATTCTGGTCCTAGCCATATGTCTCTTTGCTACTGCTATTAAATTCTATTCAGTTATAACCAATGTATACAGTTCTCAATCCTGTCAGAAGTTTGTTAATTCTTAAGTTATGGCAGACAGAATTCCCAAAGTCCTTGACAGTTGGCGATGGTCGATGGTCTCAGAAGATGTGGACACAGCTACAGGATTCTGCCTAGATTGTGATATGACAATCACTAAAAACACAGTGGACAAAACCGGATACTTTGGGTCAAGGGGCTTGGCTACTAAACCAAGGTAAGCTTACTTCCCATGCCACATGTATCCATTCCACACAGAAAAAGCCCTGCGTCTTCTGCGCTTGAAAGCCAGACTGACTCTGCCTGAATTGCCATGAGGTTGCCACAGAGACCAGGGAACTGCTGACTAGTGGACTCTGTCATTTTTTAAATAATATAACTGCTAGATTATTGTTTATTTCTCAGACTTCTGACAACATTGACAGCTAAGCTTTCACAGATGTAATCCGTTATCTCCTTACCTTCCTCTCCTTGCTATACCACTGTCCTTATGTTATCTAAGTTCCTATAATTTGCCTAACTCTAATAAAACATTCCACTATTGATAAGGAGTTTCTCCAATCGGCGGGAGGACCCTTTTTTGCTCAGACAGTGTCTGGCCAACTCTTTCTGGGCTGAGGGGTTGGATTTCCATTGCCCAGTCTCTATGACTGGCCTCCTAGCTGACCTGCGAGTTAGGACCTAGTCCTTGGGTGCCCTCCCCTCTTGGAAGCAGTTCATTTCCCCCTCTGCTGCTGCGAAAACCCTAGTACTAAGTTGGATTGCTTCCTGACAATTTCCGGGAAATTGTCAGCCGTGGCCCCTAGAAATTACTCGTGACGACCTGAATTTCTAGCCTGGCCAGCTGTAGTTACTGAATATTCTCTGGGATGCCGGCAAGAATAGTTCAGTAACATCCCCCAACACCCAATGGGTACTAATTGGTCTTCGCTGGTACCTCCAGACACCCTTCTGGGATGTCTCCTGGAAACCTCAAATCTCTTAAATTAACATTTGAGGCCCTCAAAATTGATACACCTCTGCAATAAGGTTTGGATTCAGTACTCTTTAGAGACTAGTTCCAAATGGAAAATGTACTTAATCTTATTTTTAAGTGCTTCATATTTCCTCTTGCTAACTCTAACAAAACATTCCACTATACGATCCAGCTTTTTCAACTTTTTAATCTCGTCCTTTCTGCTCCACAAAAGGCTCATCTTAAAGACTGTTCATGTTGTTAACTCATGTTGTTATCTCTTTTATAAACTTATAAGCTACAAAAATCCACTCAGATCTGCCTCTCATGGACCCAATAGACTCCATCCAGATAAGTACATCTGCCCAAAGTTCCCACTTACTACCTATTCTAAAGGGTGGGATTCCTCTGGGTTTAAAATGTACATCTTAAAAAATTTTCTTTCTCCCAAATGTACTTAACCTTATTTTTCTACCTATAATGTGTTTCAATATCTTGTCAAGTCCAGGTGATTACTACACCCAGGACAGCTCCAGAGAAGCAACCGTCAGATGCTCCAATCTCCTCTCAGACACAGATGCTTCTACTGGACCTGTTCCTTCTGACCTACCCTCAGACAGCTCCACAGACCCTGGACAGCAAGGAAACTGCCAACTCTCCTATGACTGAACAAACATCCCCCACCCCCATTTTTCTAGGTTCCCCAGAGACACATCGCCCCCAATGCCAGCATGAAGCAGTCAGATATTACGACAACCCTATTCTTGCTTTACCATTGCCTCTTTCTAATTTTTCTTTTTTTTAATTAAACCAAAACAGGGAATGTTGGCATTCTGTCTAAACTGTCTAAACACATCACCACCGGCATACTGCCCACTTCTCCAGAGAGTTAGAAATTCACTTCATCCCTATAGGTGTATACCTGTTAACAAAGAAAAGAAAATTAAAGGGAATAAAAAATGTTAGGTTTCAACTCAGAAAATTCAGGCAGTAACATAAGCAGGCTTCTCACCAGCCCCAAAGTCTCCTCAGTGAAAGAACTGAGTCACCTGCTGAGGACAAATCAGTGTCCAAGTCACATTCAGGCCTCTTCCTGAATGGTCAGGTGCTGTGGGCTGGACACTCTGTTCTCTGTTGTGCTGGTACACACCTGGGCCATTCAGCAGCCCTGGGCTTCAGGCATGAGTGGCCTCAGATCCCATGACCTACCTCATTGATGAAGGAGTGCGCCCCCTGTGGGCTAAGCAGTAGAATGGCACGGCGCAGCGTGTCCCGGTAGCGATTCAGTTCCTCTGTCTTCATGGTGGTGAAGAGGCTGGTGAACACGTGACTGATGTTCTTGTCCACCTTTTGTAAAGAGACGTCAAGACCCAGCCGTGAGGCTTGATCCAGAAAGCTTTGGAGTCCACGGATATCTGAGCATGGGAGAAGAGGGGAATAGAATCATTTTTAAGTGGGAAGGGATCTGCCTGGGAGGGCAACTAACCCCATCACACCCAACCCACACAACCACCAGCAGAAACAAGGGTCTCCATCTACTTCACTTATTCAGAGCAGGCTGCAAGGCAGCAACTTAGACCCTGTATCTCCTCGTCAGCATCCAGCCCCAGGATATAAGGTGGCTGTCTTGTAGCATCATGAATCCTTTCTGCCATCCAAACTATGCCAGAATCGCCCTTTATAACAAGCTCTTGTACTCTTCCATGTGGTCTGAGTTCTGGCAGTTCTGTGCTCCAGGCTATGTGGACTTGTGACCCTGCCCCAGGTTTCTCCCATTTCCCTCTATACCTCCTATCTGAGACATCTCCACCATCTACAGTCAGATAAGACAACTGACAACCCCGAAGAGAGCTGACTCGAGATTTGGATAGGCCATTTGAAGCCTGGGTCAGGGTCTAACCCTCTGAATGTCAGCATCTCATGTGACGACCCCTAACCAATGCAAGAGGCTGTATCTTGCTTCAAGATCTGATTTTTTTTCCTTCCTGGAATTTCTTTCCTCCTGCTTTATCCCAAGGGGTGATTTGTTCCAAATCCAACCAGAAGCTCATGTTCCAATTGATTCAGAGATGAATAGATGGCCAAGGTCCTTCACTGAGACTTTCCCAGCCTTCAGATGGAATCCCTACAAGATAAGCTACTAAATCAACTGCCCAAGGGTAGAAGTTCAGTATGAATCCTAAAGCCCAGAAAGAAGGCAGGCTTGTACTGACTTACTATTGTGAGGGGCCAGGGGCCATTTTGCTTCTTAATTATGAGTCTAATGAACTTGGGGCAACAGCTGTACAAGCCATCTAACTTCCCCAAAGATACACTTACCCAAGAATGGACCCAACACAGAAGCAAGCAGGTATGGGATTGTGACACAGCTATTTTGATGCTCTTCAAGCCTCGAGGTCTGTCTGCATCTGACAGTGTCTCCTGGACTTCCTACTGTCATATACCAAGAGTTCCCTTTGCTGACTAAGCCACATAGTGTTTCATTTCTGTCATTTGTAGCCTAAACTGTCAACACATAGGAAAGCCATTTGTGCCCAGCCTAGAATGTCTCCATTATCTCTACTAGCCTTGCACTCCTGCACCCAGAGGCAGACCCTCCACAGAAGGCTAAGTATCTACCCAGACCCACAAGGCCACTGTCCCCATGCCCTGGGGTACCTATGCAGTCACTGAGACTCCCAGTCAAAATAAGCAGTGCTAACTAAACAGGTTTTGCTTATTAGTTCTTCTCTGAGACTCCCTCCTTCTCATGTCTGTCACACAAACATGTAAGCAGGTATCAAGGAACCTGCTATAGAGTCCCTGAGCTTCCCATCTTGGTGAGAAGACAGACTTACCAGAAAGTCTAGTCTCAGCTTCACTGTAACAGGAACAGTTCCAGGACTACCACAGGGGGATGGCCAAGAGTAGGCCCTGAGCTCCTCCTGGGACCTCAGGCAAAGCATTCTTCCCCTCTCCTCTGGCTGTGGATGGTATAAGGAAGAAGGCAGAACAAGCCAAGAGGAGTAAGCCAATGAGCAGCGTTCCTCTGTAGTCTCTCTCTACTTGAGTTCCTGCCTCCAGGTTCCTGCCTATGTTTCTGCCCTGACTTCCTTCAATGAAGGACTGTGACACTGAAGTATAAGCCAAATAAACCCTTTCCTTCCCTAGGTGCTTTTGATCAGAATGTTTTATCACAGCAGCAGAAAGCAAACCAAAACAAGAATTACTTATTATTTTTTGTTTAAATTGACAGAATAATTGGACATGTGTAATATACAGTGAGATGTTTTAATGCATATATACATTCTACAACAAGCAAGTCAGGTAAATGGTTTATCTCTCACTTCATACATATTTAGCTATGATCAGAGCACTCAAAATAGTCTCATCCAACTATTTTGCAGAATTTAACACAAGTTCTTATGACAACCCAAGAACTTAATCCTCCCCAAGAGTACCCTGTATCTGATAACTAGCTTCCTCTCCCTTCCCATCCCCTGCCTGGTATCTAGTCACCACTCCTACTCTCTGCTTCTACGAGATTAGCCCTATGTTATTTAATTTTATTTTTTGCTGAAAATAGATTTTTTAACATAAAATATATTCTGATTATAGTTGTCCCTTCCTTCAACTCTTCTCAGATCCTCCCCACCTCCTCACCCACCCGTGTCCAAATCCTTTATTGCTCTGTCTCATAAGAAAACAGGCATCAATAATTAATAATAATAATAATTAATTAATAAATAAAACAAAATAAACTTGTAACCTATATAGGACAATACAAACAAACAGACAGAAAAACAAAGAGCCAAAAAAAACATAAGAAACACACACATCCACTGGCACACATAGGAATCCTATAAAACACAAAATTGGAAATCATTATAAAAAAAAAAAAACCAACTTCCAATACTACCATTGAATTCATTTTGCATTGGTTATCTACTGCTGGGCATGGGACCGGCCTTAAGAGTGGTTTTGTAACTCAAGAGACAGCTCATGCTGGCAAGGGTGTAGAGCAAGGGGAAGCACTCTTCCATTGCTGATAGGAGTGCAAACTCGTATAGCCACTCTGGAAATCAACTTGGCAATTTCTCAGAAAATTGGAAGTAGATCTACCTCAAGACTCAGCTATACCAGTCCTGGGCATATACTCAAAAGATACTCCAACATACCACAAGAACACTTGCTCAACTATGCTCATAGCATCTTTAATTATAATAGCTAGAAACTAGAGACAACCTAGATGTCCCTCCACTGAAGAATGGATAAAGTAAATGTGGTACATTTTCACAATGGAGTATTACTCTACTATTAAAAACAATGTCATCATGAAATTTGCAGGCAAAAGGATGGAACTAAAAAAAAAATCATCTTGAGTGAGGTGACCCGGACCCAGAAAGACAAACATGGTATGTGCTCACTTATAAGTGGATATTAGCTGTAAAGTAAAAGATAATCATGCTACAGTCTACAGATCCAGAGAGGCGAAGTAACAAAGAAGGCTCAACAAGGGAACGCATGAATCTCACTAAGAAGGGGAAAAAGACTAGACATGGTGAGTGGACAGGGTGGGGACTGTACAGAGATGGGGTTGGGGATAGGAACAGGAAGGATCACATAGGGGAGAGAAGAGGGATAGGGCACTGGGAGAAACAACTAGAATCAGGGAGGGGCATCTCTGAGCTGAACTACAAACCAGGGCAATGGAAACTCCCAGGAATCTACGAGGATGCCCTCGCTAAGACGCCTAGCAAGGAAGGACATGGAGCCTGACTGGTCATCTCCTGTAACCAGACAAGACTTCTAACAGAGGAATTGGGACACCAACCTAGCCACAAAACTTTCTACCCACAATTTGTTCTGACTACAAGATGTGTAGGGGTAAAGATGGAGCAGAAATTGAGGGAGTCGCTAACCAATGACTGGTCAAGCTTGAGACCCATGCCATGAATAGGAGTCCACCCCTGACACTGCTAATGACATTCTGCTGTACTTGCAGACAGGAGCCTAGCACAACTGCCATCAGAGAAGCTTCACATCAGAGAACTGTCACAGAGAAGCAACTGATGGAAACAGATGCAGAGACCTACAGCCAAACATCAGGCGAAGCATGAGGAATCCTGAGGAAGAGGGGGAGGAAGGATTGTAGGAGGCAGAGGTGTCAAGAACACCACAATAAAACGCAGAGTTGACTATCGTGGGCCCATAGGAGCTAACAGAGACTAAAATGCCAACTAGAGAGCACGTGTGGGACTGACCTTGGCCCTCTGCACATATGTTACAGTTGTGTAGATTGGTCTTTATATGGGAAGACAGCAGGAACAGGGGCTGTCCCTGACTCTGTTGCCTGCCTTTTGAAACTTTTCCTTCTACTGGGCTGCCTCTTCTAGCCTCAGTAAAAAATAGATATTCTTAGTCTTGCTACAACTTGACATGTCAGTGCCGGCTGATATCCATGGGAGGCCTCCCTTTTCTGAAGAGAAACAGAGAAAATTAATTGATTAATTAATTAATTAATTAATTTTTAAAAAGAGTGGTTTTGTATACCCAATGAGACTCCACTGAAGAAAAAGAACTTTCCACTTGCAAGTGGGCATCAATTGGAGATAGCTCCTGGGTTAGGGATGGGGGCTTGTGCCCCCTTCTCCTCTAAGAGTTAGGACTCTATCTGGCATCTTGTCTATTTGTGAGTCACGATATTTATTCCCATCTATTGTAGGAGAAAGCATCTCTGATGATAGCTGAACAATACATTGATCTATGAGTCTAACAGAATGTCATTAGGGGTCATCCATTGCTACCTATGCTCCTTTTGCTATTCTTGGCCACCTAAGCAGTGTTGAGGATCTCATGGAGTGGGCCTTACATTCAATTAGATGTTGGTTTTCTATCCCACAAGCTTTGTGCCACTATTTCACTAGCACACCTTGCAAGCAGGTCAGCATTTTAAACTGAAGGGTTGATAGCTGGCTTTGTGCCTACATTTCTTTGGTAGCATGCAGAGTACCTTCCAGTACCACGAACTACTCAGTAGTAGTGAAGATCCTAGCTAAGCACCAGCCAAACTTCTCCATGTTCAGTGAGTTGTTATCCCTAGCAATAGGGCCTTACTATTAGCTTGTGCAAATCAAGCAATAGATTTGGCAATAGTCTGTTTAAGCATTTATTTTTGCAGCACTATTCACAATACCAAAACTGTGAAACCAACCTAAGTATCCATGGATGGATGGATGGATGGATGGATGGATGGATGGATGGATGGACAGATGGATGGAGAAAATGTAGATGTGTGTGTGTGTGTGTGAGAGAGAGAGAGAGAGAGAGAGACAGAGAGAGAGAGAGAGAGAGAGAGAAACAGAGACAGACACAGAGAGACAGACAGAGAGAGAGATAATAAAATAGAATACTATTCAGCCATAAAAAGTAATGAAATCCAGTCACTTGTGGAAGCATAAATGTTTATTTTTGTCAAGTGAAATAAGCCAGGTACAGAAAGCATGCTTCTGCTTCTTAACACTAAAAGGAGGACACACTTGATGGAGATTGTACAAAAGTGCAGAAATACAGGTGTCTGGAGAAGCGATCAATTTTCAGAAATACTGAATATAGGTATCAACCCTCTCCAGCATATAGCACTGCCCATTATAACCCAGAGACTATTTCAGCACCCAGCAGCCAGTGTCCCCAAGTAAAGTGGATGGCTGCCTTTAGGCCCCTAGGAACAATCTTTCCGGTCCCATGCCTTTTCCTCGTCTCTTTGAACATCCCTCCATCTTTGTTTCTGGCCTTGGCTACACTGATAGCTTTGACCTATAGGACAGAAGTAAACTTACCATACACAGTGTTATGTGCAATTGTATACTTCAATTCTGCCGTTGCACTTGGCTACTACTATATAAACACCCTCAGGGGAGCCTGCTGATGAGATGCTGAGACACACAGAGAAAAACCAGGCTGGTCCCCAAGCAATCACTGTGGTCACATGCCAGCAGAGCCCAGAGTTGAGTGTGGCCAGGGTAGAGCAACTAGACTCATCGAAAATAACAAACGACTCTGGCTCTAAGCCTCTAAGTTTGGGGATGGCCTGATTACCAGCAGTGACTACCTGAAAGGCCAAGGTCATAGGCTGGATTATATCTTGTCCTCCTCATGAAGATGTAGAAGAAGAGTAAGGCCTGTACCTTTAAAAGATCTTCTGCAGCACTATTCACAGGAGACGGAAGCCAGACCCAAGCAAGGCCATGTGTCCTCAGGCAACTTGTCCAGGCTTCCAGCAGTTCTCAGTGCCCCAGGGCCTAACCTATGGCCTAGATATAATCACAACTAACAGGGAAAGCATCAAAGACCCTGAGGCCCTGCTACCACCTCCTGCCCCTCTCTGCACCTTTTAAAAGAACAGTGAATTGGTAAGGTGGCAGAGAATGACCACATCCATGGAATGTTTCTTCATGTTTATACAGCGTGCATACCATTAAAGCTCATGTGGTTTCCTTGGACTGGGCATGAATGATCTCATGAGTCATGGCAGCACAACCTGCAATGTCATCCTGGAATAGAAGTCCCTACAGTCCCTTTTCCAGGGGCCCTTCCTAAAACCCTCTCACTCCACAGCACTATGTCACATCTTAAGAGAGGAGAGGATACATGAATGGGTGGTCCATGTCAGGACACCCAGATACTGGCAAGAAGGTGCACATGTGGAGGAAAAAAAAGATCTCAGAACACTTGCATGCCCTCAATACTGCATTTCTGGCTTCTTTTCTGGCATCCCCCAGTGAGACTGAGCCATCAGGAAGAGTTTAAGTTCCCGTTAGCAACAGCAAGCTCTTCACTCCTGGTATTAGTGATGCTGCTGAAGGCAGCGTTCCCCAGAGACATCATCCCTAGCTACACCCTCATCTCCCACTTGGCTGAAAAGGTCAGTCTCAGCCTCTTTTTCAGCTGTACTCAAGGAGGGCTGGAGCAAAGAACCAGTCAGAGCATAAGCTGACTTTATAACCTTCTACCTGTTCCCCAACAACAGGACCAAGGACCTCTTGTCCAACCCAAGTCATTTTCTCCTTGCAAGAGTCTGCAATGCCACACTACTATGCTCTGCACTAAAGCCTACTGTCCATTTTGCTGCTTCTCAGGAAGGTAGAACTCCCCCAAGAGGGAAGACTAAGTAAGGAAGGGGCTGGAGACTGCTGCCATGTAGTCTGGGCCTTAACCCAGGCCCATTCTGAATAAAGCCTTCCCCCAACCGGACTCACTGATGACCCCAGCAGTAGAACTGTCTAGGGTCCGATCATGCCTACCTGGGGTCTACTCAGAAAGGGCCCCTGGTTTTCTGAAGGAGCGAGAACCAGAATAGGGAGCAGTACCAGCACTCCATACAGACAGTGAATGAGCCCCATCCTCAGAGGAAGCAGGCTGGAGGCATAGACAATACAGCATGGCAAGCCTAGGACGGCCTCCAGTGATGTCTCCTCCACTTTCCCTGCCCTCTCTTAGGCTCTCGAGAGCTCTGGCCATCAGAAGTCTTTCCAATCTCCAGTCTAACAGAGTAAATCCTCCTGCGATGCTCACCAATGTGTTCCTTCCTCAGATAGCCACTGCGAGTTTTCTCTGTGTGGGATTTCCCCACTGGGATCTGAGAACTAAAACTGAATGAGCCCACGGTGTTTCTGCTGTCATGACTTACACTGGGGTGGGGGGTGGGGTGGGACTGAAAAGCAGTCCTAGAACAAATAAACAATGGAATAGATAATTTTCAGTACTGACAATCTCTGAAGAAAATCCATGTTGGGCAGAAGCAAATTACAGGGGTGGGAAGATGAAAGTCCCTCGTGAGAACGCATCAGTGAGGAGGAGGTAGCTCCAGAAACTCCTCAGAGAAACTATTCAAGACAGAAGAAACAATTTCTGGAATGTTCCAAAATGAGACATCATGGACAACAGATGAAGAAGAGCATTGGCCATCTGGTCATCAGGGCCTGCAAGACAGCAGAGTTACCAGAGAAAGAAAAGAGGTGTCAGCAGGCACCAGAACCATCAGAGGCAGAGTGGTAGATGCAGGTCTCATGCTTGTCCCTTCTCCCTACTAACCATGGCCTGGTGCTGCTGCTTAGGGGCCACTCTAATCAAAGTCTGCCTTTATCTGTGGCACTGTGTTCTAAAGCTCCTGCCAAAGTCATCAACAAATGGTGAATCTCTTCCTCTTCATCTTTATAATGCAAGTCTCCACAAGAGACTAGTCCTGAAGCCTTCTTGTTTATAGGACTCCAGACACTATGGCCCCTTCTTTACCTACTCATTACTGAATCTTCTCTCTTGCACATTCATTGCTCACAGCTAATTCTGGGCTCCCCTCTAGTAGCTCACTCCACATCTTCTCTTTCAGCAGAGGCCTACATCTTACTGCCTGTGGCCTCTCTGCTTCTGCTAAACACCCTGGCTTCATCTTCACTGTCTTCTCAGGTTGACCAGCAGGCTCTTCTCAGTGACTTCTGCAACAGCTTCCTATAAAGTCTCCTGTATCTGCATATTAATGCATTGTGCTACAATGTTCTCTTTAAGGTCTTATCTGTATATAATGTACCCTGCCTCTAACCCTCAATGAATAACACAAAAACGCAAGTTTATTTAAAAGTTGCCAAGAAATTAATAACCTCAAAGGTATCAATCAATCAAATTACAAGCAAACAAAAAGCCTTCTTAAGATTTTATTGATGAACACAAAATAAGCTCATGCATCTTAACTTGGACTAAGAAGCAGTCTGAAGCAAATTGCTCTTCCTGTTTTTCTTTTTTTTTTTTTTTTTTTTTTTTGATACTTTATTTACATTTCCGATGATTCCCCTTTTCTTTGGAAACCCCGTGTCCCCTCCCCCTCCCCGCCTCTGTGAGGGAATTCCTCCTCCCACCTACCCGCCCACCCATTCCCATATTCCCACCTTGACATTCCCTTTTACTGGGGCCACTAGCACCCTCAGGCGCTCTTCCTGTTTTTCATTTTTGTGACTCCAGAAGTTATCCTCACCACCTAACCAGGAACCTGGAGATCATAAAAAGATGCCCTTTGCCCTTCTCTAGAGAGCACACGTATGCAGATGCATGCATTAGCGCACACACACACACACACACACACACACACACACACACACACACACACACACACACACACACGGGAGTGCATCCAACCCTCCACCTACATCATGTTTCTTAAAACTGTCAGCCCCACATCTCCCTCAGGACCCAATTCAGACCACTCTTCCCTCTGAGACCCTCTCTGTTCCCCGAACTGGAATTTATGCCTCCTTCAAAATGAGCTACACTAAACAATATGTAAAACTAGGTGGGTACACAGGAAGAAGAAACTTGGTTTTCCTTGACTCTCTACTTACCCCGGGCTCATCATCTAACACAAAGACAGGACCATAGAAGTCTATAAAATTATGAACCAGCCAAAGCCCCAACCTGAAGCCCAGTGTGACTTCAGCAAGCACACACCACCACACACCACTGAAAGCAAAGCTGTTTTAAGCAAGGAAGTGAAATTGTGGGAATTTTTTTTCAACAATCTAAAGTTGCATCTGTGATGGTCTCCTTCCTTCTTAAAGATCAGACAGTCACTTGGTATTTTAAATACTGTCTTTCTGGAAAGTAATTGAAACGAAAGAACACATTTCAAATTGCTTCCCCTACTATTTCAATTTCTGAGAAAGACCCAGGCACAGAGAGTACGTACAAAGAATATTTTACCATCTGTAATGCACAGTGATATGCATGA
Organism: Uromys caudimaculatus; assembly: GCA_028551405.1. Lineage (NCBI taxonomy): Eukaryota > Metazoa > Chordata > Mammalia > Rodentia > Muridae > Uromys > Uromys caudimaculatus. Next base: position 84,300,389 of record CM052708.1, on the reverse strand, counting down.
AGGCTGCCACCTCGCACCCAGGAGGAGTTCCCAGCTAGAAGAGCTCAGAGATTATTGGCAAATTTTCCAAAGGCTGAGACACAACTTTGAGTCTCCACATTTTTTTTACATTCCTTTTCCTATCTGGGATCCCAAAGATAGACTTTGAATTTCTTCCCAGATATAGTTCATCCATCATTCAAGTTCCTTATTAAGACCTCTGTCCAGGTGCCACACCTCCTTTATCACCCTCTCCCTTCCCCACTACCAACTCCAAAGTCTTCATCACTGTCAGCGGCATAGAGCAGCTACCAAAGCAGGATGTGATGACCCTGGGTCCACAGGTGAGGAAGCACGCACCACACACATCAGTGTGTGTCAAGAACAGGCACCACAGAGACTTGCTGTGACACCAATCATAAGGAACGACCCTGTCTAGCTCAGAATCGCCTCCTCCCACAGCTTTCCAGTTCCGCGTTTTTTTTCCCATTGCCTCTCTCCTTCTTCCAACTCTTCTTCCTTCCTGTCCGATCACTGCTCTGAATCAGACCCTAGGATGGATGACAGAGCATCTGAGTTCAAGGGCTTTACAGATCTACCCTCAAGGAACACCCATCTTCATGGGGACTGACCTGAAAGCAGGGAGGGAGTGGTCCCTCTGCCATTCGGGGAGCATGCTAAAGTGTGGGAGCTTTCCACTTGCTAGCTGTATGTTCTGAATAAATCAACCCACACCTCCAATCCATGCAGACTAGGGAAGTCACCAAGAAGGCTGATTCAGTAGCAAGAGGACCAGAGACACACAGGTGTGTCCAGCACAATAATAAAACAGGAAGCAGATGATTCTTCGTCATGGCCTGGCAAAACCCTCCAGAACCCAGGCAGGGGCTGTCTTCAAGTGAGGAAGATGCTTGTGACACACTGTCCTCAACAGCACAGTGCCTACTGTTCTGGTCCCCATTGTCCTAGTCAGAATTGACTACAGTCAAGGAAGGTCCAGACCACAGTCAAGGGCACCTCTGGAATGAGTGTCACCCACCAAAAGCTATCCCTTTGTGCTAACCATGTCTTGTATTTGCTGTGGTCTTTTCATTGGTATCATGGTCCCTACTGTCACTTAGGGTTGGTCAATTCCTGGAGATAGTCCCAATGGCCCCATGTACCCCAATCTAAGTAAATCAACCCATCCAGAGCCCACCATCCAACCCCCTTCTCTTTGTGTTCTCATTCTCCAGGACATAGTCTAGCTGCCCTAATCATCCCAGGGCCAGGAACATCCTACAGGGACAGCCTACTATCCAAAGTCCACTGCAATCACTCATGTCAGCCAGCTCTCAGCCTGATTCTCCCTCCTCTCTTGCTCACCACAGGGAAGGCCTAGGCCATGCACAACCCTGTCTCATTACTTCCCAGTATCACCTCACCTCCCTTGATACAACAAGCTGTCATTCCAGTGGCTATCTTCTCATGGCCTTCTGCCACTGCTGTAGCTAGATAGTAATAATGACTGTATTAGAACTGTCATGCGTGCTGTTGCAACACTATTTACAATAGTCAAGATATAGAATCAAGCCATGTGTCTATCAGCAAACCCATGGTAAAGACATGTAGTATTTACTCACAATGGAATGCTATTCGCCACAGAAGAAAGAATAAAATCATGTCATTTTCAACAAGCAGGACAATCCAGAACACATGTTGAGTGAAATAAGCTAAACACAGAAAGATGAGCACCATGTGGTCCCTTTCATGTACGGAGTGCGAAAAGATGAACTCATAGAAATTTGCCTTGCAATGGCTGGCTGGCATTTGTGTAAACTGAGGGATGGATAAAAGGGCCAAACTTCCACTTAAAGAATAAAATAAAATAAATAAATTCAGGAGACACTTTGAACAAAAGGTGACTACAGTTCATACTAGCATGTTTTATATTTGAAAATTGCCACGCAGATAAGTGTGTGAGCTGAGGGTCTTGCATAGCTTGATTTAGACATTGCTGAACATACACATACATCAAGCCATACCCTTAAACATGAACAACTTTGACCTACCCACCCACCCACCCCCCCAAAAAAACAAAATAAAACAAAATGTCCTCACTCCTGGTTGCCTGGAATGTAGAGCCCTAGCAGGACACAGAGAAGTCAAGTCTGATCAACCCCATCCACACCTCGCCCAACCCCTAACCAGAGGTGCACGGAAGAGTCATTCCAATCCATTCCCCACAAGCTCAGTGACCCCCAGCAACACCTCTCTGAGCCATTTTTACTCTGCAAACAAGTACCCCACCTTGCTCAGGAGAGTTGGGCAGGCTTCAGTGAGAAGCACACATTAGAGCTGCCACAGCACAAAATAGATGTTCCTGCTGTCAGCTCCCTTCCAACCTTCTCATCAGCGTAAGCAACGCCCCCAGAAGGGTTCTCAAATGAGCAAATCATCTCCCTTGTTCTAGAGGCTCGTCAGGAAAGGAGGTGCCATCCTGACAATCGGGTGACACAATAGGAGACTAAAAAGGTCGACTCTACCCTCTGTGATAATGGGAATTTCAGAGTTGCAAAGTAGCTGCAAGGAAAGAGCTGTCATTGAAAACTCTGAGAAAGGGGACACAATTCTACCTCTAATGAGGGCCAATAACATCCAGGAAGCTTCTGCTTGGACAGGTTTCAGAACCACAAGCCAGGAAAGGGTAGATTCTGGGGAGAAAGAAGGTCTAAATGTTTTCCCTGGGGGTGTCTTCTAGCAGTGTATCAGTGCATGTGTTTAAACATGGGGGTCTATCCATGCTCTGCCCAGGGCCTTGCCAGCAGAGGCTATCGGCTGATCAGAGCACACTCCATTTCTCACCAAGCTCTATTCCCTTCCATTAAAAAAACAAACACAAGGGAAAAACATTTTAAATAATCAGGATGGAAGATCAAGATTAAAAACAATTTAAAATAAACGTCTACTCTGGCACTTTGGAAAAAACATACCACGCTGCATTAAGTGCTTTGAATTAAGTAAATTACACCAAGTAACTAATTTACATAATGATCAAGATTTGCATTTTACACATGTTATAATGAAAATGGGTTTATAAAATAATTCTTCACCAACTTCTGTTCAGAGCTGGGAAGTATTTGCAGAAAATTCCATGATATTTATCTGCTACTGTCTTTCATGTTTCAGATCTCTGGCTCCTTCAATCAGGTTTTTTTTTTTTTTTTTTTTTTTTAAAATCTGCAAGGCCCCTTATTCCCAGTGTAATAAATAGTGCCTTTGATTTGCAATTCCCTCTTGTCAACCGAGTGAGATCATATTTTTTATAGAATCCATAATATGCTAATGATTTTTAGAATTTTCACAAATAAAGTTTGATGTCCCTGTCACCTTTCACTTACAAGGTATTTGGGATTTTTTTAGCAGCGCTTCCTGCAAGATCTGGAGGGACTGTGTTAAAGTCCTGTTGCTCAGGATGCTGCCTGGCTTTGCTGTATAATGGATGTATACAGGATTTCGAGATAGCCTTCAGTCCTGTATCAGCGGTCCCCTTGGGGCTGAGGCAAGATTCCCAACTGATACCTCCAGCAGATAGTTTAGTAGTTCAGCCTTTGGCTTTGATGGCTACCTCCTGCCTCCAGGACCCTTGGGTGTGGAAGCCAAGAGGCAGAATGTACTCCGCTGGAGCTTCAGGATATTCGGCTATCATCTGTCTCTCTCCCGACTGCCGATGAATGATGCCCAACGACACCCAGTTTCCCAGATGAGGAAACGGAAAGACAGAGAGGTCGAGTCTCTCCAGTACCACCAGACAAGAACAGGATGAGCCACCTCTGTGCTTTGATGGTGTTTTTCGAGATCTCTAGGTAACTGAACTAAGATCACAAATAAGAATAACTTTCCCCATACAGCTACATCTGAATTTCCAGGGAACCTAAACTAAACATCTTTGCTCTTTGTTAATAGTGTGTCTGTGCCATGGCAGAGGGAGCAATGACATAATATTGCTGGCATGTGACAGTCTGATTGTCTATGTCCCTCTAAACCCCATGTTGAAATCCTAGTCCCGGTGACTGTAGTAGGAGAGAGATTAGCAGGGAAGGGGGCCAGTGATGATGTGTTAGTGCCCTGACGGGAAACAAAGAGGCTGGACCCACGATCCAGCTTCTTCCTGCCCTGTGTGTAGACACAATGAGAAAACGGACTTCTGCAAACCAGAAGGAGAACTGAACCCTCAACAGATTCGGGATCTGTCTTTCACCTTGCTCTTGAACTCCTAAACCCCAGAGCTGTGAGAAACAAACGCCATTTAAGCCACAGAATATTCTTTTCTTCATACCAAGCTGAGATGATTAGTACGCAGCAGGGGCTTTTTAAGGTCTGACTTTGTGCCGCTATGCTAAGTAATTTGCATATACTACCTCATCCATCCCCATGACAGCCTCATGTCTTCTGAGGTTATCCAGCCAGGAAGAGACTGAATAGAAGTTTAAACCCAGAATTCTCCAGCAAGCCAGAGACACCTGAGAGGTGACAGGAAGGAGGCAGGTCCACAAACTCTGTGCAGATGCGTATCTGTGAGCCACATGCAGCCCAGACTTCACCTGAGCACCCCTAAGGAATTACTGGATGGTGTCCACTCCCCAGCGTAGTCATTGGCTCAAACAGAAATGGGGTGCAACTCCAGCTGTCTCCCAGGAGAGATCGTGCTCCTTGTAAGGCACCTGGGCCCGGCAACCCGAAGCCCTATCCTCCAGAGTGCTCATCCAAAGCTCAACAGAGCTCCACAGAGACCTGATGCTGGAGTCTAGCTTTTCAGAATGGCAAGAAGATGCAAACTCCATTACCAGTTGCTAATGTGTGATCAGTATTAATAACTGCCATTACACAGTGAAACATGGCATCTTCATCAGTCCTGTAAATTACCACTGAGGAAAAGTCTAAGACACTAAAAACAGCACACCCAGCTGAGATGAATTAGAAGCAACGCAGGTTGGATGCCACCTCTTCTGACCTGAAAGGTGCTGTTATCTGACTACACACCAGGATCTTCTGATCCTGGGACCATCGACAACCCAAAAATGGCAGGGTGCCCCAGTTACTACTCAAGAGATCTCTATTGTCCAGCAGCAATAGTTTGAGACTGGCCAAGTTCAACCCCTCACTCTGGCTTTCTCCAACACTCTACCTGCTGCCCAATTAGGTCATGTTCTATAGTAGATGTCAGAGAAAGTGACAAGACCCTGAGATAAGCTTCAGGGAACTGAACTGAAGACAGGAAAGTTAGTAGCATTGGGACGCCGGGAAGTACTCATGAAGAGGTCTGCTTATCATCAAGAAAAGTCTCAAAACAGTGTTCGAGAGACTACAAGAGTGGGTCTTATAGGTTGAGCATGAATTCTGCACACAAACAAGAGTGGAGAAAACTCCAGACCAAGAGGACCTCAGGACCCCTGGGATCCCAGCTTTACAAAGGCAATGATGTAGCTGGATAATCTATGAATCATTCTGCATGAATATAAGGTAATGCCTAGGGACAAAGCACTAGATAGAAAGTACATCAGGTGGTCTGCTAGCAACTCAGATCAGGCATACCAAGCCAGCCCTCCTGGGCAGGGCAAGTCTCTTATGGATAGCAATGCCAGAGGGGTTACCTGAACTTCACTCTGTGCCTACATGCCCTCCATGGCTGGAGGTGTGCAGCCCAGGAAGCTTTTATGAGGCTATTTCAAGGTAGGATTGTGGCTCCCTGGTGGCTCTGTCCTTACAGTACCCTCCTGACCTTGTGATAAGTGCTGCTAACTGCCAGATGAGATCTACATAACTACTCTGATACCAACCTGGGTTTAATATGTTACCCCTGGAACCCACCTTGGAGGAGGTAGCAGCAGTCAGAATGAGGAAGGAAGGCTAACGAGAGGCTGACGATTCCATTCCCCTTTCCTGGGGCTTCTCAAGTACCATGACTGAAGACAGACCAATTCTGCCCACATTGAAGAGTACCAGAGAACCTCAGGACTCCCTGGACACAAAAGTTGTACCACAGTCTTTGAGGACTGCATTGAAGAGGCAGGTAAGTACCCAACTCAAGGACAGATCTCTCTGCCAGAGGCAAGATGTAGGCAGTGTCAGGCACAGTGGACAGAATCACCTGCTAGCTTCATCAGGGAAGAGACATCAGGCTGGACCAGGATCAGACAGATAGAGTGGGCACACCTCAAAGGACAAGGGTATAATAACTGCATCACCAGGACACTCTTGTTACAGCAGAGGACAGAGTGTTGGCAGGTGAGAGGAGATACCATCACAGAAAGTGGTTCTGTGGAAGGGCAGAAGTCTAGAGGCCATGGCAAGCTAAGGCCATGGCTCAGGCGGGACTCAGTAGATCCTCATCTCCGGTAGATTAGAGCCCTCAGACAGATGGCAGGCCGCTTTGCCACAGATCAGCTAAGTGCAGAAGGAAAAGGGGAAGTCAGATGCTGGCTTATGGCTCATGTGGCCTGTGGACAGGGAATAAATAGAAGAGCAGGAGACTCAGCCAAGAGAGAGAGTGGCTTAGTCCCATTGTGAAGGAGTCTTCACACTGTAGTTCTGCATGCACGTTCACATACTACACCCTGTGTGTTCACACTCTTATGTGCACATGCACATTCATTCACACAGCCACGCAAGTGTGCGAGCGTGTGCGCACACACACACTGTCCTCACTGGTACACACACTCACTCATACACTGTGTGCTGAAGCCAGCTGTACCAACTCACCAGAACCCACCATTAATTTTCAAGAATTTGAGGTGTTTCTAAATATAACCACTTTAATTAAATTATACAAACCTATCATTAAAGAAATTATTTCAGAAACAGCACTGATAAACATACAAAGCTCATCACCTCCCAGATCTTTTGCTGAATTTTACTCTGTGGTCTAGGCACGCCTGTCAGATTTGAAGGAGGAAGCGGTGAGTGTTTCCTCTCCCCATCCTCACGTGCAATAAATCAACAGGCCCAAAAGCAGCCACAACATGAGGACTTAACCACAGAGAGCAACAGACACTACACACTGAGGCTTCACGGTTTGCTTGGAGACTTCTTTCCAGACATTTACTGGCACGCCACGGCTCCCAAGGCACACACCCAATATCCTCCCCAAGCCTTCCACGTTCTCAGCCTTCCACACGGCTATCACTTGGTGTCTAAGGAAATGGTTCTAGAATCCCCTGAGCAACAAATCCTGAGGCTCTCACATCCCTTCTACAAAATGGCACAGCACTTTTGTTTAGCCTGTGTACACTCTGTGATATGCTTCCAATCATCTGCAGATTGCTCATAATACCTAATACGCTGTAAATGCTATGTAAATCATTGCTGCATAGTATTGTTTAGGGAATACTGACAAAAAAGTCTGCACCTGTTTTTTATACTATAAGTTTCTTGAATGCAGAGTATTCAGATACACGGAGATGGATGTGTGTGTGTGTGTGTGTGTGTGTGTATACATACATGAATATATGCATACACATGCACATACTCACAGTCACACATTCTATCTCTTAAACCCAAGCCAGCACATTCTCCTCCCTAGCATGTTCTTCGAGATCAGTAGCACCCACACTCAGGAAAAAGTGTAGAGACTGCTGTAAGCCCTAAGGAACTAGGCTTTTCTGTCTTCCTTGGCCCTCTACTGGTCCTCAGTGCTGCCTTAGTTCTGCCTTGCAACCAGAACCTTCATGCCTCACTGTCCCTTGGAAGGTAAGATGATGGATGACAGAGATTGGTCATGGTCAGACTAGTGACCAGCTGAGGCTGGGAGCTCTTATAAAGATGGAGGGATATGACCGGATGCCCCAGCCCAGGTATGCAGGCTACTCTCGAAGCAAAGATAGGGAGCCAAGGATCCCTATGGTTCCATGTAGCTCTGCTTTAAAAACATTCCTAAATCCCAAATTAAACCTATCTATATTAATTAAGATCCAGGATATGCAGAGCTAATGGGATGGCTAGCCCATTCATCACAAGCTAGTTACCTCCCGCCAGAACCTCTCGGGTCAGATTACAAATGGGATGTGGAGTAGGGGCCGGGTGGCAGGATATTATACTGAAATATAATTTGAACTTTCCTTCCAAAATACCATCTTCAAGCTGATCCATCACTTGTTTGCCCCCCACCCGGGCCTGCCACAAGTGAGGGCTGAAACATGAGGCCATCCATCACTGGCCACCAAAAGGGCCTGGAAATGCCAGAGCTGCTCTTGGGCACAAAGGAGGATGCACACAACTGCACTGATAGTATGATCAATGTCAATGGGAGGGGCCCATGAGATGGGTGTGTGGATGCAGGAATGAGCATCACCCCATCCTCCTCCCAGAGGGATAGCTTCATCCTGCCAGCAGCTCAGGTCTTGGGAAATGAGCAAGGAACCCTCATTTATATAGCAGCTTCTCTTTACCGCCTCCTAGCACTCATTCCTTCACTCTTCCTATCCTCCTCTCAAATGCAAAGTATTTATCCCTTCTCTACAGCTAAGGACTGGGGCCCAGAGACTACATTAAGACTCAAAGGATCTGATGTGCACCCAGCTGCAGCCCCAGAAGCATGAAAACCAAAGCAGTTGAGCAGCAGGGACTATAATCTATACCCCAGTCTCCAGGAGGTTCCCTGACTTCTGGGCCAACCTCAGCATCCAAAGGGCATTGTGGCAGCAGCAGGCATCTATAAATAGTGATCCAGGAACTTATTCAAGGTTGCATATTCTCACCTCCGACCACTGAGCTAGGCACACAGTAGCAGCTCAATAAAGTTATACAGAAAAAAAATTAAATTAACCAATGAAATCAATCCTCCGTGCAAGGCCAGAAGCTTGGGTGTGATAAGAGCCCACTGGGTTGGTGCACAAGCTCACACCAGAACTGGGTTATATAAGCTGGGGCCTATATAGCACATGCCTCTGTCCACTACAACCGGAAGTGATGGCCACAGGGAAAACTCTGGCAGGGTTGGACATGGTGTCAAGCCTTGGGTGTTCCCTGTCTCACTTTCTGACTCAAGTTCTGTCATTGTCCCTGTTTTACAAATAGAAGCTGAGACTGGATGAGGTAAGTGTCAGCACCAGAGTTCAAGTCCATAGATTCCAAATCATCTGCTCTTCACCTCTCTGATCACAGATTGCTATGTGATCAATACACAGGTTGCTCTGTGTAGGCTCTGTGTATTGTCAATCTCCTTCACCTCCCAGGGAAATGAATAATAAAAAAAAAATAAATCCCCACTTAGCAAGGTCCCTGACTCCTAAACCAGCATTATCAGCCACACCATTTATAGAACATTGGGACTGTTCATGGTGGCCCCAGAACAGTGCTGCCCCAGCCTGCAACCAACAACTCAACACCATAGTGTCCGGCTCAGCCCAGACAGGAGGCACCTGTCCTGTAGCTCTCCTAGGAAACAGCCGTGCAACCTCTGACCAGGGCGTCAAATGGGTTCTTGCCTAACACAGAGCTACCTTTTCCACCCACTCCTCAGAAGCAGCTGGAGATGCAGATTCAGATTCTGAGGCAGAATTTTCATGGTGATTATAGCAATTTCCAAGTTAGAGGGAAATGAGCACCCCAGAAAGTATATAGAATCAATCCCACTATTCTGGAGTAGCAATAAAACTCCATTAAGAATGAAATATGAGCAGTTTGTCATAATCCCTGTCACAGGGAGAAAAGAGAGATCCAACTGTGTACTGTTTGTCACAGATACCAAGGCACCTCTGATGATAGGTGGCCCAAACCCCTGCCCATCTCTATACCTTTGCCCTTTCCTCCTACACATCAGCACTAAGCCAGGGGACAAACAAGCATGAACAGTCCTCAGAACTCACCAGTGCAAGTAGGAGCCAGAGAAGACAGAGACACACACACACACACACACACACACACACACACACACACACACACACACACACAACACATGATTCAGTGGCTGTTCTGCCCTCAGACACCTGGAAGTCTACTCCTGGAAGGCGGGAGGTCAGAAAAGAAAGAAATGCTACCCAGATGCCAGCCGAGCAACATGAGCTAAAAAATAAACAAAACACAAAAACAACAAACCTTCCCTTGGCAGCTCAGCAGCACTGGACTCCATGGATGGGACCGGGACACCTGTCGCTATGGAGGGTTGAGGAGTGGATGCCCAGTACATCTCACGTCATTTATTCCCACAAGCTTCTCTTCTACCATAGCAACGCCTCCAGTCCTCTAGTTTCAAACCCCTTCCACGCCCAACTTAAATCACCTCCCTTGGCTCTGCCAGGACTTCCGGATGCATCTACTGACTTGGAAACGTACACTTTGAACCTAATCTAGCCAGATGTCTTGATTCTAATCTCCCATGAGCTCCTTCCTCCATCTCAGGATTCATCTGGATTTTTCACCTTGGTTGGATTAGGAAGCTCCTAAGAGATTTGTAAAGCACACCTCTGAGTGTGTCCATAGAAGACAGTCCAGGTGAATTAACGAAGACCTGCCCTGAAGGTAAGTATCACCACTCCCCAAGTTAGAGTCTAGGATATAAAGGAAGAAAAGGAGAGAGCCCAGGGACGCACGGGCACACCCTCCCCACTTCCTGACTGCCAGGAGGTAAGCCGCCTTCTCCGCACCCTCCCATCTCTCCGGTGCATGGATTCATATGGAGCCACACCACCCTGGACTGGAACCTCACAGCATCTGCTAAAACAAACCTTCCCCTTAAAGTTGTTTATGCCAGGTGTTTTCGACAGCTACCGATAGGTTGTGTGAATCAGGTTTCTGCTGCTAATAATACATACCTAAGGTAATCTGCTTATTAAGAGAACAGATTCCCATCATCTCAGTGTTTTTGAGGTTACAGTCCATGGTTGGGAGGCCACGAGTGTTGGGGCCACTGTCAAAGTATCGCATTATCAAAAGAGTACATGGCATCACAAAGGTACTCACCTCGTGGTCACAAAACAAGAGAACAAAGAGACTGTAGTCTCCCCTTAAGGACAAACTTCCTATCACTGTGACTCTTGATAGGATTTAGTATCACACAAGAAAAAAATATCCCTGGGCGGCGTGCCTATTAGGAGCTTGTAGCCTGGGCTAACGGAGGAGGAAGTTCTCATCCTAAAGGGGAGCAGTACCACTCCAGGGGTTCCTGGAGGGAACTAGAAAGTAGCTGAGTGCCACACTTCATCTCACTCTGCTTTCTGACCAAAGATACAATGTAACCAGTCACCTCTCATTCCTGTGCCATATCTTTGATGACAAACCTAACACTTCTTTTAACTACCTAAACTTGCTTCTTGTGCGATAATTAGTCACCGAGATAAGAAAAATAACAAATACATCCCTAAGGGCCATAATACCACCCACTAAGCCCCATCTCTTAAAGTGGGGACCACTCCCAGTGGTGCCATAGGCTAGGAACTAGGCCCTCTATGATATGGATCTCAGTGCTATAATTGAATATCTTAAAATACAAGCGACTGAACGAACCATCCACAGAAGCAGCATCACAAACCATCCAACTGAAAACATGTCTCTCTGGCAATCTCCCTTTCTTCTTCCCTCGCCTGTAATCCAAAAGATACCCATAAACCTTCTCTTCTACCACCACCACTGCTGTCCTGCCCATACCATCATCTCTTCGTGAAACCATTCTGACAGGTCAGCCTGGCCTCTTGGATCCCAAGCCAGATCCACGCAATGTGTCCACACAGCAGCGACTTCTCCAAGCAGACAGCAGACCAGGTGCCTGCCCTCCTTAAAAAGCCCAGCGACCCAACAGAACCTATGAGACCCAGTGTGACTTCCCCTGCCCCTGTCTACAGCACAGCTGGTTGCTCTCACTCCTCCCTCCCCTCCAGCCATGCAGCTCTTCATTCTCTTTCAAACTCCAGACTCAGTGTCTCCTTAAATATTTCAGGCGCGGCTCCTTCTGCTCTAAAACTACTCCAACAGTTGTCTTACTGCCTTCTTTAATGTACCATATTATCGATTTGAACATCCATCTCCAGAAACCATCTAAAAGCCAGGTGGGTGTGGCAGCCACCTGTAAGTTAACCTAAGGAAGTAAGAAATAGGGATTCCCCCAGAGTAAGCTGACTAGTAAAACTAGCCATATTGCCGAGCTTTTGGTATGACTGAGAGACCCTGTCCCAATGAATAAGGTGAAAGTACAATTGTGAATGAATGTCAACATTAACCTTGGGCCTCTACAGGCACACACACACGCTCACACACACCACATATATACACCACACACTCACACATCCCACATACATACAAACGCATGCACAGGTGCACATACACATACACACCCATACACACACCACATACATACACATACATACGTACATGTGTGCCACACATACACATATACACAGGAACACACCACATATATACAACACACGCACCCATTCACACCATGCGTGTACAAATAAACATGCATGTATGCCTTCATACACACACACACATATATGATATATGATATATATGATGTATGACATATGACATATAATATATATAAACACACATGGGCACCACCACATATATACACACAAAGAGAAGCAGTTGAAAATGGCTAACATTGAGAAAGGGAGAAACAATAGATATTGACAATAATGGGAGGAAAGATAAAGACTTACTGCTGATGAAGGTATAAACAGGCACAGCTATTATGGAAATCAGTATGGAGGTTTCTCAGAAAGCTAAAAATAGAACACACTACCATCCAGCTGTGCCGCTCCAGGGTGTGTACCTAAAGCACTGTAGTCAGTGCGCCACAGAGAAGAGCCTTGCATCTCACCCCCATGTTAACTGTCGCACTATTCGCAATGTCCAAGAAATGGAACCATCCTGGAAATCCATCCACAGATGAGGGAAGAAAGAAAGCGTGGAACAGACACACAATCAAATTGTACTCAGCCATAAAGAAAAATGAAATCGTAGCATCTGCAGCAAAATGGATATAACTGAAATTGTTATCTTAAGTGAAATAAGTCAGATTCCAGAAGACAATGTGTGATTTCTCCATATGCAGACTCTAGTTTTAAACGTGTGTGTGTGTATGTGTGTGTGTGTATGCTGGTCATAAACGTAGAAAGAGAAAAATGAGAATCTGAAGAGATGAGTCCATGTATAAACTGCTTGCTGTACACACATGAGGACCTGTGATTTCAAACCTCCAACAGCCATGTGAAATCCAGGGACAATAGAGTGTTTATGATGCCCCAGGCTACACAAACAGTAAGCTCCACATTCAGTTAGAGATCTTACCTCAAAAAATACGATGAAGAGCAATAGAGAAGGGTTTCTGATGTCAATCTCCGGCCACACCCAAACAGGGGAAAGCACATCATGGGCATGTGTGTGTGCACAGGTACACATGCATGAACATGAACTCCACTCATGTGAAACCATGGGCCACATTTGATGTCACCGAAGGAGTCCTTCACATGCACTTCTCTTTTACTTTCAATCCACCAGAATAAGAAAAATAAACCTCTCTTCTCATAAGTCACCCAGCACCAAGTATGCTGCTCTAGGAGCTGAGGCAAACTACAATAAATATGAAAATATCTCTACGCAAGTGGGAGTGTGAAAAAGCGTGTGTGAGCAGCTAAGGGGGAAGAAATGCTGCATATACTGAGTCTATCTCACAAAAACAGACACTCAAGACCACTGACCACACCCCCAAGACCACACAGGTGAAGAGGGGAGAGTGCTACCCTGCTGCACTGTGGCAGAGGTCAAACGTAGAGACTGCAGCATAAAGGGACCAAAGGAAAAAGTCTGAATTCCCGCTAAACACTGCAAAGGAGTCTCACCATCAAGAGAAATGTGAGCAGGGCAAGAAGAAACAGGCAATGGATGCATGTGTAGCTGGCTGCTGTCTTGCATCTCTCTCTTCTTCTGGGAACATTCTGGTTAAAGGAATGTCTCTGCATCTTATTCTATTCTAGTTTGTCAGTTCTGGTGGGAACTGCCATCTACAGCAGCCAGTTCCCCATGTGCTGGAGACAGCTCACTGAACCAAGAGAGGTCATATGATTTAGACTAAGCTATTCAGGGCCTTTCCCTGTTTATGATGTTGTTGTTGTTGCTGTTGCTGCTGCTGCTGCTGCTGTTGTTGTTTTCCCTTTTTTCAAACTCAAACTAAAAGACAAAGCTTGCTACATATGGCTCAAAGGCTTAGTGCTGCCATGTTCTTGCCCAGTGGAGAGAGCACAACTGAGGGACTAAGCTAATCTGCCAGGAGAGAAAGAGAAGAAGCTTTGGCCACAGTGTAGAGTTCCAGACTCAACAGACCAAGAACCTAGACATTCCCTGCCCACTGGATGAGACAGTCCATGCTGGGAGTCTCCATCCATTGCCAAAAGAGAACTGCAAGAGCAAAAGCAAATAAAGCACGAGACTTGTAGTACGAGGTGGTGCAAGGCATCCTGGGACAGAGGAGGGCAGAAGACACTTGAAGAATAGAGAGACAAACGCAGGAGACCGGAAGCAACAAAAGCCAGGATGGTGGTTCTGTGAAGGTTTGTTGAAGGAAAAGAGTCCCTGCCTTTTGCAATGGAGACTGAGAAGCAGGAATAACACCCAGAAAGGAGCTCCCCACACCGTGGGTCAGAGATCCAGATGGCAGGCACTTCAGAGACATTTAGGAGGTGGCAAATAAAAAATGAACCAGGCTTCCCAGAGAAACAAAACCAGGCAAGATCTACTTCACATGAGCTGTGCCTCACCTATCATGGCTGCTGGACAGGCTAGAAGAATAAATGTTCTCAGGCAGAAACTGACTGTGCAATGTAGAGGGAGATTTCCCTCTCGTGGCCTTTTTGATTGGATGAACCTCACCCAGTTTTTGAAAGATAATCTCTTTAACATATGGTCATCTGATTGGAGCTATTGACCAATCTGCAAAGTACCCTTGTGGCAATACCCAGATTACCATCTGGTTGAGTTAATTGGGTTTACAGCCTAGCCTTTCACACACATCAAACTCACCATCCCAGAAGTTAAGAGCAACCCAAGGGCAGAGTGTGGTAGTAAGTACAGAAGACAGGTTCAAGGCCCTTGGATCTCAGGGAAAGATGTGCACTGAGGGAAGGGAGAGATTAGGGGAAGGAAGTCTCTTCTTCCTGTTGTGCAGGGAGATAAATGGGAAGGAAGGGAAGCCGGGAGAAGGATGAAATTACAGGAACTAGTCTTAAAGGCAAGGGGCGTGAATAGAGCAGGGGAGGGAGGGTAGTAGGGTAGAATCTGCACACATGGTCTGGATATAAAATATCTATCAAAGGCTCGTGGGTTAAAGCTTGGATCCCAGTACAGTGCTCAACAGGTGAAATTTTGAAAAGTGGCTGGATTGTGAGGACTCTGACCTGATCAATGATAGATTCAGGTTTGATGAACTATTGAGAGGTGGTAGGAGCTGAAAGATAGAGCCTGACTGGAAAAGAGAGGCCCCAGCCAACTCCAGCTCCAACTCCTCCCTTAGTTTCTCTGACTCCCGTAGAATGAACACTGCACTATACTTGATATTGTGTCTCCCTCAACGCTCAAAGGATTCAGTCTAGCCAACCATGGACTGAAACCTCTCAACCCGTGAACCAAATCATCGTTCCTCCCTTGAGTTCATTTGCTTAATAAGTCTTCTGTTACAAGCAGTGAAAAATAGTTCATATAGCATTCACAAGTGACCTCCCATGGACAGCAGTCAATCCATATAAATGCAGGACCAGAGTGGACCTGCTGCAAATCTTAGTCACAAAATTTTAAGGGGACATAGTCACCCCGACTTTGTGTATAAGGGCATTAGGACATTAAGAGTCCTGCTAAGCATCAAGGTTATGCACGTTAACACAGGAAGGAAGGGGGAGGAGAAGGAGAAATTCCAGGCACTGCCCTATAGTTCTTGCAGGAAAATCCAGACACCCACACCCAGTAGCCTGGAGACTATCTGCCTCTCTCCTAGATGCCACTAACTCCTGCTGAGCCGGAATAAAGGGCAGTATGTCATATCATGCATGCAAAAGCTCCTGAGCCTCCTAATTCTCTAGCAAGAATCCTTCAGCACAGCTCTCTGCAGGGTCTAGCACCTGTAAATTCTTTCTGACAGCCCATATATGCAGTAGGCCCTCAAGGGGACCAGCATGCAACAGGAGATACCTAGGTTCTTCTGTGACTAAGCTTCAGTGTATTGAATGTTGGTTCATGGTGTCTGCTTTCAGAACCCTCTCCCACAGGCAGCTCTAAGTTGGGACACTTCTGTGACTTTATGTTCTTGGACCACTTAGCACATCCCCATGGAAGAAAGTGAACGAGAAGTCCAGGGAGCAAAGTGGGGTTGTCCTGGGATCAGCTACAGTCAGCCCCACTTAGAAATGTGAGATGTCAATGAATGTATGTGGTACCCTCCTCACCATCATCAGGCAGTAGGAGCATCTTCAGGATCACCTGCTGCTACTAAGGGCTGCTGTATCCTGACCTCAAAGATGGCTGTTAAGGTTTGAATCCAGCTGTTTGGCAGGCTGCCTTGAGTCTCCAGAACGATGCTGGAGCCCTGAAATGTTGAACCAGCACAACCTAAATAAATAGCAGAAGTCCTCCCAAGACACCATCAGGAACAGCCAAGACTCTTGGACTTTGCTGTGGTAGGCCATGCCAGAACACCACCCCACTCATTTCCACCTGTATCAAAGTGATATGCAGCACTACCCTCCAAGCAGAATGCCCACCATACTCATGAGTTCAGCTGAATCTTCTTGCAAATACCATCACACTGTGCTTGTCGCTGTGACCATTCCCTCATAGAAGGAGGAAGCATGAAAGTCAGGGGACCCTGACCTGAATAAACAGCCACGCCTCCCAGCCAGTTGTATACAATTCTGCCCTAATCAGATATGGTCTCAGGGTCTCAGGGAGGCCTGAGCCTCAGAGTCATAAACTGGGGAAAGAGGAAGAAGGGGGTTCTCTCTGTGTAACCACGCAGCAGATATAATCCATGCTAAGTACAGACCATCCAGGAGAGGTACTTTAGGGTCCTCCATGCTCCTATCAGTAACCCCTCACCCATACGCTATAAGCCCAATAAACCCATCCATTCCTCAAGGTAAACTCTGATGGAATTGAACTTTAATTAGCTATTAGGTCCTTAGGAGGGATGTGTAGACATTTTCTTAGTCTCCCCAGGGAGAAAATGTGAACGACACATAAGACTTAATGAACAATGTCACATATGTGTGTAGCAACTCAATGGATATCAGCTGCAGAGACCATCATTGAGAATTGGTCATCCAAAATTCATACACCTCCTGACCCTTCCCCTCAGAAAGCAGCCAAGGGGCCCCTGTCCTATGGTGCCTCTCACAAATACCCTGATTTCTGACCTTTTCAAATTCCCTCTGTTCCATGGGACATCTCCATCCCCATCTCATGGTTCCTGGACCCAGAGGAGCCTATGAATGGTTGCAGATGGACAGAAGACACAAGAAATACCATAGGGTCCAACTGAGACCCATACCAGGAGATGCTGGAGATTCTGCTGAGGAGTATGTATATGAGAGGTAGGAATCAGCTAGGTGTCCAAAGTCTGGTAGTACACGCTGAGAACACAGAGGTCAAGTGGTCTCCACACTGTCCAGTGCAGCAGCCTGAGATAGCAAGCTTCTCCACTAGAGCTAATCGACCTGGGATAGGCTGTGTGCACAAAATAGATGTTGAATTTCAAAGGCTTATTATGAAACAAAGAATGCCAAATATTTCATTTTTAACTTTAATGTCATGTTCAAATGACAATAATGAGCTAAATTAAATATACTAAATTAATCCACCTGTTCCTTCTTACTTTAAATTTTAAATTACACGTGCGATTCATGTTATAGTTTGGTTAGACAGAGTTGTCCTAGAGATTTGTCTTTCTCAGCGCGGCTACTCACCATGCTTGGGAGAAAGGTAGGATTGCATAGTGGGTAAGTCAGCCAGAGTTTATTACTAAGCTCTACCCTTACTGACAACTTGACAAGGGGCAACTTGCTGAGCCTCACTGCCCCTTTAATTCTCCCTAGGGGGGAGGTTCAGCAAATTGTTCAATGTAAGACAGAGATGATAGTGCCAGATTGACGAACATCTTACGACAATTGGATAAATTAGACTATGGGAACCAGGGAGATAATTATCCAGCATATGGCACTAGCTACCACTACCACCAACAGCACAACCCTCATCATTACCAACACCATCAAAATAATATCTACCACCATCATAACCAGCATCATCTCCATAGACAGACCTCTTGTCCATTCTATATCTCTGCATACCAAATCCCTACACTAGGAGTTTAGGCCAGGGTGGGTCTGATTTCTATAGTCAGACCATCTAAGGCAATGCTCGGGTACTCAGTCTTGTTAACCCCATGCTGAGTCCTAAGATGCCTTACATGGTCCCCTCTGTACCTCTCCTCCCTCTGTGCTGGGCTCTCCAAACCACACAGTTTTCCATCCTGGTCACCTATTTTTGTCCTTTCTCATTCAGTATCTAGCTCCCAACATCCCCCAGCCCCCACAACACACAGACTAATTAATACTCTTGAATGACTTCAGGTCCAATGACATCAACTTTACCTAATCACACAGAGGAAGAAAGCTCAATGGATGACTTCTAGCACGTGAAGGAGAGGGCTGCATGCCTGGTCAACAGAACATTGGAAGGCTGAGAGGTCAGGAGCCAGCTACCTGCATGTGGTCACCATTGCAGGCCCAAGTGCCTTCCCAGATGGGCTAAGCAGTGACAATCATTTTTTTAGCAAACTCTAGTGCTACAGTGAGTACCAGGGCACTTCTATGTACCAGAAACCATAGACTACACATTTAGAACTCACAACCGTTCTTTCAGATGGCAGTAAGTATCCCCATCTTCATAGATCCATAGTCTGGAAGCTTAGAGGGGTGAAGTGCCCTGCCAAGGGTTCTCAGAGTGTAAGTGCTAAAGTGAGCTGTGGAGTCTAGGGGAATCAGACTCAAACACTGTTCCTTAAGAGAGGTAGAGCCCACTCTCAGCAGAGACTGAGCACACGAGAAACATGGCCCCTTCTTAGAGAATGAAAACTTGCATCCATTTGCAACATCAGCTTGGAACTGTCTCTCCATCAATGCCTAAGGCTCATGAGATAGTGGCCTAAGAGTAAATAGAATCAGGACACTTGGAGAAGTGACTTGGTAGAAGAAGCTGTGTCTGGACAACCACATACAAGAAGAACTAGTGTTGAGGAAACTCACTTGGAGACAGGAGTTGAGACCATGAGAAGTGGCTATTCCAAAAGAAATACCCTAACCACATATGCACAAGGAACAGGGAGGCGTAAGAATTGCCTTGGATGAGAGAGTTTCTAGGGCTCAGGCTAGAAAGCTGACAAGGCCTTCCCTAGGGTGTGGGCCCTTGAGGAGTCCCCTGGAAGGCTCGCCTCTCATCCATCATCGCATATTTCCCAGGATTCTTAGAGCTCGGAGCCATACTAACCTCATCCTCGTTTTGGCAGGGCTTCTAAGCATGGGGAGCATCGATAATTTGCTGGCTGAATTGCCAGCACCATGTGGCTGGCCAGCCGGGGGTGGGGTGACCACAAAGGAACCGGATCACCTGGAGGGCTGGGGATGGGAAGAATTGATGAGAACATCTCTATCCAGTAGAAAACAAGGAGGAAAATCAAACAAAAATTACATCCAGCCTCTTCCTGCTAAACCCAAATCAATAGAGAAGACAGAAAAACAAGTGTGTTTTATCTTGCACGAACTTCAATTGTCACACTTTGTTCAGAGAAGGAAAATGCCAGCAGTCCCCTAGGAAGGGCTCAGAGCAGCTAGCTGCAGCTGGATCTGTTCTGAATGATGGAAGCCATACATCCAGCCATGGGCCTGTGACAGGACACGTGAGTGGGGTGTCATTTTGCTTCCACTAAAACTAAATGTTAAACAACAGGTGTGTAGTGGTGACAGCAACATACTACAGGGGTCTCCAGACTCTAGGATCCTTGAGTGGGTGCTATCCTCAGCAGCAAGCCCCAGGGCGGGGTAAGGAAAGAGGATGTGCTTATCACAGGAACGGGGTGAAATGTCAGCTCCCTTGTTAGGTCCAAGAATTCTATCCTCCAAGATCTGAAAAAGGAGCCTGGCACCTCTCCCTACCCACCACCAAAAGCCCAGACAGTCACACATTGTGTACTATACATGCCCTAAAGGGAGGGAGGAGGCAGGCTACAGGGCAAAGAGCTCCATCACAGGACCTCACGGAGCTTTCTTTGAGTAAGATGAAGAACCTCTCAAATCCAGTTTCCCTTCCCAGTTCTGCAGGTTTAATCTTCAGAAACAAGAAGTTTCTTGTGCATGAGAAGAGTCAGGCCATACTGCCATACACACACAAAGATCTTCTCTGCCAGGGCCTGGGCTGGCCGGGTGTGTGTTGCTGGGCATGTGAGGTTACTTTGTGCAACCATTTGTCAGATAAGCAGCCGCAAAGAAGGGAAGCCTCTGACTTGCCACTGTCCCATTCCCCATCACCTGTGCTAAAAAAGGACAAGGATGGGTCTAGACATTAGGAAGGGCTCCTGGCTCAGATGTTGGTGGAACATGATGGGAGAAGAAAGCACGGATGGAACCACCTCCACCTGGATGGCTTTTGCCGGAATCAGGGACAGGCAAAATACAGGTAATGGTTGTGCCAAGTACACCTACCTGCATAGTCATTCATTCAATTCCCACAGCTCCACATTATGGCGCCTGAGGCCCCTGACTTCCCTATGCCAAGTGTCCCCTCCTGGGCCTATGAAAGGTCGGTAAGGAAAGCATGGAGCAAAGAACCACTAACTACTCCTCAGTATTATGTGTGTCCCCTGGAGGCTAACTTTGATGGACAGATCAGGAGACAGATGTGGAGAAATGAGGTCAACCTCCAAAGGGGAAAGCAGCACTAGCCCCAAAGTCAGACTTAGCAGGTGTGCAATGAGACACAAGGGCAAGCCGAAGCTGGGATAAAGCCAGAGAAGAGATGCAGGAGCAGATCACAGGCTTGTGGCCTGACCAAGGGATGCATACCATGAGTATGAATAGATGGTAGCAAGCCCTCCCATCCTAATGGTGGGATGTATGTCCATTCCCTCTTCCAAATTCTTTCTGACAACTGAGAAACCCATAGATGGGCTTAGACCTATGTATGAAAATCAAATACTTCTGACACTTGCCCTTGACCCCCTCATAGAGAAACCAGACCCAACTGCCCCAAGGCTTCTTGATCGACCCTACTCATGATAGAGCAGACAGAATCTCTGATGCACAGGCTCCCTGGGGAGAGGAAATGGGGAGGGGCAGCAAAGTGGTAGGTAAAGGGGAGTAGCATGTCCAGGAGGCAGAGACCTTTCTGGTACAGTGCAGTGAGGAACCCGGAGCAGCTGAGGCAGGAGTGCTGGCCTAGACCCACTACTGGATGAAAATATAATTCATCATACCTTATTTTCCCCTAGGAATAGGTTTCAGGTAATGCCAGCCTTCGGCTGAGATGGACTACCACCATTAGGTTCTATGAGGTGTGGATCTTCCTTCCAGATAGGTGTCCTGGCGGGGTACAAGAAGTGTAGCTGACCCACACTGTGGGTATGCGTCTTCCATGGGTCCCAGACGCATGCCTCATGGGTTATCATGTTGGAGAAGAGTACCCTAAATAGCACATCAGCATAGAGGCCCGAGGAGGACAGCAAGCCTGAGACTCATGACTAGTGGCCTTTATTCATCCCCTTTCTGGCTCTGGGCTGGCAGATGCCACTCCAAATGATAGAGATTCTCAGCACTGGCTTTCAGGCCCCATGGCTGAGCTGAGCCTGGGGCAGGTGGGGGTGGTCCCATTCATCTTAGCCTAGTAGGCTCTCAGTGGCCCCATGCTTCCCTGGAACTCACAGCAGAGACAGCTGGAGGACTTTAAGGGAGAGCTGTCCCCCTGAGCATGGGCCAGGGCAGTACCTTTTCAGCATGTTTCTTCAAGAGCCTCCATTCACCTTTCAGCTTGTAAGCCTGGCATGGAGACAGAACACTGGCATTCACAGACAGCATGGCAGTGGCCAACAGAAGCCACAGAGCAGGGGTCAGGGCGGAGACCTTGAGCCCTGCAACTGGACTCGGGTAGCGCTCTGGCCCAGAATCACAAATAGGAGATGCATTTGGGAAGCTCGGGTCAGTTGGTGGCAGTGGAGGCTCTGTTTTGTGGCAGGGGATATGGGGACGTGTCAGTAGTCTCTTAATTAATCTCTCTGGGGAACTGAGGAAGGGGCGCTGCCCTCATCTGTTCCCTAGGTTCTCAGCTGTTCACGTTGCCTTCTGGAAGCTTGCAGGGAGACAAAGAAGACTCTTCATCCTGAAGCCTCTCCCCTACCTGGACCTGCTCCTCTGGCCAGCCAGCCCCTGGGGCCCAGGTGGCAATCACTGGCCACATAAACCCTCCTAGCACTCACATGAGCTACAGGGTTCAGCAAGGCAATAGGACCAGAAGGGCTCAGTGAGTAGATTACCCGCTTCAATTATTTTATCTAACGATGACATTTGTACTGTAAAAGTCAGCACAAAAATCAATGAGTTTTAAAGGACAAAATCTGGGGGAGGCTCCAGCCCAACGACCTGAAACACAGCCCAGGAGCTGGGAAGAAGGAGGCCCAGACCGAGGGGTGGGGGGTGGGGTGGGAGAGACTCGGGATCCCACGTGGGTACACTCAGGCAAGCAGCCTGCAGGACATGATCAGCATGAAGGTCCAGCCTGGAACCCTGACTCCTGCTCCCAGCTTCACATTCTTTCGTTCACATATGGACACTACTCCAAGCAACTTTCTGAATACAGATGGGCATGGTAAGACAGACCTGCATTCACTCAACAGTGTGTGAGGACGGACGTGCCATGAGCCAATCACTGTACAACCAATGGGTCATTTACAATTAAACACGGGCCGAGGATTGCTGGTTACAATGGCAGGTAGAGCTTCCAAAACCCTGACTTTAATCTGAGGATCACAGAAGGTATTCACAGGAGTGCATAAGGAACAGCATCCAAGTGGACAGGGGCAAGAAGAGAGACTGAAAGCTTGGGGTTCCCGAAGGGCCTGAGTAAATCCATACACCCTTCCTCCTCCAACTCCATCCCAGCATTTATTCAGCCCTTCCCTTAGGGGCTCCAGATGCAGAGAATAAAGGCGGGGGCATGGCCCATCTCCCTTCACATCAGAGGCATAAGCCATGATAAAGCAGTCTAGAGACGTTCATAGATGCAACATGGGTATCCAAAAGCCAGGGAGATAGGACAAAAAAACAGTGGGCAGAAACGAGTTATAAAGGGCTGAGAAGAAACTGGGGGAGTCAAGCAAATGGATCCCACCTTGCACACTGTTCCGCCAAGGCAGAATGTACACCTGACAAGACGAAAGACCACAGAACAGCCAATCAGGGTTCCCACCACCCTCAGCTATGTCCAACAGAATGGAAAGATTCTGTGATCCCAGGAGTTTGCCCTCAATGCAATTCCCTCCTCCCCTCTGTTACATCCTGGTGGGCTGGGGTGGGCACAAGGTGGGAAGGGAGGTGGTAAACATCCAGACTTAAGAGGAACGGTCATTGAAAGCACCTGCGGGTTGTTAAATTGTCCAGGCTCAAACCTCCTGGGGGAGATACCTACCTAAATAGACCCTTTTGTATGGGAAGGACCAAGGACTGGAGACGGGGAGTTCACAGGTAGGACCCACAGGTAGAACAGTGCTGTTTGCTGGTGTCCTGGAGACAGTCGGCCGATGAGTGAGCATCAGGACCCAATGTGGGAACAGTGGTAAAGACCAGTCACTACAGGAACCCACGAGTCAAGGAGGATGGTGTGGTATACAAAGGAGGAAGACCAATAGAACAGCAGTCATTTCTAAGTCCGGATTAGATTTAAGTAAGACTGCAGCTGGAGACGTGGATGGAAGTTAGCTTTGAGGTGGGGGTTGGACAAATGGCCAAGATCAAGGCAAGTGACCTTGAACTCCCTTGTAGAGCACTGTCTCCTCCTCAGATGAGGCTAGAGTTGTGCTGATTGAACATTAGGGCAGAGGGAGAGGGAGAAGCCAGAAGACTGTGGACACAGGAAGATGTTTCATGGTTCATTATGCCTGAGCTAACTATGGAATAAATGTGACCCATGTGAAGCCTCCTTAATATGAGCTCTGTCATTCTCAGCCCTCCTCTTTGTCACTGTCATCTTACTACCATTAACCGAATCTCAGGGTCCAGCTTAATGATGCTTTACAGATGTCCTCTCACACGGTCCTCATGGGAATGCTGTAAGGTCCATATTGCTATCCCATTTTGCCTATGAGATTGCTAAGGCTTGGAGAAAATGAATAAAATCACTCAGTGCTATGCCTAGTGTCCAGGCAGTACCTGGAACCAGGACAACACAACTCCCAGCCCCACAGGAGAAGCTGGTCGAGTTGACGTATAAGTTTAGATCAAAACAAAGTCCTGTGCTTACTTTTCCAAACCAAGGATTTTACAGGACCAAGGTACAGTTTCCATCAGTCCCCAAAGCCATGTCTCCATTCCTGGTGGAACACCTCTGTGTCTAGCTACATCATTAGAGCAGACCGCTGCTCTTTACCCATTACCCCTCACCACCCAGAAGCAATCCTGAACCAGGCCCAACTTCTAGCATCCTATACCTCAGACTCAGAACTTTCCAGTCTTTCTGTGGGGAGATCTACGGACATTCCCACAGACTCTCCTTTCTACTATACCAAGGGATCTGGGACCCTGCAGGAGGGTAAAGGAGGAGTAGCATGCTCCAATCCTGAGGGAAAAAACTGAAAGCTGAAATGTCATGCAGAGATGGCTCCCTCACACTGGACAGAGCTCTGGGATCTCCCACAAGCCCCTGCGCCATCTTGTAAAATAAATGGCCATTCCACAGTTCTGGGTACTACAATTGATGGTGAACCTGGGGTTCTCTTGAATCAAGAAGCACCCTGTTAATCAGGAGTAACATCCCTCTGCATAGTGTAGAAGGACTGTGAGCCAAGCACCCACCATGCCCTGTAAAGCTGTCCTTCCTCTGGTGCTTCAGGTCTGAGTCTGTCAGAGAGCAGCACTGTGAAAGGCAATTCTGGGGAAACACACATATACATGCACTCACGTACACATGCACACGCTCATGCACATACATAGACACACACACACACACATACACACACACACACACATGCACACTTTGATTACAACACTCAGACATGCTCACATATTCAAACATACATTTGCATTACTAAATATCTGTCTTTGTGCTTAGAAAGGCTCACAAGTTAGAAGTGTAGTATCTACTGTAACAACATTCAAAGGTGAACGATTTTCACATAGTAGAAGACAGTTAGGGCACGTGGTAGCCATCCCTGAAAGATAAACGTAGTTCCCTCAAGACCCAATTAGTTCCAAGAAAGCAGTAGTTATAAAGAGAGAGCACTCAAATGCTGGGTTACTCGTGTTGTCATGAATTCTCTACCATGGGTAAGGAAACCAGAATGCCCACACCAGAGGCCACCAGGTGCCCACCTTATTGTGAACTTTTAACCTCACAACTATGCGCCAAATAAACCTTTTTTAAAAAAATGTTACCCAGCCTTGTGTATTTTTCTTGTAGCAACACAAAGAAGACTGAATTACTCCATAAAAACCTTCTAACCCTGTCCCTTATCTCTATGGGATGGATCAAAGGGAACTTGGGAGGGATCTATCAGAGAGAAGGGACAGGGCAGCAGTAACATTCATGAATATGCACAGGCCCAGAGAGTGTGAACTTAACTTTGTCACCTTAGCTCAGCCAGCAGGAAGGGGAACTTAGACCACACAGGGTAACACAGGCTGCTGGCAACAGCAAGACACTCCACTCTGTGTTCAAATGTTTCCTATGGAAGCATGAAGCTGATGTGTGTCCAGGCACTGCAGCGAGCTGAAAGACAGTAGGTCTGACAGGAAGGGTGACTGATCAGTAGTCCAGGATAACTCAGAAGGAGCAGGAGCTAGACATGCCTACAACAAGGACTTGCATCTACCCCAAGGATCTGGCCACAGGAGACCAAATGTGGTACCACAGCCTCTGGTAAGATTTCTCTGATCCAGTTGTGTGGACCCCGGGCTGATGGGTAGATGACACAAGCACTAACAGGCCTATGGAGACATTCTGTAGCCCTAGAGTGGCATCTTGGATGCAGCTTAGCAACAGGCTCTCTGGAAGAAAGCGTGAATAAAGCCTGGTTTATATCATCTGACAATCCCCTTGGTGTAAATGCTTCCAGCAAAGTAACTTCAGCTAAGCCTGAAGATTGAAAGGTAGCTAGTTCAAGCAAGTCTGAGTCAACCCTATCAGGAGCATCCATACAAGACCAGATTTACCACAAAGGTGTAGAGGCGATGCTGAGGAAGAGAAATCCAGGTGGGAGCCAAAGCTACAGCCCTCCAATGGCAATATGGACAGGGTAGCTGGCAGAGGCTGGGAGTAGAGCAAGTCAGAGAAGCACACAATCCCTCCAGAGGGTGCATGGCAACTGTTTAAACCAGTACTTCTGCATTACAGTCACACAAAGTCAACCCAAATTCCAAGCAGCCCAGGTCCTCAGAAGCCAGTCCCAAATCTAGAGGCTATCCTCCCAAAAAGTGAGCTAGATAGCAGCCAAAAACACCTGAATATATTTAAAATCCAGAGAGATAACACCATACCAGTACCTACTTCTAGAGGCCCCTCCAAACTGGGAGCTCCCCAGACGCCTGCTGTAATGAGCAGACCTGCTCCAAGCTCTGCCCTGGCCTGTCTCCAGAACAAACCTCTCTGTTCCCCCTAGAGCCACAAAAAAGCCGTGTGCAAAGGACTAATGTGCACACCCTTCATACACTGGCAAGTACACACACACAACACACATACAATCCACATACAACACACACAAAACACATACACAATACACGCATACACACAATACGCACACAACACATACACACACAATACGTACACCACACCACTTACCACACCACACACACACACGCCACTCCACACACTAACAAACACACAATACAACACACACACACAAATACACATACACACCACACAAACCACACTCACTTGACAAGGGAGGAGATGCCCTTCTTGGGAATGTGTCAGAGCAGAAGCAAAGCTATTTCAGTCGGCATTCTAAAGCTGAATGGACTTTGCTTGCCGTCTATTTTCAGTAGAATGCCAACGCGTTTAAAATAGCATGTTTACTCATAGGTTTTCCCTACACGAAAGTCAAGAAAAATGTTTACCTTCTGTACTTCCTCCCCACTAATTAAGCGCCTTCAGCCCACCACCTCCCATTCAGAGCACCTTCCCTCAGAGGCCCTGGCTCTCCAACTCCATAGCATATTAGAGTCACCTAGGAGCTCTCAATGACCTGTGTCCCCTGTACTGGTGATCCTGAGCATCTGGAGGCAGGACTGGGGCATCTGTGTTTTTACAGTTAGAGTAGTTGTTAACTCCTTGAGGGATGTGCTGTGAGAAGCACGCTTTGGTCCCAGCAGTATAGCAACCATCTAAGCTAAAGGGGGAAGGCCTCTGTTCTTCTCAGTCACAGTGAAAAGAGCAGGAGGGGCTTAGAGAGGAGGCATTTTCCCACCAGCCCCGGGAGCTGGTTTGCAAGCCTAGGGCTGAGAGGAGAGGGAATCCCCAACATCCGGGCCAATTCTGTCCTTCCCATAGGTCAGCTCCCTCTCTGCCTAGCTCACAGCATTTTATGCAATTAAGGAATTATTGAAGGAAGAGAGATAAATTAGGAGATGAGGAATCAATTAGATTAGCTACTAATTAGCTTGATATCTGTTAATAGAGGTGAGACTCTAACTAGTGAAGTTGTTACCAAGACTGGGGGCATCAGCATGTTTCCTGTGGGAACTGGGGGGGCCTGGGGGCAGGGAATGAGCATGGAGGGATCTCGGCATCAAACACCACCTCAGCAACCATTCAGAGGATTTTCGAGTTTCAAGAGGGATTTATTTTGAAAGACCGAAAATGTAGAGCAATGTGTATAATCTACTTTAGGGCGGTGTAGAAGGTTTTTAATTCCAGATCAGTGTGTGGTCATTAAACACACGAGGCAGCGATTTCACCTAAACCACTCACCTCGGTCTCTGTAGCAAGATGCACAGCAAGCATTGTAGAAAGGAAACACTGGAGAAGCCTGCTCTTCCCGGTGACTTCAGGGAGCACCTTGGAATCAGCAGGCCCAGGCAACAAGCCAGGTGCTCCTCTACACTTGCCACAGGGTATCCAATGTAATCCTGAGCTCTGTAATGTGGGAGCAGCCTTTTTCACTTTTATTGAGCTTGCCACAAAATTCACCCTGACATTTAAGTATGCTAGTTTAACATAGCTAGGATTGTGCAGCCACTGCCACAATCCGGCTTTAGAGTACTGCTATGATCCACAAAAGATACTATGTCCATTAGCACCTACCCCTACATGTCCTGACACCCAAACTACCCCAAGTTTCCGGCAGCCACATTCTGTCCCTGAGAGCTTGCATATTCTGGACAACTCATTAAACAGAATCCTGTGACCTT
The DNA here is from genome assembly GCA_028551405.1 of Uromys caudimaculatus. Lineage (NCBI taxonomy): Eukaryota > Metazoa > Chordata > Mammalia > Rodentia > Muridae > Uromys > Uromys caudimaculatus. The sequence goes on along the minus strand of CM052708.1, from coordinate 84,271,791 downwards.
TCCTATTTGGCACTTTTCCCTTAGCAAGATGTTTGAAAATCCATCCATGCTATAGCTTGTATCAGTACTCCATCCTTTTAGTGGCTGAATACTATTCCCTTCCTCGTGCACACAGTAGGTGTTATCTTCATGCTCTGGCTGCCTGTATGATGGGTGCTGCTTTAATTCGTTTTGCTCAAGGGCAGAAGATCACTAAGTGTGCAGAGCCAGGCAGTCGGCCTGCAGAGCCCAACAGAAGCCTCTATAAGCCTAACGCTAAGTACTGCCCTGTTTAAAAAATGAATGCATTGCTTGAATATAATTCTGCAGAAGTATGCAGGGATAAAAGCAGGCTGTCCAGGAAGCCCAATTGATTGCTTCCTCTCTCGTTAATATCTGCTCATTACTTATCCATCCATTCTGCCATCTGTTCCCTCCACTCACTAGCAAGCGACAGCACATACGATCCCACCATAGCTACAGAAAAATATATTACATACTTTGATTTTAGTTCTGATTAAATAAAATGCAATATTTTGGGGAAAGCCATAGACCTGTGCACGCCTTGGCCAAAGGCAGCTGTTCCTACCTGGGATTTACCACACCATGAGCTCTCCTGAAGGAACTTCAGTAGCATGTCTGTCACGTGTAGCACTGTGCATTGTTAAGGGTCAAGGATTCGTGTTTTACCGTAAAACACAATACAATGAACGCACCTTTAAAAGCAAGCCCTTCAATATCTTCCGCTGTCTGGCCAATACTTGGATTCCCAAGATTATAAGATTTTGGTCTCATAAGTGGGGTTTTTAGTAGGCTTTTGTAAAATGATGGTCCTGATAAAGCCCATGGATACAGGCAACTGCTTGTCTCTTAAGACCTTTTACATCTGTACTTTTCTGTCTCCTATTGTGAACTCAAAGGCAGCAGAGCAGGGTTTCATGGGACATTAGAAAATCAAGGGGTTATATGAAGATGTGTCATGGAGAGAGAGACAGATGTACATGAAGGGTAAGAATAGGTTGGGGGAGGGGTTGGAGAGAAGGCTCAGTGGTTAGGAGTGCTTGCTGCTCTTTCAGAGGACCAGAGTCCCAGCACCCGCATCCAACGGCTCATGATCGCCTGTAATTCCAGCTCCAGGGAATCTGACGCTGTCTTCTGGCCTCCACAATGCACACACACACGTGCATGTGTACATACAGAGAGAGAAAGAGACACAGAGAGAGATGAGAGAGACAGAGGGAGACAGAGAGAAGGGAGACAGAGAGAGACAAGAGAGACAGAGGGAGAATAGGCATGAGTTAAATTCAGGTGCAGCTCTCGGCATAAGAATAAGTCAGAAACAAGGATGTGGGAACAGGACAAGGTGCAAGTATGTGACAAATAAGGGGCAAGCTACAGATGCACGCGGGGTAACAGGTACCGTGTGGGCAGGTACGAGCATAGCATGAAGAACAAATGAAACCCTGCGCACAGCGCAGGTCAGACGCAGCCTCACCCATGGTTGCAGGCATAGCTGTGAGCAGATACAAATGGAAAATCTCTAAGCACAGTCTGCTCATTCTCTCTGCATGTTCCTCTTTCTCACCTCCTTAGTCCCCAGGTGCTAGGTCCTCTACTTTCCTTACAAGAGAAAAAGAGAGAACGGAGTTGGGCGCAGGAGGGGAGGAGAGAGAGGGAAGGAAAGGCAAGGCAGCCTGTCTGAAACAGTAACCAGGGCAAGTTGTTGGGCTCACCTCTTAGAGCCCAGACAGGCACAGCCTGGAAGGAAAGAAGAGGAGGGACAGAGGGCGACCAAAAACACAAACTGGGAGGAGGCCGGGAACAGACTCAAAGGGGCTGCTGAGGAGGAAGTCCCTCCTCCTCCTCCCACTGACTCCACCCCCTAGACCCTCAGCCACTCTGCACACTCCAGAGCCACCCCACCCCATCCCCCACTGAGTGTGGAAGAAGGCGAGGGACAACAAGGAAAAATGAACCACAGGGTGGGGGTGTCTGTTAGCACGGGACGTGGTGGCCACTGCTACCAATAATATATGACTATGAATTGGTGTTGAGATGGAGCTGGACAGCATCTTCACAGGCATTTAATTAAGCCCCTTCTCTGCTAAGCACTGGAGATTCAGAGATAAGTAATTGACAGATATAGATGGTCAAATCAATACACAGGAAACACATGGACGGGGAGAATCGTGAACATCTTCCTCACTGCCGGCTGCACACAGACAGGCCTGCACGCACGCACCCACCCATGCACTCACATACGCATCCTAGCTAGTAAATAGGCAAGAACGACAGTCCAGTGCTTGAGCGTGCTGAGCCACAGAATTGTTTATATATTGATATAATCAATTCCTGTAGAGAACACCGACCCCCCTACACCCCCCACCCTACCTACGGCCATCAGACACCAGGATACCCTCCCTCCCTGTCCCCTTCACCCAGCCACTAGCTCCTTGCGCCACTTGGAGCTGTGAAGGGTGGCTTTCACTTTGTCCACAAATGATGGTATTTGTAGCTTTAGATGTGTCGATCCAGGACTTCCTGACAAAAGTCAGGAGCATCATGGTCACCAGTGAAAGTTCTAGAACCTTGGTGAGCCTTGATACCAGGGCAGCTCTGACCCCTCTACTGTTTTGACAAAAATCACCTCAAGGTTTCTGTTCCTTGGTTTCCTAACTTGTCAATGGGGTGATAATTTCTATCTCACGGATTGCTATGAAAATGAAATAATATAAAAGATCCCTAGGCTTTCTTCTGGCATGGTGATTACAGGTCAGTCCTGTGTCTAATCCACCAAGCACACACACACACACACACACACACACACACACACACACACACACACACCCCTCCCTATGGGTCCCCAGCCCCACCCCGCTCAGGCTGCAGAGATTCAAGGAAGTCCATCCTGAGCCTTGTCATAGTGCCATGTGAACAGAAGACCATGGCCAGTGCCTGAGTTTTTGCCACTGTGGGACCTTAGCAATGCCCCTTAACTCCTGTGAGTCCTTGTTCTACATCTGTAAGATGGAAACAGTGATGGCTGCTCTGGTCAATAACAGAACAGATGTGAAAAGATGCCTGCTGAATGAATGCATGTATGAATAAAGCTCTCTCGCAAGCGCCTGGCATGTGGAGCCAGTGACTGAGTTCTCTTCCCTGTGCAATACGACATACAGAGGCAATGCGACAATGCTCTAAGCTGCTTCCTACACTATACCCCGTGTCCCTTACCAGGATTCCAGCCTGGCCTCTCCCAACAAAATCCACACAGCACCCAGCCTAGGACAACCCGGACTGTAACTTGTCCCTGTTGCCCAACCCATGGCCTGTATGTAACCCTGGACTTAGTCCATGTAGTATACCCCCAGTCTGTGCATCTGTGGACCCCATCCCCACTGCTAGGGCTACCCAGAAACCCCATGTCCCCACTTCTTCTCAAGCAAACTACTATCATATCTGCCCCTGTCCCACCTACCTACTCCACCTGCCTTAACTGTCCAGCCTCCAGGGCCAATGCCCACCACAGTCAATGCCTACCACAGCCAATGCCCACCACAGCTAAGGAGCTCGGCCAACTCGTATCTGTTCTTGCCAAGAGTCTTGGTGATCCTGAACATGGCACAGAGACATGGCGGGAAAAGACACCCCTGCCGTCTCTTCAGAGTTGAGGCTCCTCCACAGCTGGTTAATGGCCCCTCAAGAAGTAACTCAGTTCCTTCAACAAACAGCACATGCTTCCAGAGCAATAGCTCTGTCTCCTCTCACCAACTCAAGAACCTTTCTGTCATGTGCTATGTGTCCACCAGTGCTCACACTCAAAGTGTTCCTCATGATGGCACAACCCCTCCTGCAGCTGCCACAATATTTTGCTCACTTGACAAAGAGACTTCCTAAAGAACCTGTAACTGTCAATTCCTCTGTCTCTTCCCACCCTCTCTAGAACTCACTCCCACCGGCTCTGGGCCACTGCACTCCTGTAACAGATCTTGTCAAGCACACCACAGGTCTCTCTGCCACAAATGCAAAGATCAATATCTCCCCGCACCCCCGGCATGCCCCGGTGTCTAGAGAGTAGCACAGGCATGCAGTGAGAGTTTGGTAACATTTGCAGAATGAGTGTATCTGGGGTGACTGGACCATGATTACTTAAGGAGCTGTCACTGTGCCCAGCCTAGGGCCAGATGCTGGGAAAACAGAGGTAAACCAAGCACAGCGCCTGGCTTCAAACATCATAGGCTGGGACAGGAGGAGGAGACCAAGATATGGGAACAAAAGAACAATAGCTACATGTGAGGAACCCAATAGTCATCAAGACATGAAAAGCAGAAATAGCACAGGGGCTGACATCTAATGTTTCTTCAAAGAGCAGGGAAGGTGCTCTCTGAGTCAGGTCTCTATAGGCTATTAAATCAAGGTTGGTGTGTGCAAAGGCACTGAGGCTCCAACCTGTTCTGGGGACTAAAGGGATTCAGGATCACTGGAGAGTAAAGAATATCGGAGTGCAATAAGATGGTATCACAGAAGGGATGGGCCAGTTAGGATGTCTCAAGGTTCAAGAGCGATCAGAAAGAACTGGCATTCTATCAGTCATGGCGGGGAGGGGGGAGGAAAGAAGAGAGAAAGGGAAGAGGAAGAAGGGAGGGAGAGAGGGAGGGTGGGAAGAAGAAGAAGGGAGGGGAAGGGAGAGATGGAGAGGAGAGGAGTGGGGAGCGGAAGGGATGGGAGAGGAGCAGAGAGGAGGGGTGGAGAGATCCATCACTTTGCAATAGTAATGTCACTAGCCAGGACAGCATGGGATGGATTTGGAGATGGAATGATACGTTCAGACCCAGTATAAGTAATAGCCCTAAGCCAAGCATGGTCTGGCTCCCATCTTGAAGTCTAGTATCTCATCTGCTCCTTGGAGCTTCCTAGCCTCCCGCATTGTGAGGTTATTTAAAACCAGTTGTGTGTAGCATATTGTACCTCTAGTTAGCTTGGTTATCCTCCCTTACAGGGAAGCCCTCTGGGTTAGGAAACACCATAATGAAAGCAACTTAGGGAGGAAAGGGTTGATTTGGCTTTTGCTTCCACATCATAATCAAAGGAGGTCACGACAGGAACTCAAACATGGCAGGAACATGGAGACAGGAGCTGATACAGAGGGCATAGAGGAGTGCTTTTACCGGCTTGGTCTTCATGGCTGGCTCAGTCTGCTTTTTTATAGATCCAGAACCACCAGCCCAGGGATAGTAGCACCTACAGTGGGTTGGGCTCTCCCCCATCAATCATTAAGAAAGCCCTACAGCCAAATCTTATAGAGACATTTTCTCAATTGAGATTCCTTTCTTCCAGATGTCTCTAACAAGCTGACATACAACTAGTCTACACATCCACCTAACACTTGACCTTCCTCTCTAGAAGGTCTAAGCATGTGTACATAAGAGTTCGGTAAACTCTATGTCCTTAGCATGCTTGTGTGCATGTGTGTGAATGTCATACAGAGATAATGGCTGTGTCTGTGTGTATAAGCACAGGTCAATGAGAGAGAGAGACAGAGACAGAGACAGAGAGAGACAGAGAGACAGAGAGAAACAGAGACAGAGAGACAGAAACAGAGAGAGTCAAAGAGACATGTAGAGGTGCACAGTGAAAAAGAGAGAAGCCAAGAAAGAGAAAGAGGCCCAGTCCACCACAGTGATGAGAGCTACTCCCCTTCCAAGGAGGCATCTGAGTCACAGCCTTGCTGGGCACAGTGGGTGATGTGTGAATTTTCAAGTGAGGAGGCAGCTGTCTTCCTGGATTCCTCCATATTGAAGTATCACTTCAAAGATTAAGTTAATTTGTCTGTCATGGTTAATCCTAGAACTTGGAAGACCGAGGTAGGAGAATTAAACTGATGCTAATTATATGGACAAGATTTAAAGTTTTACTTATTTATTTATTTATGAACTAGACAGCTGTGTATGTGTGTGAATATTTGTAGTCGTGACAATGGTCCCCATAAATGCTTGTCTCCCACTTGGTAGACTGTTTGTGGAAGGATTGGAAGGTATGGCGTTGTTGGAGAAGGTGTGTCACTGAGGGTGGGCTTTGAAGTTTCATGAGTCCCTACAAGGCCATCTCACTTCCTGCTCGAGGATCAAATGTTAGCTCTCACCTGCTGCTCTGGCACCATGTCTCCCTTCTGTGATGGAGGTCAGTTCTCTCTCCATCACATAGAAAACCATGCCTTTAGACACAACAGTCTCCAAAGCGGTTCCCCACGTGACAAAAATCAGCTCACCATTTCCCCTAGTGACCAACTCATAAAAATCACATCTCTAAAATGCCCAATGGATGACTTTAAGTCTCCTATCTATTGAGGGATTATGTCTTCTGTTTCCTCTTCATCTTGATCCCTTCTCTCATGGCCTCTGGACTTCCCTGTCCACCCATCTGCTCACAAATCACAAGGAGAAGAAAACAAAGACAGGGGAGGCTGAGGCCGAGGAAGACAAGTCAATCACACTGTCACTGGCAGCTGTAAGGGGAAACAAAGCTGGGCTTCAGCAAACCAGCAAGGATCATAGGTCCTACCAAGCAGGACCATGGGCCATTTCACTGAGGTTAGGGGTACCAGAGAGGGCTTCAGTCACAGAGGTCAGAGCTAATATAACAGCTGTAGGTGACCAACACATGCCCTGTACACCCCAGTGGTTCTGCACACAGTTAACTTTGAGCTCCTTCAGCTGTGCAGCCCTGCATTCCAAACTCTAGAACCACCACAAACCCTACCAGTAATTTCTAACTGTGGGGAGCCTTGGTTTCTTTCATGTCTTCTAGCTGGTAGTTTCTACCCAGAACACTTGCTCTAGTATGGTACCTTTTAGCCTAGAAATATGGGGTAGAGATTCTCTCATAGATATGGTTTTTCTCTTAGTGGAGCCAGAAGCCTGCTCTTGAGCACACAGCCATGGAAGAAGGGTATGCCTGGTTTATCCAAGGGCCCCATGCCAGCCCATTTCTTCTTGGGCCAATGAGAGTTAGAACCAGAGTATTCCACATCAATCTCAGCCTAGCCTGAGCCAAGGATGAGATGAGGCATCACATCCTCAGATAAGGCTAGGATACCTCCAGTCTATAGGTGAAATCTTTAGAAAACAGAAGTCCCAAGGCAGACCTGAACTACCCACCGCACAGACATTTCTAAAGAATGCTTCCTTCTTCCTACATAAGCACAAAAAACCAGATGGGCCCAGCTTATCTTGTGTTTAGCCAGTCCCCAGCCTCAGACTAACTCCAGTCCTTCTCTCTCTCATCCTCCATCCTTTCCTGGAACCCCCAGAATTCAATGGAACAGTTATCACCACACTGCCTGGTGCTCCCTTCTAGGTTCACAATGACTTCAGCAGTGGGTCAAGTCCTTGCTGGATTTTAGAGGACAAAGCTTTAGCTCAGAATGTTTCCCTTACTAGTCCAGGTCAAACAATCTGCAAGTGGAGAGTCCCATGTAACCATTTCGTTAGCAAAAGTTAATTGGGTGGGGCCCCAAGTCATCTTCTCCCTGCATCCTCCAACCACTGCTCCAACTGGCCGCAGGACAATGCTTATGAACCCTTTGGCTCAAAACAGCACATTGTGTCTGCATGTGCATTCATCAAGATCTTTAATGGAAAGGCCTAGCAATGAAAGGCCATCCCCTGATCCTTCTCATGAGGGATCCCCAAAGAAACCCATTTCCACACCAACCTGTTTCCTGCAGGGGAGTAAGAGCAGCCTCACCCAGGTCTCATGAGGAACACAGGCAGAGGAGCTTAACTGGATATAGAAAGAGCCATAATGGGGACCTGAGTCACTTATGGGCCGCAGGCCACCACTAAAAGTTCACTGCTCCTGAAGCCTGCACAAAGGCAATGAAGGAGCCTGTGGCCAGCAGGACTGGCTGGACAAAGGGAAGGGCATTCTAGGTGGGGTCCTCAGGTGGGAGGACCAGCCAATGATCCCAAGAGAAGAAGTTTCAACTTTTACAAATGAAGGACACCAGAGAGAACCATTGGAGGTACCAGGCCAAGAGGTGGGCAAGGATAACCTCAACTGTTCCTCTCCTTCCCCAACTAACTGATAAATAGAACAGAGACTAAGGTGACCAAAAGCTGCCCAGAGTCCTGCTTAGGGAGATGCGACAGTGTCACTCTTTGTGAGGAGAGAGACTCTAAGGCCCCATACTATGTTTCAAATGTAATTAGAACCTATGATCCATGATGTCACCCAATGGCAGAGTAGTTGCCTAGCATTTGTGAGGCTCAGGCTTTATTCCTAGCACCAAAATTAACTAAGAAACAGAAACACACACACACACACATATACACACACACACATCATTTCAATATACTATTATGGGACCTTTGAATGAGAAGGGGCCATATGCACTGAGGACATTAAGTCATGTCAAGAGTAAATTACTTAGAATACTTGCTTGGTTGGCTTCCTCATATATTCCGTCTTTGCCTCGTGTGACCTCTCACAGCCCAGAACGCAGGCTGGCATCCAGAAGGCACACAGTGAACGCTTACATGGTGAGTATGTAGATTGGTAGTCTTGAGTGTCTGTGTTTAGAAGTTGTTAGCACAAGTCAAGTGCACATAAAGGACACCAGTAAAAGCTTCATTCAGCCATTTCCACCTCCCTATACTGGCCCCGACATCAGTTCTCCATAGTCACTTAGCCTTCCTGATGGTTGCGGTACAAGATTGTAGGTGCTTCAGAGTTCCAGGGTCTGTGGGCATTTCCAAGAAACCTTGCCCTGAGGATGACACTGCCCTGGAAATCTGGCATGGAAACGTCAGGGACCTATACAGAGACTCTGGGCCACAAAACCATGAAGCAGCAGTGGAAGACTCTCTACACTGCTCCCCATTGACTGCCACAAATGAATGTCTTCGTAGAAAAGAACAAACTGCACCACAGTGAGACGGGCTAAGGCCAGCCCAGCACAGCAACCTGGTGTCTGGGGCATGCTAATTACAGAGCTGTCTGAGTCCATCTGATGGACTTCTCCCCACCACGGTTCCATAACCAACACACTAATGTGTCCTCACCTGATGGCTTCCAAGCAGGCCAGAGATTTAACAATCAACCGTACTGCAGATGGGTGATAAAGGAAGAAAACGGTAACTCAGAGATTAAAAGCCGTGATGTCAGCATTGAGAGGATCTCGATTCACTTAGCTTCCTTTGTAGCCCACGTCAAGGACTATTAGCCGAATTGCTTATTGCATCTGGGGCTCCTGCTTACAACATAATCCCGACTACTCCACCCTCTCTCTCTCCAGCGTGTGACAGGAATTCTGCATGTTGGCACGGCTCCCATCTGTGATGGATGTTACAAACACCGACCCTCTAACGAGCCTCTGGAAGCTGCAGGGGATATGCAATTGTCTGAGTGAACTCAAGCATGATGGTGTTTCTGTGGTACAAAAACTGCCCCTGTGGCAAGCAGCATGGTACTGGGAAATGGCAGGGACATTTTTGGAACAGCTTTCTGGAGGTGTAATGGACATAGTAAACTGCATTTTTAACATATGAATGGCTATACTCAGGATAGCGAATATACTCATCCCAAAGTTTTCTCCTGTCCCTGCTTTTCACTTCTGTCCTACCTTGTCCCCAACCCATGTTCCTAAACAAGCACTGATCTCCAATCTATCACTATGGATTTCTTAAATAACTGTGCTATTCCACAGTTTTCTGTAAGTACAGTGTGTACTCTTTACCTGTCTGCTTTCACGCCACCTAATTATTCTGAAAACTACCCACGTTGCTCCTTGTACTCGTAACTGACTCCATCGTGATACCGAGTGGAGGTCCTTCATAAAGGTAAGTTCAGTGCATTTGTCCACTCACTTGCTCCTAGGCATTTCAGCTCCGGTTCAGAGATATTACAAGTTAAGCTGCTGCGTGTATCTCTGTGTGGATTATACCTGCAGTCCTCCTGAATAAATACCTGCGAGCTGAATGATTCATGGGGCAGGTGTATGTTTAACTTTTCAAGAAACTGCCCAACTGTTCTCCAAAGTGGCGGTGGCAGTTTTCAAACCAACAGCACAATGTAAGGCTGTTCCACAGTTGCTCTGTGTGTCTTGGACTTGGCATGGCCATTATTTTTTAATATTATTATTTCAGCAATTTGAGAGGCTATATGGTAGCATTTCATTGTAGTGTTGATTTTAAAATAATAATAACATACATCCTTTCATGAGCTTCTTTGCCATCCGTCTATCCTTTTGGGTACAGTATTTTTCAAATGTTCTGCTCACTGTATTTTTAATTGTGTTGTTATTACTGAATCTTAAGAGTTATTAATATGTCTCACATCCTCTATCCTATATGTGATCTGTATATATCTTCCCTCAGTCTGGGGCTTTTTATACACTTAGTAGCATCTTTCAATGAGTTGAAGCCCCTAATTATAGTGCAATTTAGTTTATGAACTTTAGTTTTCTTTCATGTATTATGCTTTTAGTGTTTGGTCTGACAAGTCCTTACCTAGCAGCAGATCACAAGCACTGCCTTCTGTCCTATCACAAGCACTGCCTTCCCCTATCACAAGCGCTGCCTTCTGTCCTATCACAAGCACTGCCTTCCCCTATCACAAGCACTGCCTTCTGTCCTACCACAAGCACCGCCTTCCCCTACCACAAGCACCGCCTTCCCCTACCACAAGCACTGCCTTCCCCTATCACAAGCACTGCCTTCCCCTATCACAAGCACTGCCTTCCCCTATCACAAGCACTGCCTTCCCCTA